>CM062620.1:4891391-5356391 GCA_025617555.3 Puccinia polysora
AATTGTAGAAAAAATTTTGAATTTTCCGCATCTGGTCCAGGGTGTCCAGATTTGGTCACCACACCGCTCCTTTAGGTAAAAATCTGTATACCAAATCCATTAAATCCATCCCACAAGCTCAACTCTTGGAAAGCCTAACTTGCCAGGAGTCTAAAAACAATATCTCCCCTGTGTCCGCAAATCTGTCACTGCTTCACAGCATAAACCAGCCTCAACTTCCAGCATCACACATCAGTCATCCAGGGGTCTATCTCCTCACTTATTGTGAAGAAGATGACCCCACCATGTTTGAACAGGCTCTGAATTCAAAGAACCAACTAGAATTTCTCAAAGCGATGAATTGGGAGTTGCTCAAAATGCTTACAGTTGGCATCTGGGAAGAAGTTGATCTCTCCAAAGTTTTATATCCAGTCAAATGCATCTGGTTATTCAAGAAAATGAGAGACAACCAAAGCCAATGTGTTGAGTTCAAGGCCAGGCTATGCGCACAGGGATTTGATTGGAAACTAGGTGTCAACTACCATGACTCTTTCTCCCCCACTGGCAACAAGGCATCTCTTAGGCTCCTCATCTCATTTGCCACCAGACACAAACTACACTTCCACCAAATATATGTAAAATCTGCTTTCCTGAATTCCCAGCTTGATGAGTCCGTCTATGTAACCCCACCATCCAACCTTGGTCTTGGGAAAGGAAAAGGTCTTAAGTCCCTGAAGGCGCTGTATGGTCTGAAGCAATCTCCAAGGGCCTGGTATCAGACACTGTCTGACTGGCCTCTGTCCATTGGTTTCAACAGGAGTGAAAACAACAAATGTTTCTTCTGAGATTCTAACACTTTGCTTTACATACACATCAATTACATTGCAATTTTCAGCAAGGTCCTCTCCCTTTTCATCAGCAAAATCAAGTCCAGGTTCAAAATCAAGGATCTTGGACCAGCCAAACTACTTCTGGGAATGAATTTCAAACAAAACCCCGACAGGTTCAAGCTTTCTCAGTGCACCTAAATTGAATTGCTAGTCAAACAGTACAACCGGGATGACCACAAAAGGTTTTCAACTCCAATATAACCTTACTCCAAGCTTCTACCGTCAATGCCCTCTGAACACAAGGATTTTGTGAGGTACAAGTTGGACTACCGCAAACTGGTGGGGGAACTCAACTATCTTAGTTTCAACACACGTCTAGATATCACATTTTTTTCAAAAAATTTGTCTAAATTTCTTCAAAGACCAAATCATTTGCAGTACAGTGCAGGACTTGGAGTGCTCAAGTATCTTCAGCACACAGAAAATCTGGGTTTGTCATATTCTAAATCCCTTCCCAATCATTTGCTTGAAGTGTACGTGAATTCTGACTGGGCAACATGCCCCTCAACTTGCCAATCCATGAGCGGCATGGTAGTGCTCTGGCACAACCACTTCATCAGCTGGAATTCCAGAAAACAACCATCTTTTGCTCTATAAACCACCAAGGTGGAATACAAGTCTGTCTGCAGAGCTAAAAAAGAGGCCCTTTGGCTCAAGGGTACCATTTGCAAGGTTGTTAACTTAAAATTCCAGGAGCCAACCTCCATCTATGAAGACAATGACAGGTGCATTGAGCTAGCAAGCAGCCTTTCCAATCAGGATTCCTTCAATACCAAAGTTATAAATATTTTGTACCACTTTATCAAGGAAGAACTGGCAAAACAAGAAATAAAATTTATCAAGATCCCTACAGGTGAGAATGTGGCCAATTTTCTAACCAAACCAGTCTTGTGCCTCAAGCTTGCAGCATTGCTAACCACTCTTGGTGTGGTCTAAATCTCAATGTGGCCTAAATGGCTGTTCAGAAAGGGAGTTTTTTGAGATTCTTTGAGGCAATCTGCTGAACTTCTCTGAGTAATTTAATTATTTCATTTATTTTATCTCAACTTGAATCACCTACATGCGTTTTTTCCATAAGTCTAACCTGTAAACTGTTTTAGTGCGCTACGCGTAGTTTGAGTTTAAATACTCTATATTTGGTGACCTCTCATCACTCTAACACATGATCCTGTTATGGATTCATCACTGCTGGAATCATCACATGAACAACCAGGTGATCTTGCAGTCTTGGTTCTTGGATCAGGTAAGTTTTCCAGCCTTTTCTATTTCAATTTGAATGTTTGTTTCCTTTTGTCTCCTATTCTTTTCTCACTTCATTTTCTCTGGAATTTTTTCTTAAGGGTGGTTGCAGGGAAATTTTATTCATTCTATTTATAGCCTCTATTCTTGGTCTTTTCAGGTGACTCAACCTTTTTATTTTTTTCCTAGTTTCAAACCTCATTCTGAAAAAAACCCTTTTCAGTGTTTCAATTTCAACAGAATCCTACGCTCCAACTGGAAGAGTGGCCTCACTTTGTGCATTGCTGACATTTTCAATGTATAAGAAACTCGAACTTCTTCAACTAGAAGTCAAAGTTGTGTTTCTTCATGCAGATCTAGATGAGAAATTATACATCTTAAATTCTACTGGCTCTAGTAAAAAAGGAAAGTTTCTCCAATTAAATAAATCACTTTATGACCTTAAGCAAGCGCCTAGGAACTGGTATCAAACACTCACCACATTGATTGAAGCGCAAATTTATAGAAAGTCCACCTTTGACCCCTGTCTGTTTCTGGGCAAGGACATTGTTCCCACTCTATTCTTCCACATAGATGACTTGATAGTGGTGGGAAGCACCTCCTTTAAGATAATTGAATTGAATTTCTGGATTAAGAGGGCTAAGATAAGACAGAAAAGTATCAGTAGAAATATTCAAGAAAAGAAAAGAAGAAAAAGAAGAAGAAAAGAAAAGACCAACATCAAGCGTGAAGCATAATCAATCAATAATGAGAAAGAGCTGATAAGAGGACGACAAGAGGAGACATAGGAAGAGAGCTTTTACAAGCAGTCAAATAAGCAGAAGATAAGCGACATCATTCAAGTACAAAGAAAAAGAAGTAGTTCAAGGAGTCTTACCAGACAGAGTTGGAATCAATTGAGACAAAGACGTTTTAGGAATGATAGCAGAAGATAAAAAGAAGAAAGAGTAAAAGAAATAATGAAAAGACAAGAATAAAGAAATAGAAAAAAAAGAAGTTATAAGAAAGAAGAAGATGATGAAAGCAAGTCGTATTTAATTGATTCGGTTAATTGTTTGAGATGAAGAGATGAGTGAGTAGAAGAGAAAAGAATAAGGATAAAAGAAAAAGAGAAGTAAGAAGGTAGATGACGATAAAGATCACTAGTTGTATTCGGTTGATTCGGTTAGTTGATTTGAAGATGTGTTGATTAGGAAGTTGATCTTCAGAAGTTTGTTCTTCCAGTTGGCTCTGAGATTGAGTTACCGGTTGAGCAGAGTAAGGCAAGTGCGCGGATGGGCGCAGTGACATGAATGTGACATGAAAGGGAAATAGATAGAAGAAGCGGAGGAACAGTCAATTATTCTACATCCCCCGTGTCTGGTAAGACTGATGAATCAGAGTTTATGATGTTAATTAAAGAGGAAAGGTAAAATTTAGGTAGAGCTTTTGTTAAGCCATCTGCTAGCATAGATGAGTTGGGAACTAATTTAATTGTTAAATTTTTCAATTTTAACTCTTCTCTGAGAGCTTTAGTTTTGATGTCTATGTGTCTTGTCTTTGAGTTGCACCCAAATTTCTTCAATTTTTCGTCTAAACCTTTATTGTCTATGTAATGAATACTTGGTTCCACCTTAATATCCCACATTTCCGCCACAAGAGTTCTCATCCAGATAGCTTCCAGAAAGGAATCAACTAGGGGATTGAGTTCAGCCTCATTAGTTGAATGAGTTACGTTTTTTTGTCTGTAGCTACTCCAGGCAATAAGCGATCCGCATAAAAGAGTAAGGTGACCGGATTGAGAATGGCGAGTTACCACGTTGTCATTCCAAGTAGCATCGCTGTAGCATTGTAGTTGCGTAGTTGATTCCTTTACTTGTAGATTTAAAGCCAGGTTCCGAGTAGATTTAAGATATTTCCAACACCTCTTTACTTCTTTCCAATGAAGAATTCCAGGCCGTTCACAGAATCTTGCAAGATTTGAAACAGCAAAGCTTAGGTTGGGATGAGTGAGACAGGCAATGTAATTCATGAGAAAAACAGCTGAACAATAATTAATACCAAGGGATAAAAACTCTTCATGTTCTTCATCAGTAGCGGGTTTCAGATTGATATTCGGAGTTAAAGGAATGGAAGAAGGCTTGCAGTTGATAAGTTTTAATTCTTCTAATCCGTGATCAATATGCTTAGGTTGAGAAAGAAAAATTTTGTTATTTTTGCAAACGTATTTCATTCCAAGGATGGTGTTCGGATCATGATGAGATGAATTAGGGAATCTTTTTAGGAATTCCTTGGACAAGTTGTTTCCGGTTCCGACTAATATTAGGTCGTCTACATGAAAGAAAAGAATGGATTTATTTTGAGGATTGAGATACAAGCAAGGATCTGAAGAAGATTTGTGAAAGCCTTGACTAGAGATCCAGGCAGTTAGAGTGTTGTACCAATTGGCCGGAGCCTTTTTGAAACCATAGAGAGATTTTTTTAAGATGAGATACTTGGCAGTTCTTTTAGATCCCTTAGGAGTTTTAATTATAACTTTTTCTTTAAGGTCAGCGTGTAGAAAAGCGCTTTTGACATCAAATTGAGCAATAGGGAGAGAATGATAAAGACCAAAAATGAGAGCAATACGTAAAGACACCGCTTTACCAGTAGGAGAGAAGGTGTCTTGATAGTCAAGACCATAGATTTGATCAAAGCCTTGGACACATAAGCGAATCTTGTCAATCAGCGGATTGCCGTGACAGTTGTCTTTGAGTCTGTAAACCCAGGTCGTGTTTAGGGGATTGACTGGTTCAGGTCCCAGATAATCTTCCCATACATCCATATTTTTGATGCCATCCAGTTCTAAGGTCATTGAATCATCCCAGAATTTAGCGTTGGGACACCGTTTAGCCTGTTTGTAAGATTTGGGAACAAAATAGTGGTTAAAACCATATCGTTGTGGCTGATTTAACTTAGAACAATCCCTAAGAGTTCTGACAATAGTTTTGTTGTTTCCAGGAATGAGAGATTCTTCTACGTCTTCATTGGAATTAGATTCATAAACAGAATCAGAATTTATTTCTTCTTCTTGCGGCAAAGTTACTTGAGAGTTGTTGATTGGAGTGCATAATGGAATGTCATCGAGAGAAGAACTCGAGTTTTCTCCAGTTTCAATTTCAAATACTTGATCAGTCTTCGGTAGGTTGGTCGGAGAGGTTAGAATTTTCACATGCTTGGAACAGATGATGTTATTATTAGAGGTTAGTATGCGGTAAGATAAAAATGGAGGATTATAGCCCACAAGGATCCCTTCTTTCCCTCTATCGCGAAATTTTTCCCCTCTTGAGATGTTCATTTCAAGATACACAACTCTTGATCCCATGGGATGAAAATATTCGATAGGTAAGGTTTTTCCAGTAAACAATTCGTAAGGAGATTTTAGGCCTTTCTTTCTAGGTATTTGATTGAGTGAAGTACAGACGGATTTTGCGATTTCCGCCCACATCAAAAGAGCAAGTTTTGAAGATCTTAGAGTGGTTCTAATGGCTTCAGCTATTGTTCGATTAGCTCGTTCTACTCGACCGTTATGTTTGTGATGATACGGCTCTGAAATAAGATGTTGAATAGAGTGAAATTTGAGAAATTCAGAAAAGGTGTTCGAAGTGAATTTGCCACCTCCATCAGTGCAGATTGTTGCAGGGTAATATCCTCTAGATTTGTTTTCAAAATTCAAGATTGAGATTAGTTGTTCGCTAGCGTCATGTTTGTTATTTAGGGGAATAGCTGACAGATAGCCAGAAAAGTTGTCGACAATTGTCATTATATATTTCATATTGTTTCTTGACATAGGAGTGATCGGTCCCATTAAATCTACGTGGATCTTTTGAAGAGGTTTAGAAGCTAGCAAAGAAGTGTTTTTGAACAAAGTTTTTGTTATTTTTTAGAATGAACAATCTTCACAGACGAATGAGGCGATTTGACTGTCGTTGATTTCAGGAAATAGTAATTTCAATCAATGAGGACTAGCATGACTTAGAGAGAGGTGAAGATGCATTAGTTTCTCGGGAGTAAAGATTTTGCGAGTGAGATACGACGTCTTCCCTCCATTTCCTATGGATTTTGGCATATTCAACACAAACAAATTCTCTTTTATATATCCTGAGAACACCAACTTGTCCTGGCTTAATAATTTGAATTGCTGGCCACGAGATTCTAATTGGCAATTTTTCTCGGCAATTAGTTCTCCTGGACTAATTAAGTTGATTACCAGCTCGGGAACATAGAAACAATTTGAAAGGGTTATGTGGGAGGACCTCCACAAGAGTTTGACCGTCCCTTTTCCCAAAATAGGCAAATTCGCTCCTTCTTTTCCTGTGCTAATTGAGTCGCCAATTTCTTTGTTCAGTTCCGTGAAATAAGCTTTAGAATTGAACATATGACAAGAGGCACCCGAGTCAAGGATTATTCTATAGTCGGTGCTGATATTTTCAATCCACGTGGTTACTAAAGCGTGATAATGAGCAACCTCCCTGTCCTTGTGATTGAATTGGGCCCTCCATTTGGCTTGAGCTTCTTTCCACCAATCTGGAGCCAGATTTTTGTACTTGTGCCAGCATCGCTCCTCTGGATGGTCTTTTGATTTGGGATTGTGGAAGCCTTTCCTGCATCGCTGGTCCTTCGGCACGCTCGGTTTTTGCCTCTCAGAGGTTATAAGGGCTGTTTTGTGAGATTTAGATTTGCTTATTTTCGATTTCTTTTTGTTGTTTAGTTGAGTAAGATGATTAAGCACTAGATCCACCGTAATTTCTTTATCTGAGTGCATAATCTGTTGTCGTAGCAAATGTAATTGAGGCGGAAATTTGAAAAGAAGGAGGTACGCCACTATGTCATCAGGTAAATCAATTCCAACATCTGCCATTTTCTTAATTGATATTTTCGTTTGGGTTATAAAAGGAATAATATCCTCCGTTCGAAACTCTTGATATAAAAATTTGTTAAAAATTTGAGCTTGGTTTGCAGTTTGAGACAAAGCAAAACGTTCCTTGATGCTTTTCCAAAGAAGTTTTGCCGAATTGATGTTTTCCGGAGTTACCACATTTGTATGCGTTATTGAATCAATTTTTGACAGAATTATAACCCTAACTTCGATATCTTCCATTTTATTCAGTTGTTTTGTCTCGTCCTCCAGCGCCGTTTTGACATTCTTTAGCTCCAATAATATGGATATTTTGTCTTTCCACATTGAGTAATTTTCTTCTGTAAGTATCGGGACCGCTTCGAGTGCCGCTTTGAGCATGATTTGGGTAAATCCATCGTTCGAAATTGAGCTCGATCCCTCCATCGCGGTTAGCTTGTTGAGTCTTCGGCTTTTAACCGTTTAAGATAATTGAATTGAATTTCTGGATTAAGAGGGCTAAGATAAGACAGAAAAGTATCAGTAGAAATATTCAAGAAAAGAAAAGAAGAAAAGAAAAGACCAAAATCAAGCGTGAAGCATAATCAATCAATAATGAGAAAGAGCTGATAAGAGGACGACAAGAGGAGACATAGGAAGAGAGCTTTTACAAGCAGTCAAATAAGCAGAAGATAAGCGAAATCATTCAAGGACGAAGAAAAAGAAGTAGTTGAAGGAGTCTTACCAGACAGAGTTGGAATCAATTGAGACAAAGACGTTTTAGGAATGATAGAAGAAGACAAAAAGAAGAAAGAGTAAAAGAAATAATGAAAAGACAAGAATAAAGAAATAGAAAACAAAGAAGTTATAAGAAAGAAGAAGATAATGAAAGCGAGTTGTATTTAATTGATTCGGTTAATTTTTTGAGATGAAGAGATGAGTGAGTAGAAGAGAAAAGAATAAGGATAAAAGAAAAAGAGAAGTAAGAAGGTAGATGACGATAAAGATCACTAGTTGTATTTGGTTGATTCGGTTAGTTGATTTGAAGATGTGTTGATTAGGAAGTTGATCTTCAGAAGTTTGTTCTTCCAGTTGGCTCTGATATTGAGTTACCGGTTGAGCAGAGTAAGGCAAGTGCGCGGATGGGCGCAGTGACATGAATGTGACATGAAAGGGAAATAGATAGAAGAAGCGGAGGAACAGTCAATTATTCTACACCTCCAAGCTTCAAGAAAAGTTCCTCAACAAGTTCAAGAACTCTTCAGTGCACCCTCAAAACACTCTACTTGGAATGAATGTCTTGGTTGAAGAAAATCTACTACAGCTCAGGCTACCACTCCAAATTGAGAATTTTTTTTTGAAATGAATCTGAAGGATTGCAAACCATTTTCCACTCAAAGGACCACCATTCTCCATTCCCAACCACCAACAGAGGAAGATAAATAGAAATTCCTGGACCTCAAATTCAACTACAGATCATCTATTGGACAGCTTAATTTCATCACCTGCGTTTCACAACCCAACATCTGCTTTGCTTTCTCCAGTCTGGTAAGTTTTTCAGAGAAACCTGGATATACACAATGTTCAGGGGTAACTCAGGTATGGAGATGCCTTTCCAGAACAAACGACATTAGTCCCACTCTTGGTTGGCAAACAATTTTCAACTGGTTTTTCTGTTTCAGTGACGCCACCTGGGGTGATGATAACTAATTATAATATCTCAAAGAATCATGGCCTGATTTTTAAAAGTTAGTAGTCCTCTGTATTGGACAAGTTTTCAATAAATATTAATTAACCACTTGTTTACCAAACCAGAATGCATGGCTCTGTATATTTGCCACTTAGAGGCTCTCTGGCTCCACCAACTCATATCTGAATTCTATTGACAAAAATTCAAATTTCCTTTGCTCTCATTGACAACAAAGGGCTGGATAATAAGGTGAAGAAACTTTGATTGGATTTATCAGACTTATGAATTTTTTTTTATTCTTCCTATAACTGACCTCTGAGTTCAGAGGGAGTTTTGAATCTAATTCTGTGTCCTTTTATTTTTTTTCTGTTACTTTTATTCCTCTTTCATTCTCTCTTTTCTCAAAACTCTATAACTTCCAGAGTGTTGACACTCTATCTCTATTCAAGGTGCACTTCTTGTCCCTTTACAACTTGAAAGCCCTCAGGAACCAACCCGCAAGGACTATTTTCTTGATTATGATCTATCTTTAGACTCATTCTTAATCCTGTCAATAACTATCTCAACAGTCCATTAAAGGTGCTCCTTTGATCTTGTTGCATCCATCAATTTTCATTCCATTTTATTTTCATCTTCATCTAGTGAACCATTTTTCTTTTGTGCTTATCATCAAGTTATTGTTGAGTCTTATCTGTCATATTGTCCTCCTCAGATCCTACTCTCTTGATTTCCTTTTATTTCTTCCTTTCCTCTGATTTCTGAAAATAGCAGCAAAACCCTTTTGGTTATATTTCATTTTATTCTTAACCTCCATCTCTGTCTTTTTCCTTACCTTCTACTCCTTTGTTCTCTGAATGAAATATAGCAGGTCCTGGTTTTTACAGTAATTTCTCACATGTACCACATTGTTTTCTGCAAGCTGAAAGTTTTTTTCCTGCCATACTATATAGGATTTCACACCAGTGTGGTGAGTATCCAGAGATTGACTGTTTTATTATGCTTCAAAAATGCATTTTTTATTGAGGATGAGGTAGGTTTTGGGGAGAAAAATCAAAATTCTAGAAAGAATTTCACTCTCACAAAAATAAATCTTAAAAAAACCATTCATTTTTTTAAAAAAAATTGATCATTGAAATAAAACAAAATAGGATTGAAATAAAATTAGGACAGTAACAAAAATCAAAGCAAAATAAGTTAAAAATTGAGAAAGAAAAAGCATGAAGGAATGAGAATTATTTCTTAAGAAACCCTGGCCAGCTTCCAAAGGTTCTTTAGTTACTGGGGCTGCTTCAATTTTTTTTTATCTTTTTTTTTATATTTCCAAGAAAAAAAGAAGACAGAAAAAAATATATAAACAGCTTCAATACCTATCTGGTTGTGTGATAGAGCCCTTTAAGGATTTTTTTTGAAAAATTAATTATATTTTACTTGAAGATCTTTTATTTTTTTTATTAAAATTTAACAAAAACAAGACTTCAAAATGTATACCACCCCTTTTACCACCCCTTTTATTTGCACTTATTTTCATGGTGATAAATATTTTATGGGATAAAAGCTTTGATTGATATGATTTTTTTTCAATATTTTAATGATATTCTAAAAACTTGACAAGAAATAAACTTTGATTGCTGATTTTAAAAATAAATATTGAAAAGGATTTGATTTCCAAATTGATTTAGCATTGAATCCAATTTTAAGAAGCCCTCAATACATCAAGAAAATCACAAAAATATATTTTAAATATTTTGAATTGATTTTCAAATATCCCAAGTCTTTGAAGCACCAAAAAAAATTACATGAGAATTAAAAGCAAAATTTACAAAAATGCATTCAGACTGTTTTTCTTTTCCTTTCTTGGTTTTTAGACAGATTTTGAAGGTCTCAAAATAATTTGAAAATTCTGAAAGATTTTCAATAGGGGCTTTGAATATCAATCTACAAGGTTGCATTGTTATAAATTTCACAAAAAACCTTCTTGAAACGCCTGTGTGTACAGAAAATCCAGGGTACATACAATATTTGTCTATTTGAGCCAAAGGGTTGTGAAAAAAATAATGGCAGGAATCAAAAAACAAATCAAAATCAAAAGCATTAGAAAAAAATCAAAGGCAATTAAAAAGAAAATGAAAAAAAGGATAAATAAAAAATATAAAAATTAAAATGCAAAATCAATACCAAAATGAAAACAGAAACAAAAAATTCAATTTTTATGTATTGATGAAAAGCTCAATTCAAAAAAAATACAAATTAAAAAAAAAACTAGAAAAAAAAAATAAAGTAACTTTGATTTAAGGTATTATTATTTTTTTTAGCATTTATTTTTTCTTTTAAATTTTAGTTATGGATCTGAAGGCATCCAGCTCATGGTTTTTTCAATTTTAAAAGATAATGTTCTGAATTTTTATTTTTCAAAAATCAGATTATTAAGGCCACTGGGATGAAATTTATTCTTCAAGGAGAAATCAAAAACCACAGATTGATTCTGTAAATGAGAATTAAATTTCCTCTTATTTAATAAAATTGATAACATTTTTTTATGAAGCTTGATACCAATCCAATAAAACTGTGATGCAAGACAGGTCTGAAACAAAATTCTTTACAGTTGTAAAAAAAATAAGGCATTAAGAATAAAGCATAAGTTCCCAATTTCTCCTGTCATTTAAAAATTTTAAATTCAATTCATGCATTACATAGATATGGTGCAGAAATACTCTGAGACCATCCAGGAATCAATTTGATGTTCTAATCCAAAAACTTAACAAATTCAAAACAGGTTTCACTTACCATCCCAGGTGCTACACCTTTTTTCATGGTGAATAAACTCCAATAAAATATATTATAATCATCCTCAGGACTATATTTTCCTTCCTTAAATATCAATTTAAAACCTAGAAAAAAACAAGAAGAACATCCAAACCAACAACACCTGCCTTCCCTGGCCAGCTCTGACACATCTGTCAAAATTATGCACAAACACTGTTGATCAACTTTAGTACAGGATGGAGGGGAATCCCTCCAATTTTCTTCACCACTAAATATTTTGTTTTTCAATTGAACTGTCTGCCTAATTTTGCTTGCTTTCAATGGAGACATTATATTTTATTTCATATCCAACATTTTACTCAATAATCTTCCTATGTGATGCTTCCCATGGATATTCTCCCACAAACTTTCTGGAATCCTTGGCTCTTATCTTTCCATTTTACTAAAAATAACTTTCCCAATCCAGTCATAAACCTTTCCCATAATCATTAGTCTAAAATATATCATGCTTCCCTACATCCTATTGTTCATGTTGTATCCCACACCCCTTTTCCTCCCATCTGTTACCAAAAATCTTTTTTTTATGTTTTTTGGGAAGATTTTTTTTAAAATGTTGCAGCCAAAGATGTGCAGACCACTCTGTTGCATCATAGTCTTTGCCTCTGAGTTTCCTATTGTGTAAGTGGCAGTGCTTTTGGTTGGCTAAGCATCTCCTGTTTGTGAGTACAGATACTTTTCCTACCACACTCTGGCTGGCAGGATTCAGTTTCAGATTATGCCAATAAATAACCACCACAATTTGCACCAACTTATTTGCTTTTTTCTTACCTAATCAATTGCAATATTTCAAGCCAATTTTTTGAAAATCTGGCAAGACTCAAAGATTTCTATGAATGTACTCTAGAGCAAAACTCTTTGGTCTCAAGCTGAATCCCAAAGGAAGCATGAAATCCCTTCCAACCAATATTTTCTTTAATCTTCAGAGTCAATTTACCTCTGCAGACAAGTGATCTAGTGTATTCAAGAATTTATCACTGGAGGTCACTGCTGTTCAGAACAATTTTTTTTTGTTTGGCCAAGAACCTTGAAATCTACCAATATTTGCAACACCTATTGAGCCCTCAAGCCATCTTTTTCCAGTTAATGGTGTAGTAACAAAACACTTCTTTCTTGTTTTGCACCCCCATCAAGTTGTTGAGGTTAAAGCTCAACAGAAGGAAAAGAGACAAGAGAAAGAGCAGAGATGTATTCAAGATGAGAATACAATCTGTATCAAGGGAACCTGAAGGGACCGGATTCATGAAGGACTGAGGTAAGTTAGCCCAGATGTAAGGGGAAAGAAAACTGATGCCCTTTCATGCAAGAGACAAGAAATAGAAAGGGATTTAAGGACAACTAGAGGAGTGCAAATTGGGCCTCAAGCTTGTAAGAATATTCAATGAGTTGACAATCAGATAAATCAGGACAAGCATAAACTGTAACTTCAGTACCACTTGACCCATGAGTAATGGCATCTGTTTGTCAAGAACAGGTGGTATGTGACTAGCATGGTGGCTGCTAATACTACCAGAAGCAGACATGTCAGGTAATCTATAATAAAAGGAAGTCACAACATCTATAATTATCATAGACAGACCTATTTATAATAAGAGTGGTTGAACAACTACAGAGTATCTCAAACATGCATAGTAAAGATAAAAAGGGGTCAAGGCAGGCTACAAGTATCTTGAACATATTCTTTTAACGATGGTAAGGATGGTTGCTCTGGGAGAGGGTCAGAGCGGACATGATGAAAAGGACAAAACATCACACAAGTAACAACCCATACACTACAACCCAACTTTGAACGCCGCCTCTCTACATAACTCCGTTTCGATGTTACTGATGGTAAATCTATTGCAATGATATTCATGTCGTGTATGGCACGGAAACTTTGAGGTAAAGAAACAGTTGATAACATCAATTCCAATTATTGGGTAATGTTACGAATCGCAGTTTTAATTTTGAACCAGCTGCTAGAAAACATCTATCGTTTGTAAAGAACCCCCGCCCGAAAGAAGAAAATTATTGTTGTGCTGAAAAATAAAGACGTAAACAGGTGAAAAATCTTGTGCACAGAATATATAATTCAAAATGGGCGTGCATTAGTCAATTTGTGGAGGTGGGTGGGATGCTGAAGGTTGCGTTTGAGGCTACATCGAGTATCTTGAATTTTGAGCCGACCAAAGCTTTCGAAGCCAATGTCAAAGGGTTGGCAGTAGCCGGATCTTGGACTTGCAAGCGGGCGATTCTTGGCTATCTGGCCGGGGGAGTGCTTACTGACGAGAGACATCTATATTGGAGGAGGACGGGGGGCTCGGATCTAGGTTCATCTTATGGTCGGAAGAACCTGGCTTTGTTTTAACTTTGAGCTCTTCGATCAAGGTGGCAGCACGAGATTTGAGGGTATCGATTTCCGAACTTAAAGCTTTAACTCGAGCGTCTTGAATCCTTCGTCCATTGGCCTCATCCCCTAGCAGCCACAACATTTTCATCGAATGACTCAATGCCATCAACGAAGTACATGACCGAATGAGAGTTTCAGTCCTCAGTTCGATGGCTAAACTATCTTGCAAGGCGCGAAGCTTGTCGATCGATCCAACCTAGATCGTTATTGAGGAATCGTGATTCAACCTTCCTCAATCCAAAAAACGTGAAGGACCACAATCCGTCAATCGCGATGTGCTTACAGCTGAAAGATCGATTATTTCTTCCATGCCTTCGACAAGGGTCTCCACATCTCTATCGACAATTCGGTTCAGTTCATCTTCGATCCCCGCTAGTCTCTCCTCACTAGATAATCCTAGCGAGTCATTTTGGGCTTCAACCGCAGCCGAGCGGAGTGCATTCGTAGTGGTTGATAGATTAGTTCGACGGCGGACGTCGGTTTGGAATAGGGCCAAGTTGGCACCATCTTTCTCGGGGAAGAACATCTTGTCCTACTTCACCTTCCGCCACGATTGGTTGGTAGTTGGTGATCAGGCTTTGGTGAATCGATGCAATCGACCCGTACATGCCGATAAAACCGTCTGTCGAACGCGAAAAACCACTGGGAAGCGTCCTTCCAGGGACCTGTCTCTGAGCATGTCACGAGCACTTTCACAGGCATATACATGTATTACACATGCCCACAATACGACTTGACTATCTTTTGGTACGGGATTGGACTATATTGCAATTCCGGGTGCTTATCGGGTCGGGCCCACCACTTTTTAGTGAGCCCAAAACCGGCGCAAATGTGAGCGGGCTTTTGCGGGCCGGGTATAATACAGGGTTTATTGGGCCCAGGCCCGAGCCGAGCCCGAGATTCCGGGCTTTTTGCGGGTTCGGGCCAGTTGGCGGGCCCCCTTTATTTTTTTGAATTTAAAGCTGTTTAGGGTGCTTTCAAATAGCTTGATGCAATTTTGGAATAAAGGGAAACACTTTCAGATCTTGAAAATATGGAGGCATGAGCCAAAAAAAAAAAATGATCACTAGAGAGAAAAGCTAAAGATATAGTGTTCAATTTTTCATCCAATCTACTCCTATAAAAATATTGGTTTTTCAAGGGTTGGAAGATACCAATGTCAGCCTACTCGGGAGAGCTCCCTCAAAAACCATTGAATAGCCAGCACCATTCTCTGCAATCTTAATTGCAAACTGGATGCGGGCTGTGCATCTACTTCACTGAAGCTTTTGCACTGGGCAAAGTCCATACTCCACTGGGCAGATGCTATGCCTCCCCAAATTTGGGGGCATATACTAGTCTTGAGTAAAAATCAGGGCTTTGAGGGCCTCTGGAGCTAGTTTTGTTATGAAGTCATCCAAAAAAATATTACTGGGAAAGAAGGCCTAAAAGACCAAAAATAAAAATGAATTCATTGTCACACCAAAGTTAATCAAAGAAGGAGATGAGTCTTACTGATTCTGATGCAATAGAGGTCATTGAAACCATTAACATTGTCTTTGCTAAACAAGCTAATGTTGGAATTTGAATTGAATTTTCTTCCAACCCATTGAGTCAGCTAAATTCTGAATTAATTTCCAGTATCTCAATCAAATTTTCTCAAAGGTATAAATCCAATTCAGCCAAAGGAGTGCTTGATTGAGAATGTGCATTTCCTTTTGAAAACTTGTGGAAACCATCTGATTTGTATTTTCTATAAAATTTTTCAACAGTTTCACTAGAAATAAAACTTTGTTTTTTAATTGATGATTGTGGAGAAAAGATTCAAGAAATAAATATTTTGTTCTTCTGAGGTCTTGCATGTAATTATGAACTGATTTGATATTCATAGTCCTTGACATTGTGTACCCTTTGTATTTGAACTTGTATTGGGGATCAAAAACAATTTCAAGAGCTAGAAATTCATTCATGTTGGACCAGTACTTGCAAAATTTATTAATCATGGGCTGAAATATTGAGGTAATATGATACTTTCTAACTTCTTGGAATGAAACTTGCAGAGGATATTCTATGTCCTTCAGAGTAAGGAAATATATGTTGGAAGTTGGATATTTTGTACCGGCAAGTTCATTTGTTGCTTGTTGAGTGGATTTTGATGTGGCAATTGTACATTTGTGCATGTAAGATACAGCTGGCTGCAATGTAAGATGATGATGAGGGAGATCCATAGCTCAAAGAAATGGACACTAGCACTCCTTCATACCCCATGGATTCACTGGTCCATCTAATGCTCCTGGAAGTAGCATCAATCCCACATTTTACATCTTTTAAGCTTTGGTCTCATGCATGTGAAGGAAGTTGTACCACCAATCCACTCCACACATACTTATGTGACACCATAAAGTCAGATTTTTCTCTCTTGATTTTTCAAAAACTGCCCTGAAAGTCCTCCTCTATCTCTAATTGGGTGCCCACAAAGCAGCCCAAATCCCCATCTCCCAACCAAGCCCAACCTACAAAGCCTGCCAGGCTTCCTCAAAATCTGATTTTTTTCCCTAGGGGTCAGCCCAAAACCAACCTCCAACCTGTTGGGGCTAGCCTATGGGCTGCCTGGCCTGATAAGCACCCTGAATTGTAATGAATCCAAGTCAAGAAAGTTGAATCAAGTTCTTTGCTATCCTCAGCCAACTGGTGTCTAGGAGCTGGATTTTTATACAAAACCAGGAAAGTTGATGGACCCATGTGCTCAAAGTGCCAAAACCACAGGTAAAATGTATCTCCCTTCATGAGATTCTGCCCAGAATTCAGCGCATCAAGAACAATATGCATATGTACTGGAAATGAAAGGGTAACACTCAAGTGGAAGTTTGGCATGCTCCTTGATTTTTGAAGTCTTGTACTTGAAACCAATTTGAAGGCTTGCTTTCCCCCTGATCCAATCTGAGGCCAACTTGGTAACACTAAGGCTTATATTCTGAATGCTTTGTGTGATATGATTTTGGGTCAGGAAAAATGAATTGATTGTAGATGTTCATAAATATTTTTACTGTAAGATTTTCTTCTGATAAAATGGCTGAAGAAATTTTGAGAAAATTTTTCTGGTTAATGGCTATGATCTGAGAAGCCAGTCTCCAGCTGTCTGGGCTTTTAAAAATTCCACTTCATTTTATTTCATTGAAATTTTATTGGAAAATTCTGCTTCCACCTTTTCTTATGAGTGAATTATTGTGAACTTTCTGTAAATTTTGTTTTCAATTTTTCTTGATCCATGCTTTATAAAGTTATATTACTTGTGATCTCATGATCCTGAATTTCTTGTCTCTAAAAGCTTATCTCTTGCATGGACACAATACAAATGACAATCAAACCCCATTCAACTAGTAATCAAGCCAATTATTCAAGAATACTCTTGGTTCCCCTTGACTTTTTGAGCTAATAAAAGAAGTTTTAAATTGATTCAAATTATGTTTGATTTCACCTTGATGCCAATGGTATCCTACCAATTGTGAAAATTATGATGAATTTTTGAAAACCCTGATTCTAAACATCAGTTTCTGATTTTTTGTTGTGGGAAAACCAAGGGATCCTGCGGCTTGGCTTTAATCTCTCAATTCTTAAAGCCAACAATCTTAAAAATTTGGAATCAATTTGATCCACATATTTAATTTTTTCCCCATGGAAATTTTTGTTTTTTATTGTCTCAAAATGAATTTATTCAGTTTTTTGTTGAGATAGTTAACCTAAATTAAGGTAATTCACATGCAAGCCGTTACCCACTCACCTTTCTGGAAAACTTCAAGTATCTGCCAACATTTTAAATTCACTTTTATAATTACTGTGTGAAAAAATTTAAAACAAAGTGATAAATTATGATAAGTGAAATATTGAGAATACAGAATGTGAAGTAAAGGCAGGAAGTAAGTCTTCACACTGAGGTATTAAATGCAGCAACAAGGAAAGTTCATTTTTTTTAAAAAAAAATAATTGGAAAATAATTAAATTCAAATAAAATTAAAAAAATTTGAACCAACATAAATATTGGAAATATTAGCAAGTTTTTACTTTTTATTTTTTAATATAGATGATTCTCCACCTGAAAAATCCAAAAATATAATTTTCAGAAAGCTTTCAGATTTTTTCCCAGTCATTTTAAACATTTGATATTTAATTTTATTTGGATATTTTTTTATTTTAAAGGTTTCAGATAATCAATAAAATCAATATAATTTATTTACTAAATTATTTTATTTCACTTGAAAATTTTCATGAGTTTCAAAGAAGTGGGATGAGCCCCTTCTAAAAACAAACAAACTCAAAAAAATCCACAGAATTCTGGAGGCTCTGGAAGAGGGAATCATTCAAACAAAATTATAATGAAGAACTCAAACAGTATAATAGATAAATTCTGCTTGAATTTTATGATTTTTCAGACATCCACCTTGATTATTCAACAAAAATATCATCAAGCCCACAAAAAAAACACATTGTAAAACTTAAATTTCATTTTTGTTTTTTTATAGTTCTATTATTATTCTTCCCTAAAATTAAATATATTGAAAATAAAACTAAACACAAACAATTTGTTTCATTTTTCTCTTTCTGGAATTTTTTTTTCTTTTTTTTACCTCTATGTATTATTTTTCAAAAAATGATAGTTGGATTATTTGACTTTTCAATCAAGTTCCACCTTGAAAAATGGATGCTCCAATAAATTATCATACAATTTGAAATAAACAAATTTTTTCTTTGGACTGGAAAATTTGACCTTGGAAATGTGTCTAAAAATCAAAGAGCTATTTTTAGCCAATCAGTGGGAAGAATTACTTCCCTTCCCTTTGCAATCATCAAAAAGTGAAAAAAAATATACAATAATCAAATATTGAACAACAGTATACAATCATCAAACAGTGAACAAAAAACATACAATCATCAAACAGTCATAAACAATATACAATCATCAAAATGTGAAAAAAAGTCCATTTTTATCCCTTTGCACATTGTAAGTCACCTGTGATTTTAATTTGGTGATCAATTTCAGTAGGTCACAATACAATTTTTAGCCATTATGTTGCATTCATTTCTCAAGAAATGCAAAAACAATCAAATTTTTAGGAAAATTCTTATCCCTTTGGTAAATTTAACAAAAGCATAAGCATTTAAATCTTATTTTCTACATTTCTGTCAAATTTGTTTGAAATTTTTTGGATGATTCCAAATTGTTTTAAATTTAGAATGGTATGCCATTTTTACATTGGTGTCATTGATTATTTCCTGCAAATCAAATTATATATTAAATTTTCAAATATTATTCCCAAATATTCTACATTCAATTTTATTTGTGCATTAAGGATTTCAATTTCACTTCCTATAAATAGCAAAGAAAATTAGTGTTTTATGAATTCAGAAAGTGAGTTAATCTATCCTATAAAAAACACATGAATTCATTGATCCTATAAAAAACACCAAAATCACCCAGTTGTTCTCCACACCACTCAAAATTCAATCACTAAAAATTTATGAAATTAACTCAATAAAAAGAATTCTTTTGTAAGAAAAAACATGCAGAAATTTATCATTAGCTTGAAAACAATATTGATACCTTCCAAAAAAAATTGGACCAATCCTGAAAGATAGATTCATAACAAACAGACTTCCAGGGCCACTGTTTGAGGAGTGCAACAAATATCCAAATTGGAGGCCAAATGATTTTTATATCCAGAGGAATCAATCCAAAATTTTGGGGGTATTTGTATGGAAAGATGCAATTTTCTCAGACTGTGTAAGTTATTGTATTCTTCAAAAAGAAAATATCATATTTCTTATTTTTTTTTCTATTCAATTCAAAGAGGTACTTTTGGTTGTGGATAGAGTTTTCATTCAAATTTATGATTAAATATTGGTCATTAGAAATTATCATTCATATGATTTAAAATGGAGCTAGCCATTTTTACTTCCTAATTACCCTCCAAATTTTACCATTATATTTCAATTATTTGTTACAAGATTCAAAATATTTCCTTATATCAAATTTTATTCTGAGAAAAATAAATTATGGATTTTCAATCATGAGAGGTTGATCTATTACATAATATTAAAAAATGATAATCAGGATAAAAAAATTTAAATTTAAATATCTTCACTATGAGATTTCTGCCTTTGTAACATTTTTCATCAAAGAAAATGAAATGAAATTGTATATAGGGTGTTAGGTTTTTCATGCCCCCAAACCTGGAAATCAAGTGGTTTGGATATCCCCACAACATCCCCCAACATCCCCAATGCACACAGTAAACCTGGAAAAAAACGTGGCTTTTGGGGGTCTTCAAAAAAAATACTAGGGGATAGGAGGGTATCTAAAACCCCTGTAGAATAAATCTGAAGAATTTTTGCCATTTTTAAGGCCTTCAAAATTTCCCTCAAAAAATGAAAAAAACGCTCCAAATCTCAAATCTTTTCACATTTTCAATCTTTTTTATTTGATTATTTTGAGAAATCTACAGAGAAAAAAGGCTTCCAAATATGGAAGGCCATTAAATTATCATTTTTCCAGGATTTTAGTACTTCAATTTCCTGCCAAAAAATGCATTTTACATAAAAAATGAGACATTATTTTCAATTCTTTGTTTTTGTTATTTTTCCATGAGATTTTCAAAATTTACAGGTTTTAGTATTTCAGTGGGCTTTATGAAGGGCCCAGAAAACTTATTTTAGTATTTTTAGGATTGATTATTCACCCCCAAAAAATTGATGCATCTACAACAATAATGGGAAGTGTCTGTTTTGGGGTGCATTTTGAAGCAATTTCTGATACTATTTTGATTCTTTTTATGGAAAAACTGAGTTTCCATTTTTAAAATTCAATTCAAATGAAACACAAACATATTTTTTATATATTTTTTTACCTTGCTTTGGCCCTCAAATGTCTAACCTCAAAATACAATGTTTAAACCCCTTTTTGGAGTAGGTCTGCATTTTTGGGCTCTTCTATATGAATAATCTGATATTCAATACAACTTTTAATGATTTCCTGCATCCTCCTCACCTCTTGAAGCGGTCCAATCCTCTCCAAAACACAAAATCACCTGTCAAAATCCAGATTCCACTCCACACCACACCAATCATCACCACCATCACCAATCATCACAACTGAACACTAATAAACCAATCACACATCACTACTCAACACAACTCAACAATTTCAATTCAAAACTCCACACCCACTAAATTGACCCCCCTGAATCCAAAAAATCAATAAAAAATAAATAAAAAATCAATTCTTCATAAAAAAAAGCATCTCAAAATCAAAATCCCAAACAAAAAATGTTTGAAAAACACATCAAACCACTTTTACTAGCTGCCTCTTCTGCTTCTTCTTCTGCTCCACTATCTGCCTCTGCTTCTTCTCCTTCTAATTCTTCAACTGATTTATATCACCACCATGATTCCACCCCTTTGAATCCTCCACATGAATTATCATATCATTCAAAGGGGGAACTTGTGGATTCTGTTCAAGAGTGGGCTAAATCCCATGGATATGCAATTTCCATCAAAATCTTCAATACTAAGGAGCAAAGATTTACTTACCAATTTGAAAAATCTGGGGAATATAAACCCAATTTGGATAACAAAAGAATTTCATCAACTAGAAAAACAAACTGTCCCTTCAAATTCTCTGGAAGCTTTTACAAGAGGCCTGGTCTTTGGGAAATAAAAATCCAATGCCCTGATCACAATCATCTACCATCAACTGACCCATCCACCCATCCAGTTAATAGAAGAATTCAGGGTGATCAAGAGGATATGGTCAATTATTTAACCAAATCTGGGTTTCCTCCCCTGAAAATTCTTAATTCCTTAATGCATTCCTCCAATTCTCCAGTTCACACAACCCCCAGTACAATCTATGACAAAAGATCAAAAATTAAAAAAAGAAAAACTGGAAGGTAAATCACCCATAGAAGATTTAATAATGGAATTAAGAAAATCTTACTTTACATATGAAATCAATAATCAAAATGTTCATATCATCTCTTTATTCATTTATCACCCAGATTCTATCAAATTAATCAAACTCTTTCCATCAGTATTAATGATGCACTGTACCTATAAAACCAACAAATTTTCCATGCCTCCTCTTCACATTTTTGGGTTCAAAAATTTTGCTAGAACATTCTCTGTTGGTTTTTGTTTCCTCTCCCAAGAAAGAAAGGAAGATAAATGGGCTCTCCATCAACTTCATAAATTTTTAGAAAATGAAGAACCCAAAGTCATTGTGACTGACAAAGAGCAAGCCCTGATTCATTCCATTGAAAGTTTATTTCCCAACTCTCATCATTTACTCTGTTTCTGGCATATCTTCAAAAACATTCAGACACATTTTAGAAAAAACTTTAAATCTGAAGAAGAATGGATGATATTCAGAAAACGCTGGAATATGCTGGTCAAATGAAAATCTGAAAATTCTTATCAAGATAATTTTACCAAACTGACTGTATTCTGGAATCCCCCTACTTCTGACTACCTTCTTGAAAACTGGCTTCCTCTAAAAAGAATTTTTTTTCATATGCTGAAAAAAAGCACCTGCACTTTGGAAATACCAGCGCATCTAGGATGGAAGGGCTTCACTCTTATTTCAAACAATTTATCACAACTTCTTCTGGTTCCTTTTCTGATGTATTTCACCAAATATATCATTCAGTTTCAATTCAACTCCATGAAACTGCCATTGGAACTTCTCAGAAAGACTTGAAGCAATTAAGTGATGGAGGGGTTTGATGAAAGGAGGGAACAAGCAATGAAGCAATGAAGAAATGAAGCAATGAGAGTTAGGATGTGATGAAAGCAGGGATGAAGCAATGAAGCAATGATGTGATGAGAGGATGAATGTGATGAAAGCAGTAATGTGATGAGTGATGAAGCAATGAGAGTGATGAAGTAATGAGAGTGATGAAGTGGTGAGAGTGATGAAGAAATGAGAGCATTAAAGTGGTGAGAGTGATGAAGTGACAAGGAGATGAGAGTGATGAAACAAAGAGGATAGGAAGAGATGAGAGTGATGAAGTAATGAGAGAAATGAATCCAACTTTTTGGATGAGGTTGTAGGTTGGATTTTTCCAATGAGTTTGGAGGTTGAAACCAGGTTTGATGATATGGAATGATGCATGGTTGAGGAAGTGAAAGCATTTAAATAATTTATTTGAAAAAACCCATTTATTTTCAGGTAACTCTGAAATTTCTGATGTGAAATAAGTGGTTTTTTTTGATTTTTAGTGGCGGGTTTGAAATGGAAGATTTAGGTTGAAACCTGCCATTAAAAAATGGCAGGTTTGCTTAACTCTGATAAGCCCTAATATTTACTTCATATTAAAATTTCTTTGACATCTTCTTAAATTTAAGAATCCATGTGTTATCAATCTATATAATTCATTTTACATGTTTCCAATTTGACTCCTATGATTGAAGCTATTTGGAAAAAATCTGGTGAGAATTTCTAATAAGCCATTGTTTCAATTCCATGTAAAATGTTCACCAATTATGCAATTTATGTTGGATTTTTCAAAATGCATAAAATCTTTATAATTCTTGAACATTGGCTACAAGGGTAAAAATATTCATGAATTGAGCCTAGGAAACATAACTAGAAGCTCAGTTTTAGAGTTATACACAGAGGAAGCTTCCAATCCTTCCCTATTTTGAAATCAATATTAGCTTAGAATTTCTATATTTAATTCATAATAAATAAGGGGAAACCTTATCAACTTCAAAAAAAAAATTGTAGAATGATTTTTCCAAAAGCATTCTTACCAAAATTGATTGTTCCTCTAATACTGAAAAAAAAAATCAGGGGAAAAATAATTCTGCTCAAGTCTACTGTAGAATCAAAAAATATTCAAAATATTCACAAAAATTAGATAAAAATACTCTGGACTGCCATTCCTAAATGAAGATTGAAACTAATTCCAAAAGAAATGTAGAGTGTGTAAAGATTTATGATGAATTAGTTACAAATTATCAGGTGATACCATTTGAATACTTCCATGTATTCCTTGCAAGATTAAACTTGAAATATAAATTGGCTTTGGAGACGGATCAATTAAATTATAAAATAGATTCATTTGTAAAATCACTGGAAACTTCATTTTGATTTGAAAGTTTTTTTAATCATTTCTTTCTTATCCAATATTTTGAATCATAAAATATTTTCAAAATATCTATTTTTTTGAGCCAAGCTCCTCATTTATTGATTGAAGATCAGTAAATAAATAAAAAAAACACTGAGGTTAAGTTTTCTTTTTTTTTAAAATTATCTCTTATATATTTCCCCATTTTTTAAAAAAACAAGATGCACAAGAAAAAATAATAATTCTAATATCATGTCTTTACTTGTGCCAATTATTCATTTTTTGAAATACCATATTTAAATTTCAAATTTCTTCAATCCAAAATTTATTTATTCCCAAAGGAATTTTTGAAGTCTTTTTGCTGGTTTAAAATATATCAAAAAAAAATCTGGTCCATTTTTTGAACCTAGAATAAATTTTTGAATTTTAAATTGAAACCCGTACTTAACTTCAGATGAAATTTCTTTTAAATGACCACAAATAGAAAATCAAAAACTAATATGAATGTGTTTTGGAAGAAGCTTTTTACTAAAATCAAATTAAACAAAGGATGGAAGAAAAAAAAACTCTTTAAACCTTTAAAATGAAATAAAAATAAAACAGGAAGCAAATTCAAACTCATCCAATCTAGGAAGTTTTTTTGTTAGAATTTATACCTTGAAAATTCTCTGGTTAATTGCACCACTGCTCATTCTATTTACATGAAATTTAGAATAACCATCATTTCAAATATTTTCTATGGCATGGATGAATTAGAAGTACTTCAAATACTCAAAAAACAATATAAAAAATTTTTCTCAGGTCCTTACTCAAGTTTCAACCATTTTTTTATCAGATTAAAAACAAACAAAAAAATCAAATTTGCTAAAACTGCTGTATTTTAAAGAGTTCTTTTCATGTTAACTGTTATAGAATGGCCTTTTTAAAGAATTTGAAGTAATTTTGCATATTAATTCTTTTTATAAACCACTATCAAGTTTCCATTTCAGATTTTTCAGCCTTTTAAAGGACAATAAATTAATTAAACAAGGAAAGATCCTTTTTATTCTTTTCAATTTTAGTTTGGGGAGATTTAAATTTCTTTCAATAGGCTAAAATATTTATTTTTTGTTTAATTTTGAAAATGCAATTTAATTTTCACAAGCCTAGGATTAGAAAGCTAGATATTTTGGAGAATGCCTTGGCTTAATCCTGCAATTTAAAAAAATTGGTTAGGGAATCTGGATCCTTTATTTTATTTCTTTAGGAAGCTTTCTGATCAAAAATATATGTTTCCTTTTTATTGATTGGAGCTATATGCTATTTTCTTTGCTTGTGTGGAATGCCAAGGGATTTTAATAAAAATATTTTTCCCAGTGGATTTATATTCCAATTACTCTAATCTATGCAATTTCAATATTGAAATTTGTTTTTCCCCCAAAGAATGTGTTGCGTGAATCATTTGTGGGGAATTTAATTTAATCATCTACTATATTAGGGTTTATCAGAGTTAAGCAAAAACTCAATTTTTCATGGAAGGTTTCCCTCCAAATCCACCATTAAAAATCAAAAAAACCCACTTATTTCAAATCAGACGTGTCAGAGTTAACTGAAAATAAATTGTATATTTCAAAAAAAGTATTTAAATTCTTTCACCGCCTCAAACACCCATCTCCATGTCATCACCCCTGGTCTCAACCTCCAACCTCATTGGAAAAATTCTACCTCCAACCTCATTTGAAAAATTCTACCTCCAACCTCATTTAAAAAATTTGATTCATTGCTCTCATATCTTCTTATCCTCTTTGCTTCATCACTTCATCACTCTGATTGCTTCATTGCTCTCATCACTTCATCACACTCATCTCTTCCTATCCTCTTTGCTTCATCACTATCATCCCCTCATAAATTCATCACTCTCACCACTTTAACGCTCTTATTGCTTCATCACTCTGATCACTTTATTGCTTCCATCACATCCTAACTCTCATTTCTTCATTGCTTCATTGCTTCATCACTTCATCCCTTCATCCCCACTTTCATCACATCCTAACTCTCATTGCTTAATCACTTCATCCCTTCATCCCTGCTTTCATCACATTTCTTCATCACTTCATCCCTCTTACTCTTTTCAAATGACCCCTCAGCAAACCTCCTCCTGCAATTCCACCCAAAATCCAATGGACCAAAGCAAACATCTCCAAGGAACGCTAAATCCAAAATCCTCCCCCATAAGCTTCCAAAGGCTCAAGCCAGCTCAAGAGAGCTGATCACATCATCCTGGTAAACTGGCTCCAAATTCCCTCCACCTATGATGCTTGCTTTTGATCCAAAAATTAAACACAATTTTTCCAACCTCCATCCTCTAATTTCAATGGTTATCTCCTGATAGACAATTAACTAAAGAATAAAACAAATTTATGCTGGATCTTTCATCCAAATAGATGAGGAAGCAATTCAAGAACTATCAAAACAAACATTGCCCCTGTAGCCAATTCTGAAAAGCCCTATTCTTTCCCTGTCTCTGTATGTTTCCCAAATCATCTCCTCCCATCCACATACTACAATTGGGGTGAGGATAAAGAAGGCATTCAATTTATCTTATGAAATTTTGAGGCTTGAAAGCCCTATTTTTTTGACATCTCTGTATGTTTGTCAATTCATCTCCCATCTTGTTCCCTCCCATGCAATTACTTTGCTTGGGGTGAGGATCAAGATGGGATTTGATTAGTTGTATAACGTTTGGAGGGAAATGCCTTTTTTGAACTCCAAAATTTTGCACACTATGGGAGTTGAACCCATGAACTCAACATTGATGAGTGATTCTTTAACCACTAAGCTAAGTTTGCCATTTCTTGATAGGCCAATGTGCCTGTCCAAATTCTCAGCCTCATCATCTGATCACCCCTGTCTCACAATGATCATCCCAGCTCACCACCTGCTCATAACACACTTGAATCAATTCCCCATGGCAATTGATTGCTTGATTGAGCAATCAATCACCAATAAATTGCTTTATCCATTGCAAATCAATTGAAGATTGATTGAGCAATAAATTGGAAATCAATTTCTCAATTGATTGCAAATTGATTGGTGATTGATTCACAATCCATTTATCAATCTTTTTGAAATCAATTGAGCAATTGATTTGCAATTGATTTGGAGGGAGGGAGGGGAAGGGTTAGGAGAATGGGGGGAGCTTACCTGGTGGATTGAGCAAGGAGGTGGGGGGGCCTAGAGGTTGAATGATCAAAGGATCAGCAAACAATGAGGGGCAGTAATAGGAAGAGGATGAGGAGGAGGGGGGGAGGCTTACCAGGGGTGCCAACCAAAGGAGGAGGGGAGGCAGTGGGTGAGGTGGTGGTGATGGGTGAGGTGTTGGTGGTGGGTGAGATGATGGTGTTTAGTAAGGTGGAGGTGGTGGGTCAGGATGTTTGGTGAGGAGGAGGAAGGAGTGGACTGGTGGTTAAACTTTCAGTCAGCTTTATTGTGTTTTCAACTTGCTTCCAGGAAGTTTGATTGAACATGTTGAGAAAGATGGTGATGTGATGTGGGGTGATGAGATGATGATGGGATATTTTTGAAGCAATGAATATGTGAATAAATATAGATTTTAATCAATGGATATGTGAAGCAATGGAGATTAGATGTGTGTGATGCAATGGATATGGGATTAGTATAGATTTTCTGAGTTGGAGGTGTGGATGGGCGTTTTGGATGGGATGGATGGTGGATGGATGATGGTGCATAAATGGGGGGTTTGATGTTTTAAATTCTCCATTTTCATGAAACCCGCCATTTTGAAATACACCAGTTAGGGGGTATGTGTATTTCAGAAAACCCCCATTAAAAATGGAAGGTCTGGTAAAAAAAATGGCGGGTTTCTAATGGTGTGTTTGCTCACTCTTATACGCCCTATTATTTGGGTAAGATGAAACCAGATTATTCTCCCAGAAGGAGACCAGAATATTCCAAGGGAAATTTCACCACACCCCCACATTCCCTATTGAAATTTTTTCCATCACAAAGACCTGACAGAGATATCTGAAGTCTAACAAAAAAAAACCATCCCACAAATGTAAAATCTATATTTTCAAGATTCCTGCAACAAAACAATGTTTTTTTCCACATTCCTTATATTATAACTACAGAAGATGGACAATAGGATCTAAAATTGAAGAAGGTGAGTTAATTTTACCAGGATAGGTTACATCTTCATTTGGAAAGAATGAGCAGGATTATTCAATTCTTTCATGACCTTCCGGTTTCAGGAAATAGACATATAGCTCAGAAAGTTTATTCCACTACTAGGTCCTTTTCTTGGACAGTGATATTCTTGGAGGCTAAAAATTATGCAAGCTCTTTATTGAAACACATTTTAACTTCAAGAATTAATTTAAATTTCTTGGAGACCAAATTCCACATATAATCCATTCAAATTGGTATCTTATTCTGAGAAAAAAGAGTGACACCAAACTACAAGCACTCTAAAAAAACCAATACATTTCACTTACTAATTTTCAATTCCAAGAAGCAAGGGAAAACTCCGTCTTTGACTAACCAATTCATCAGTTTGAGTAAATATTTGAATCTCATTCATCTTATCTTTGGATAATTAAGTTACTGTTTGCAATTTATCTTTGAATCCCTTGAAATTACTCAAATAATCAACCCATAATATGGTAAATGTAGATTAAACTGGCTTCTTTTTAGTTTTAAATCATTTCTTTTCATCTTCAAAATCAATTTTAACTTGCTGAATTTTTGCACTACTAATCATTCAATCAGAAAATTTCATTTATGTCCAGAATCTAGTCTCTATAACTCCTTGGCTTGAACTCATTCTTAATCTTATGTGCCTCATTTTCATCAAATTGATTTGCATTTAATTAAATTTTCTCATAATTCCCTCTCTATATTTTCTTAATTTTCAAATAAAACTGAACTTGTATGAAAAAATTAATTATAAAATTCCTTTTACATATATATTCTCTCATGCAAATTGCTTTCCAATCTGGAACATAATTTACCCAGGTTTTTTCATATCTGTAGGCTAGGATTTAGTTTACCTTAAAATCACAAAAACTTTCATATTTCAATTTTTTCCTCAGCTAGTTAATTTTATAATTTGTTGCATGTTATGAGTAAAAGGTTTTATATCAAGCTTGTTCCAGTATGCCTATGAAAAAATTTCCTCAAATTTTTCACCATAATTAAAAACACCAGTTTTGAAATTCAAAGAATAATTTCATATATTCAAGCTTTATTGTAGCATTGATCTCTCCCCAATTTGTGCCTATCCACCTAATTACTTGCACTTTCAAGGTATGTGGGGTGGGAATTTTCTGCTCACGTCAGTATTTTAAAGCTTGGATATAACCATCCAAGGCACTTTCAAATCAAATAAAGATCCCACAACAACCCTGGAATGCCATTTGCATTTTTTTCATGGATGAAGTCCTATTATCAGCGGGCTCTCATTCCACCATGATGGTATTTCCTGCTCTTTCAAAGGTGCTCTGTTTATCCCTTACAAAGAATCCCAGTTTGCTTCTCAGCTGGTGCATCTATTTCAATCTCATTTTCATTTACACAAAATTCTGGAGGAAACTCTATCTTCAAGGGGTTCTATTGTGTTTTCTAGAAATTTATGGCACTCTCTTATGAACTCTCTATAAATAAAGAGTGGTTACTCTACATATCAACATCTACAGACCACTGGGGAAATGTAGAATAATTGCCAAATATTGGAGGATTATTTTCAATACTTTTGTTCATATTATCAGGATAACTGAGATTTATGATTGGGAAATTTCAGAACCCTTAAAAAAACTTGACCAAGGCTGACTTTGGCTGTCGCGTGTAACTGTAACTGTAGGTTACAAGTTACAAATGCGCCCATTGGCATATTTGTAACTGTAGCTTTGGATGAGTCCCCAGGGCCCCTCAGCCAAACATCCTGTGGATTTGTAACTGTAGCCTTCAAGAATGGGTGGAAGAGAAGCCGGTTGCAGCTAGTTACAAGGTCAAAAACTTGTAACTTGCTGTTACCTTTTTTGGCCGGGGCAGTGTTGGAGTTTAAATTGTGTGGAAGTTACACTTGATGGGTTACAGTGCTTGCTGAAATCCCAAAAATGTGTTACTTTAAATTGCTGTAACTTCAATATGGCAGGTGGGGGGGAGTTACAGTTACAAATACACCTGGCAGCCAAACACCATCTAAAGTTCCTTTGGAATCTCTCTTTTTTTTCTTGTTTGGTTTCAATCCAGAGTCAGGCTTACTGGTGGAAAAGAGTGAAATATTCAAGGTAAAAATATTAGGGTGTATCTGAGTTAAGATTTTTTAAAAGTTAAATGGATGATTTCAGGCTTAAGCATTTTTTTTTCCAAAATTTAATTTTTGCCAGATAAGCCCATTGATTCATTGTTTGTTTTAACAAAAAAATATTTTTTGAAAAATTGATATTTTCCAGAAATAGACATTTTAAATTTTTCAAAATTTTAACTCAAATACACCCTATTTCATAAAAAGGCTAAAAGAGATACAAGAAAAATCCATAGAATGATTGACAGAGTCTGGAGAGAGATGGTTTCAATACTATGAAAAGCAACACAGGGATTTAGAAGATTACCAGAATGGAAATTTAATTTTAATTGACCACAAGTTCATCCAATCTAGGTGTATCAACTCCTAGTTGGATTGCAGGTATGTAGTTCCTTTCAAGGTTCTTGAAATGATTGGAAGGTGCATGGTAAGGATCAACATATTAAAGGAGTACCCAATTATACCCTTATTATTCATTTTTTCTCTTGTAGTCCAATTTAGAAACCCAAGAGATTTTAATAGACCTGGCATGGACCTAGGCATCAAGGACACCTATTACAAAGAAGGAAGATTTATGGATTGGAAAAAGTTGTTATGGTTTTGGATGTGAGTGTATAATTAGAAGGAAAACCTGAATATTTACAAATGTGGAACAATTCTACCCTGGGAGAGGACCAATGGGTGTCTGAAGATCACATTCCTTCTTCCCTCCAATGGTGTTTGACAACCTCTTAGGAGCATCTGGGAAGTAATCTGATGATTTCATGAAGAAACAAGGAATGGATAAATAAGATGGACCATATATTGTAACAAATCCAATTCAAGGAAGGCATGAGAAAGACTCACAGATAGTCAAATTGGTAAGGGTTTCATTTGAGTAAATTTTGCAAAATGATACCCAAGAAGAGGTCCTAACACTAAGGAATGGTTACCTTAAGAAGGATGAAATTGATGAAAAAAATATCCCCTTTTCTTGTTCATCTAAATTTCCTTTTGTTTTTTTTTTAATCTTTATAATCATGTTTGAAAATCAAATGCTTACAAACTTTATATCTTTCCAACTGGGATTGATTGAGTAAGGAGACTGTCTGGAATTTCCGATCTATAGTCCTGCCGAAATCATTTGAAATCCGCCCAGTACTCGATTCCTTCACATGAATCCTGTCGGGTGTGAATTGACTGACCTGACCTCAGATGATGATCGGCCTAAAAAGGTTAAGAAGCTCTTTAGTACACATCATTTACATACAGACGTTAGTGATCCTTTAACTTGTGGCAAATTCAAACTTCAAATCCGCCGCTCAAGCCCCGCGCCACATGGTCTTCTTGCTCGACTAGTTTCAGCCGAGTGCTGAAGACAAAAGTCGGTCCGAAACGGGGTTTTGGACAGCCGATGCGCTCGCCCGCTGTCGTTCCTCCTGCTCGTAGTCCGCTCGCCCCAGTCCTGTCCTTCCAGCTTCGACAAATCTTAGTTTACTTCTTCTTCTATTTATCATCAGCGAGAAGCCTTTCGAACACCCAGAGCAACCCTCATCATCAACGACACACAGCTCGGTTGACGAAGACCAAGAAAACTCGATCGGATTCTATCATGATTGACTTGAAGTTTTTATTCAATCTCATCACCCTTTCCCTAACCCTCAACTTGATCGTCCAACCCCCGGGATCATCATCTGTTAGGGTCCAAGGTTTGAGTTTTAAGGATTCCAAGAAGAACCTGTTTCAATCCGATTCCATCGCATCTCTCTCCAATCAATTCATGAAAAACCTGAATCAACAATTCCCAAGCACCCAAACCGTACTCGTCTTCGAAGATTGTGGTTCGTACCAACTCTTCTTCTCAGACTGGCCAACTCGCCGTTACTTTCATTCTCACTGTTGTCTTCGGGAAGCTTGTTCAAAGATCTCACATCGTTTCCATCCTATCTTGCATCTTGTCATGGACTGATAGATTCGTTCGTCTTAATTCACTCAAGGTCAACCAGGGGATGCTATTACTATTGAGAGCTTCGAAGTGGATCCAAACCCACCAAAGCCAGGTCACAAGGTCACGATTCGAGCTTCGGGAACAGCACATGAACTGATCGAAGTAATTTCACTCCATTTTCTTTTCCTCAGAGAAACAAACGAGAGGAAGATCATAAACGCGTCGTTGTCCATTGATATTGGGTTATCAATCCTCTCCCTTTGATCTCCTCGCGACTCTCACCAGGAAGGTGCATATGCAGATGTGACGGTCAAACTTGGATCTTACATTAAACTGCTCCAGAAGCGATTCGATATTTGTGAGGAGCTGTGAGTCCTCGAGTTGGGATGACCTTCTACGTTGATCAAAACTAATTCAAGCGTATGATGGGTTCGATGAATTCATGGTTAGATCGAAGGCCAACGTCACCCTTCAGTGTCCGATCCAACCAGGCTATTACGAAATCGAACAAGAAATCGAACTCCCCAAAGAGATTCCCCGGGCCAAATACAACGTCGCCGCTCGTGCCTATACGCAAGATGATGAGGATATGGCCTGTGCTAACGTGGTCCTCGATTTCTTAAAATCCTGAACTAAATGGCTGCATCTGCTATTTTTGCTCTGCCAGATCTGCGGCAACAACCGCAACGTGACCAAGCCTTTTTCTTGATCTGGTACCTTCCAGTTAGGAAGAATTCGTACAGAAACATATGCCCGCTCTCAACGCGCTATTCTCTTCTCAGCTGTTTCACTGATTGAAGTCATCATTTATTCATCTTCGAGACTCTCAAAGTCTAAACCAACTCTATAGTGTTTTCTTCTCCTTAATTCACTAAGCCTTTCCTCTCGTAACTCTTCATCATCAAGGTCCGACTGACAGTAGCACGAAGGCTCTAGTTGTACATTAAAGTCGTTCATGCGCCTAGGATGGCACTACATTGGTTGCGCATGTCAAATACCCAATCGTGTAACCTTAGTGGGCAATGTCTAGCTTACTACACACTTTTTCTAGGCGCTTAGGCCCGGGTCATCTTCCAAAAACGTGCCACAAGTCAGAAAATAAGTTCCCTATTTGGAAAAGACCAACCAACTACTCAGTAGGGGGATTAATCGCGAGCATGGTCAAATATTTTTTGCCTGATGTTTATCTAGCAGAATGGATCCCGGGACACACGTTATCTGTTGACCAGAAGTGGCATTCTGAAGGTGACGTGATTCTCATCCAGGGTATCCGCATCAGAAGAACTGACTGAGTCAAGGAACTACTGACGTGCTTTTCAGATCTTTCTGGAATGTAAGGATCGCCCGAGATCCAACGAGCAAGACGATCACTCAACGTTCAACAGTCTTTGTTTTTCCTGGTATGGACCTGTCCGTGGGAAGACGGGAATGATTGAGTACGCCGATGAGGAACCCCCGTGAGCGGTATCTCGACAGTCGATGGCGATGGACATGGAAGAGTACCCAGAGGCCTCGGCTGAGGAGCATCAACTTTGGGGTCTAGGGCCAAGATCCGATTCGTGAAACCAAGCACCATTCATCACGCGGCTAAGTTGGAATTGGCTCGGCGTAGGCGATCCTGGTAGTGATTGGGCAAGCGGATTTCTGAGGTGCGTACGTACATGTCAGGGCGGATAAAGTGACTGGCAAGTTTCTTTCTGTTGGTGCTTCTTTCGTCTCAGAGGCTAGAAGTCAATCAATCTACATACAGGATCCTGTTTAAAACCATGAGGATGATGGATAGTTGGGTCCCAAGTCTCTTCTTGTTGGGTGAGGAAAAAAAAATCACCAGTCTGCCTGGAGATCAACTGATCCCATCCTAGCTCACGAGTTCCATCTTTGAGGCGCTTGGAAAAGTTCACTTGACTAAGATATGTATGTGTTTTGTGGATGACCTTGACTTCCATGCATGCATGCATCTACATATAAGGTATCCATACACCTAGCTCCACTTTTTTGGGGGATTCCCTTTTTCCAGAATATGATGTATAAAGCCTGTTGGGGCGGCAAACAAAGTTATTAATTAATCAATTTATTTTTTGTAAAGTGCGCCTGCCACTCATCGAAGCGGACTTGGCCCAGGGCCACATAAGCCTGGTGCCTTTTTTTTGTTATTTTTTTTTTAAAAAAAAGTGCAGCCTGGTTTAACATTGCACATTGTGCTCATGCAGGTGATAGTCTTTGGGTGCAGCTGGTACTTATATCTTGACTTGGTCCCCTCAATGGGGCCATCACAGAGTATCTGATTGTGGTGTGATGTAGGGAGGGGGATGCTTTTGATTTAGGACCAAGTTCCAGATCAATTCCAATGGGTAATGGGTATTGAAAGTGAAAGCTCTATTCACAAGTCAAAGGCTGGCTAATAATAGGTTTCAAAGTGTGAAAGGGGTGAGCATAGCCAGCCAAGGTAGAGGGGGTAGCAGCTAGGGGTTGGGTTGGGTTGAACAGGATTTGAACACTGGACTTGTACATTCTCAAATGTAAATACTGTTTCAGGGGAGGTACCAAGCTTTTGTGGGTGATGGTTCCTGAAACAGTTTGACACAAGTACAAGGACACAACAGAACAGTCTGCAGGTCTGAGGACACAACTTATTTTCCCCAAGAAGGGAAAAAAAAAGGTAATTGGTCAGACTCAAAGACAAAGAGGGCATAGAATACCATATGCAGATGACAGAAGAAAAAATGGAATGAAGACTGATGGGTGAGCAACAAGTGTGTGACTGCATTGGGCAGTTGAAGGTTGAGGATACCAAGTAAACTAAAAAAGCTGTGGGGCAATATCCATGGGAAGCATCACTGGGGTGGATCAGAAATTAAGATGTTGGAGATGACTAACAATGGTGGCTCTCCCTTGAAAATGCAGGAAGGTAATTGGAAAGACAGTTGGATGTAGGGCAAAAAATCCAGAGAAGTGAAAAGCTATCATCCTTCCCATCTGAAGCCCAATTTGATGAATGGTACCATCTGGGCCTTTTTGACAGATGTGTCAAAGTAGCTGGTGCAGGCAGAGGGATAGTTTATTTGTTTGATTTTTTAAACCTGTTGTATTTATTATTTAGGTAAAACTATCATTAAGTTAGGGATTGGCATTGAGTTATCATATGAATTCTGGGAGGTATCATGATAGGAGAAATAGCATTAATCTTATTATTCTTGCAGAGCTTTTGATGTTGAAGAAGCAAGCAAAGAGACTACCAAAACTGGTTCTGATAGTACTTGGTCTTGGAGAAAAAGGTTTTGGAGTGTGATCTAATAGAAATACTATCAGTTTCCAGAAGAATGCGGACAGCCCTGGGCAAAAGCCAGATGCCTGCCATTGAAATCTGTTTCACAAGATTTTCTGTGACAGGTTGCCTGTATCAGGCTTCCTGTCTGGGTTTTTCTCAAACCGGTCAGGAGGCCAGGCTACCACTTTGGATACATTGCCCAACCCCCCAACTCAAAGTAAAGAAGAAGCTTGATGAGATTGTTTGATTGATCAATTGTCTGACTCCTCAAGGAACTCTCAGATCCACACTCTCACTCTCACCTCTCACTTAATCCACCCCACTGATCTTCCAGGTTATCAACTTTCATCCACCACCACCACCACCACCACCTAGATGTTCTCTCTCAGTCTCTTACACACCAACCCAATCTGATCCACCCACCCAAAATCAACCAGGCTAGAGTTTTGGATGATTGAAAGGTCTTGAGAAAGACAATGGAAAGGTCAAGATCCTAAGTAAGACCCACTCACACCCACACTCACAAGACAAGAGATGCTGTGGAAACAGAAGGTGGGCACTACCCCCTGAAGTTGTCCTTGAGTTCCAGAAGTTATTGATTGAAGCATCTGTAAGGAGATTGGATGCAGCCAGTCAAGAGAGAGAGAGAGTGAGTGAGAGTGAGAGAGTGATAATAAGATGGGTTCCTTCCTTTCCAATCCAATCCAATCTGATGTGATGATAATGATAATCCCCCCCTTACAACCTGGAGTTGAGAGTGAAGTATTTAAGTCCTCCCTCTTAACCCTAAGTTAAGTACAACCACAAGTAAGCAAGAATGATGGAATACAACCCCTAAGCCACAGAACCCTAGCCCAACCCTATCCCTCCATCCCCCATCCTGTAACCCATGCTCCACCTCCCCTGCCCCATGCCCCGTCCGTGTTGCCCGCTGGTTTGTCCTACTCATGATGCATCCGCCCAACAACCCTTTCCAGGTATCCAGGGCGTACCCGGGTGATCCAATCTGCGCGTCTTGCGATGCGCAATCCGCTTGATCCGCGCAAGCCTTCGGATCCACGCAATCCGTCCAATCTGCGCAAGCCTTCCGATTGGGGCAAGCTTTCCAATCCGCGCAATCCGTCCGATCTGCGCAAGCCTTCCAATCCACGCAAGCTTTCCGATCCGCACGAGCCGCAGCACGCAGCCTTTCCCAACTTGCGTCCATGAAAGAGCACCACATCCCCCCCCAACTTGAGTTCTGTCCCCAGAGATCCGCCACCATCTCACCTACCACGCTCATCCTCCGAGTTGCCTTCCCACCTGCCTGCCCTCTATCCTCTGCGTCACCTTCCCACCCGCCTTCCCTCTATGCCGGCGACCTTCTGCTCCACCAGAGAAAGGATCCGCATGCCTTCATCCAACCCCACATGGGTTCCAAAACCGCACGCAAGATCCGCGCCTTGGAGAGAGAAGATCCGTGTGAGCAAGAGAAATTGGCAAAGGTGAGAAATCCGCGCCAGTGAGAGTCTGAAAGTGAGAAATCCACGCCAGTGAGAGTATCCGCAGAAGTACATGGGGAGACATTGAAGCGCCAGGGCGCGTACGCAATCCTCAAGAGAGACAGGAAGAGAAAAAAAAGGAAAAGGAAGAATGAATAGATAAGAAGGAACAAGAGAATTTTTTTTTCTTTTTTTTTTTTTTTTTTTTTTTTTTTTTTTTTTTTAGAGCCTGCGTCCTGCTTCCCAACTCCAAACTTCCACCCCGCGCTAGCTTCCCCCCCAACTTTGCCGCTGTCCTCAGCCAACCGGGCCCCCTATGCTCATCACCAGATCCGCGGCGCGTTGCCTCAACCAATCCCGCACGGGTTCCAAGCACAAATTGTTGTCCCAAACCCCCTAGGTGCACCTCCCGCCGCCAAGACCCACCTGCATCCTTTGAGATTCAAGCCCATCTGCGCGCAAAACCCAAACAAAAGCAAACACCCCCAGACGTCCTTACCACAACCCGCCGTGGAGGAGGAAAGAGGCTTTGAAACCCTTTCAATCCCAGCCCTCTCCTCCCCCGCCCCGTCCATCCAACATTCCTTGCCCTTTGCAGTTCCCGCGGCTTTGTTCTCCCCTCTGGAGATTTCTGACCGCTCCCCGCCCGCCGGACTGCGCGTGACTGCTTGATCCTTCCGCTCTGCCCCACCAACACGACACTCCTTTCCATTTTCAGTTCCTGCAAATCTGTCCTCCTTCTCCCCTGCCATGCTGTTAACACCCAATCCCTCCCCATTCCACCCCTGAAGCCCCGCCACAAGCATCCGCCGCACCAATCCCAAGGCTCTTGCTAGCCATGATGGCTGCGTGCCCGTTCTAGGACCGTCCATCCCGCGCTCCCGGCACCCCACATCCTTCCGTTCCGCGTCCATCCTCTCTTTTGCCGCCATGTCCTGCTGTCCCCTACTTGTTCCCCCCACCATTGAAGAGGTCCGGCTCTGGTTGCCATCCTTTGGCACGTGGTTTGTCCCTTCCGCCGCTGCCCCTACTCTTTCTGAATGCGCGCTCCCCGCCGTCGAAGAGGTCCGGCTTGGGTTGTGATCCTCTGATGCATGGTTTGTCTCTTCTGCCGCCGCGTCTACCTTCTTTGCAAGATCTGTCCGCCGCTCGCCAATTCCCAAACCGCACAGAGCATCCATTTCCTGTTCCGTTGTCCTTGCCTGCTTCCTGTCAGTAGGCCGCACCGGTTCTGTCGAGTCCTGCTTCCCCAACACATACTTAGCCCCCACTGGGGAAACCAATTCCATGTTCAAATCCGCTGTCTGGTCCCTCTGTCCTGTCCGCCAACGGTTGTTGTCCTCCCCATTTGCGCACACGCGGGGCGCAGATGCGCTGGGAGACTGAATACTCTCCAGATAGGCCTCAAGGCCCCTTGCCACCTCTGCGAGTTTTCTAGCCCAAGGGATGGTTGCTGGTGGTGGGGCCGGAACGCACACTGCCCTGTAATACAGCTCCGCGTAATCCAATTCCGCTTGCAACCGGATCCCGCCGCGCGCGCCTGCCTTGTAATCCAATTCCGCGGATGGCTTGAGATTGTCCTTCCAAAAGCGGGAGCCGCGCCTCCCCCATCTTGCCAGCATGTCCTCCTTCAGTGATGGCCAATCCAGGTTCAGGTAGCCTCCCATCTCCTCTACGTCCCGACACCCTTCCGTGTCCTCAATGAACAGGATGACATGGCGCGCCTTCTCAAAATCTGAAGCGCCTTCAGAGACCGCGATCATTTCATACTGTGAGATGAATCGCTCCACTTCCGCAATGTTGAGTCAAATATGCGGGTAAATCCATGGGGTAGCATGGAGGCCGTGGGAGGAGGAAGGAAGAGAAGCGGCTGTTGGTAGCATCCGTGAGTACCTTCAAGAGACTTCAACAAAAGATTGTTCCCGGCCAGACCCCCAGATGTGGAAAAAAAAGGTGGCTACACCCCTGAAGTTGTCCTTGAGTTCCGGAAGTTATTGATTGAAGCGTCTGTAAGGAGATTGGATGCAGCCAGTCAAGAGAGAGAGAGTGTGTGTGAGAGAGAGTGATAGAGTGATAATAAGATGAATTCCTTCCTTTCCAATCCAATCCAATCTGATGTGATGATAATGATAATCCCCCCCTTACAACCCGGAGTTGAGAGTGAAGTATTTAAGTCCTCCCTCTCAACCCTAACCTAAGTAAAACTGCAAGTAAGCAAGAATGATGGAATACAACCCCTAAGCCACAGAACCCTAGCCCAACCCTATCCCTCCATCCCCCATCCCATAACCCATGCTCCACCTCCCCTGCCCCATGCCCCGTCCGTGTTGCCCGCTGGTTTGTCCTACTCATGATGCGTCCACCCAACAACCCTTTCCAGGTATCCGGGGCGTACCCGCATGATCCAATCCGCGCATCTTGCAATGCGCAATCCGCTTGATCCGCGCAAGCCGCCCAATCTGGGCAAGCCTTCCAATCCACGCAATCCGTCCAATCTGCGCAAGCCTTCCGGTCTGCGCAAGCCTTCCAATCCGCGCAATACGTCCAATCTGCGCAAGCCTTCCAATCTGCGCAAGCTTTCCAATCCGCGCAAGCCCATAGCGTGCAGCCTTTCCCGACTCGTGTCCATGAAAGAGAACCACAACGCACAAGCAATCAAGGAAGTGGAGGGGGTGGGGGCAAAATAAATAAATAGATAGATGGCTAGATTTTGAAGCTTGATGTATTATAAAATTTTTGGGGGACTCTTTTGTCATTAATTTCTACTTCAAAAAATGTTGTCTGCGAAAATTAGAATGTGGACAAATTATATTGAAAAATAGGGCAGGCAAAAGAAAAAGCAGGACAGCTCATTCTGAATGACTGACTGGTTTAAATTAAATTGAGGACAGAAAAAAAAAGGAGGACAACAACAAGAAAAAATAGGACAAAAAAAATAGGACAAAATGTTGAAATTGAAGAAACTGTTCTCACGCTCACGCGCACTACATCTACATGTCACACACCTGTACTGTTGTCTCATCATTGTGCTGTTCTCTTTCTTCCTCCTTTCTCCTTCCTCTTCTCTTTCTTGTTCTTTCTACTCTTTCTTGTCCTGCCTATTTCTTTTTTTTTTTTTTTGCTTCCGCATCCCTTTCAACCTTTGTCAATTGGACTCTTTCAGTCATCTCAGACTCTACTTCAAGCCCCACTCATCATCTCCGACAAGCGCTCTTCTCATCATCTCCAACAAAGAGCTCCTCAACTTTCAGTCTACTCATCCCAGCTCTTGTGGGCTGCCTTCCACTTAGACTCTCTCTCTTATCTGGTGAGAAGAGTGATTCAGATTTCCATTTCCTCTCATCCTGAAGATCTGACCGTACCCTTCTTAGTCGTCCTCCTCCTTACCAGCTGGCCACGGTTCTCTCTCAATTCCTCTCCTCCTTGGTGTTCCTCCTTCACAGCCTCTTTGCGTTCCTCACTTCCTTTCAACTGGTGGCTGGTTTCTGTTTTCAGTTGTAATTCATAAAAAGGCCAAATTCCTTCACAAAAATTCTGAACAAGAGGAAAAAATCCATGTAAAATGTGTCACCACTGCACTCCTCAATGTCCACGCCCTGCCTTATGCTACTGCTGCAAATACACCAAATCCGTCAATCTCAACCTGTCTGTTCATCCCTGGGGAACCCAGCTCCAACTTGATGACCATCCAAACTCCACCTCCCTGAATTTGGGCTGGGGCCTCTTGCTGGTCTTCCTTTTCTGTTCCTTGCCTTCCTTTTCCGGCTCTCTTCACTCCAACACTTTGCTTCTTGCCTCAACCCTCACTCCCCAGTCTCACCATTCTTTCTAATCCTCCTCATCCAACTCATCCTCAACTACCCTTTTGCCCAATCATATTCATCCTCATCCAACTCATCCTTGACTACCCTCATCCTCATCCAACTCATCATCAACTACCCTTTCACCCATTGCTCTCAATCAAACCTAGTCATCCTCATCCAACTAATATCAACTGCCCACTCTCCCATTGCTCCCAATCAAACCTATCAGATACTTGATCAGATGTGAGGAATGACTCATCAATTCACTAACACCATTTCCTTCATTGATTCTGTCCCATTGTTTATGCAATCCCTTCTTCTTTGATCAGACTTCTCCTTAAACTTCTTGATGACCTCAATTCCTTTTGACATCACAATCTCATTCTTTTTCATTAAATAAATCATTTCATGTCTAGAGAAGATCCCGGTTTCATTGGTCTTAGTTTTGAAATACATTAAAATTTAAATATTCAGGTTATCACGGTTAAAAGATGAAAGCCCTGGAGAGCAAAACCAAGCAAAAAATCCCTACAGACCAATGGAATCTACCCAGAATCTCTTGAAAACACTCACCAACTCAATTCCTACATTGTCAGACTCCAATTTCTCCTTATGGCAATCAAAGACTCACACCATTCTATCCCCCAAGGGCATCTCCCACTGGCTCAACTGATCCAAACCCAAAAAATGTCCCCCTGATGTGAACCTTGAAATTGTTGCATACCTCCTGTCAAAACCAGACAATCAAACATACATCAATTGTGTAAAGGATCATCACCTCACCAATGGAATTGGACTGTGGAAATCCATCAACAAATACTACGCTTCATCCCAAACTGCTAATTGGTCAAGGGTCTTCTTCAACTTCCTCAACCTACAGTTTGACCCCAAGAAGTTTGAGAAGTTCATAACCAATATGAGGGCATGCCTACTTCAGATTGCCGAGATTGGGATTCAGATGGACAATGATATAGTTGCCTACCTTCTTCTCTACAAATTTCCACTTCAACTTGATCATCTCAAGACAACCATCACCCACTCTCTTGGAGACACCAAAATCAATGGGGATCTTGTGCTTTGACACCTCAATCAGGTCAAGAATAAAGTAGTAGAAAGCTCTTATGCATCAGCCATGTTGAATTGTAACAAGGTCATCAAGTGCAGGTCCACGTGGCACAACCCACAAGATGATTGCAGGAAATTTTGGTGGCTGTATCCTCACCTTCAACCCAATGCAGGAGGACAGAACTATGGATTGGAATCCGCATCATCCCCTTCTACTTCACAACCTCAGAAGAACTTCTCCACTCACCTAGCATACAACTTTGCAATGGTCAGTTCCCGTTCATTGAATTGAAATCGGATTCTCCTCAACTCTGGGGCCTCCAACTGCATGTTCAACAATTCTGACTTCTTCTCACAAATCCTCCCCGAAAATACCAAAATTCAAACAGGAAACCCCGATTCTCCAATTCCCTCACTAGGAATTTGGACGGCAAAGCTGACAACAAGTCTTGCCACCCTAAATTTACAAAATTCCCTTTACATCCCAGACCTAGCAATCAATCTTGTGTCACTAGGTCAACTGATTGGGAAAGGCTTCTCCTTATCTCTCCTCTCCTCAAGTAAATTTGTAGTCATCTTCAACGGAAAGAACATCCTTACCGCCTCCATTGAGGAAAATTTACTCTTCATTGAGGAGTCACTATCCTTGTTTCACTACTTCCCTTGTTTGTTTTTCTCTCTTTCAACCATCCATAAACGCTTCTGTCATCCCCACACCAAAAGAACTCATCTTCTGTCCAAAGACTTTCCCAATGTCAAATGGGACATGATCAACTGTGTCTCATGCGCAAAAGGCAAGATAGCTCAACTTCCCTTTACCAATCATCTACCACCCAGCACAACCCCCTTTGAACAAATACATGCAGACGTGTGTGGACCAATTCATCCCTCCTCTCTCTCTGGTTTCAAGTACTTTCTACTTCTGACGGACAACTTCTCCAAGCTCAAGGTGTGCATTCTAATTTGGAATAAATCCGACATCACCAACAAGATTATCAAGTTTGTCAAACTCCATGCAAATCAGACTGGAAAGATGCTGAAAAACCTGCACTCAGACAATGGTGGCAAATCTGTCAACCATTGACTTAGTTCCTTTCTTATTGAGAACAGTGTGAAACACACCATGTCTGAACCTTACACCCCTCAACACAATCCTGTTGCCAAAAGGGGAAACCAATCAATTCTTGAAGCAACCCAAACAACCATGATAGACATGAAGATACCTCTTCTCCTCTGGGATGAAATAATTACCAGCACCTGTCAAGTACTTAATATGATTTCTCCTGCAAAAGGAAAAAAATCTGCCTACAAGTTATGGACTGGAAAACCACCAAAACTTCACCTCATACAAGTTCTTGGATTGAAAACGGTGGTCCTCAATCAGTCATCCTTTGCCGGCAAGCTTGAAGAGAAGGGGTCAGAAGGAATTTTAGTTGGGTTTGACATGGATCTGAAGTTGTATTGAGTCTATTGCCCAGGATCTTGGAACATTGTTTGTTCCAAAAACGTTAAAATTTTTGAAGGCCTCTGCCCCTCTGATTCTTCCCTTGATCCCCTCTCAATAACAGATTCTCCTTTTGACTACCTCCTAAACAATGATAAACTTCTCACTGACATTCTCAATTCTAATCCCCCACAAATTGATACCTCTACCACTCTCCCAAACAACACTCTCACATCACTTGACCCGTCTAATCCTCCTCCCTCTCTCACCTCTGCACCATCTGAAAACAACTCCCAAAATGATCACAACCTTCACAACACCCCAATTTCACTCCACCAGGCCAATGATGAGCCTCCTCCAATCAATAAAACACCACCCAACATGCCGTCAACCCAGCCTGTCCACCTTCTCTGCAATTGTTTGACTCTCCAACAACCTCAAAGATACGGTTTTGTTGCCAGATCAGTTCCAAGAACCTATGATGAGGCTACCCAATCCAAAGATAGCACTCACTGGATCCAATCCATGAATGAAGAAATCAATGGGATTGATCTGATGAAGGTTTGGGAATGTTGCCACACACTACCAAATGGCAAGAGAGCTCTCACCACTGTTTGGGTCTACTGCATCAAGGAAAAGCCTGACAACTTGGGCCTTTGCTTCAAGTCTTGCCTTTGTGTTCAAGGCTTTCAACAAGTCAAATATTTTGAATACAGAGAGAGGTATGCACCCACAGGCTCCATAACCACCCTTTGCATCCTACTGGTTTTTTCTCTCCATCACCACCTTACCATCCAACAAATGGACATCAAGTTGGCTTTCCTCCATGCTCCCCTTAACAAGGATGTTTATATCAAAAATCCCCTTGGGTATGACTCTCCTTTTCCATAATTAAAAATGAAAAAAGCCCTCTACGGATTGAATCAGGCACCAAAAAGTTGGTACAAAACCCTGAAGAAGTGGCTTCTCAAACAAGGTTTCACCACATCCAGCACCAATTGCTGTCTATACATCAACAACGTCAAGCAGCTATATGTATTTGTATATGTTGATGATCTGCTAATCATAGGAAACTCATATAAATTCAGGGACAACATTAAATCCAGATTCAAAATCTCTCACAATGGAACTTTGAGCAAGATCCTTGGTAATCACCTTGTTTCAACCAAAGAAGGTCTTGGGCTGCATCAACCACATCACATTGAAACTGGCCTCCTTGAGCTAGGCCTGGCTGAATGCAAACCTATCAACACTCCAATCACTCCAAATGTTAAGCTGTCCCCTGAAAAAGACAATGATCACCAGGCTTTTCTTCAACTCAACATCAATTACCGGTTCTCAACGGGCTTCCTCAATTTCATAGCCAGAAGGACCTGGCCCAACATCTCATATGCAGTCTCTAATCTATCTTGATTCAACATTAGACCGGGTATGTCTCACTGGACAGAGGCCAAGAACACATGGTGATACCTGAACACCTCCAAAAACCTGGCTCTGCGACTTCAAAACCCAAAGTTCCAGTACAACATCAAGGTCTATAGCAACTCCAATGGGGGGAATGACCCTGAAACTAGACAAAGCCACACCGGATATCTCATACTATTGTACAGATTCCCAGTTTCATGGCATAGCAATTTACAGCCCACAATATTTCTCTCCTCAATGGAAGGCAAACTCAAAGCTCTGGTTCTTGCAACGCAGGAGAAAATATGGCTCACTCAACTGCTGAAGGAATTGAACCCTTTTCTAAAACTCACCCATGCGTTGTTTATTGATAATAAAGCTCTGAATGATCTAGTCAACCAGTAATCCCATCACTGAGGACTAAAAAATATTTACACACAGATAAAGTGGCTTAGGGAACAGAAGGAAAATCATAATCTCATCACTAATCTCATCCCCTCTAACATGATGTTAGCTGATTCTCTGACAAAAGCTGCTTTGAAAATTTCTGTCATCAACTTAACCTCTTCCATCATTTCTCCTCACATCTGATCACAGCGGTGTGTCACCACTGAAATCCTCAATGTCCACGCCCTGCCTTATGCTACCTCTGCAAATACACCAAATCCTTCAATCTCAACCTGTCTGTTCATCCCCGGGGAACCCGGCTCCAACTTGACAACCATCCAAACTCCACCTCCCTGAATTCAGGCTGGGGCCTCTTGCTGGTCTTCCTTTTCTGTTCCTTTCCTTCCTTTTCCGGCTCTCTTCACTCCAACGCTTTGCTTCTTGCCTCAACCCTCACTCCCCAGTCTCACCATTCTTTCTAATCCTCCTCATCCAACTCATCCTCAACTACCCTTTTGCCCAATCATATTCATCCTCATCCAACTAATCCTCAACTACCCTCATCCTCATCCAACTCATCCTCAACTACCCTTTTTCCCATCGCTCTTGATCAAACCTAGTCATCCTCATCCAACCAATCTCAACTGCCCACTTGCCCATTGCTCCCAATCAAACCTATTGGATACTTGATCAGATGTGAGGAATGAATCATCAATCCACTAACACCATTTCCTTCATTGATTCTGTCCCATTGTTTATGCAATCCGTTCTTCTTTGATCAGACTTCTCCTTAAACTTCTTCACAACCTCAATGCCTTTTCACATCACAATCTCATTCTTTTTCATTAAATGAATCATTTCATGTCTAGAGAAGATCCCAGTTTCATTGGTCTTAGTTTTGAAATACCTTAAACTTTAAATATTCAGGTTATGAAAATGTGGACAGTTTTCTTACAACTGATAGTATGTTGTGTAACTTCAAAGATAGAGCAACTTGAAGAAGAAGAAAGGAATTTGGAATCCACTTATGGAATTTTGGTACATAAATTAGATTTATCCCAAAAAAAACACAGCAAGGTATAGCTAACTTGAAATAACACCCAGAATATTGCAAAAAATTTTTGGGGGCCTCATTTGGAAACTCTTTTGCATTTTACATTTCTATATATACATCTTTATTTCATGAACTGTTAGATTTAAAAAGCACTCTTTAATTTAATCAAAAAAAATTCCTAAGTTTTGCCAGCGCCCCTGTAAAAAACTCCAGCATCTGGGTCTGGAAGAGTACCACCCCCTCCTCCAAGGGTCCAAAATTCCTATGAAATTCCCCCAGAAAGTCTTATTGCTTGGAAGAATGGTTCCAAGATACATCAAAATTAATATCCCACATTGTGTTTGCAGATGAACAACATATAGCAGTTCTTGGAAAAATTCAAAAATGTGGCAGAAAGAAAGGGAGGTACAGGGGAAGAAAAGGTCAATCAGGTGGCTAATTTTATTCTGGAGGAGGGAGGCTTACACAATGTATAAAATATGGTTGGATATTGGATAAGGGATTTTGATCATTTGAAATAAGAGATGGTAGAAAATTAGTTTCATCAGGAGCAGAGATTCCCCTAAAATAATTTGAAAAATTATCTTAAAAATCCATGGTATAGGGAGGGATGAACTCTTGGAATTAATTTATGACTTATTTCTCCTCTTTTTACAGGATCCTCAAGTAATGATTCTGAATCAATTTTTTTCATGAAACACCAGATCTTTAAAGTGGAATTTTTTGTGGCTCTTGATGTGGAGTTAAAAGAGAACATGCATTGGAGCTTGCACAAACAGAGCCTTTTGCAGATTTTCTGAGATTGGGAGATGGTGCTCCTCCAAGACATGAAGAAGATTTTGTTGGTGGAAAATAGGGAGCTGGAGTTAAAGGAGATTATAAAGGTGGTCTCAGCTCTGGACCAGGAGAAACCCATGGCTTCCATGAGGGAGTATAGGCAAGGGCAGCCTGTCACACTGGTGGAGACTGCAGAGCTCAGAGACATGGAAGACCAGTTCAAAAAAACTTTTCAGAAAGAAATTAAAGGAGGGCTGTCCCAACCTATGGAAATGTTTTGTCCACCCCAGGGCTACTACCTCCAAGAGGTTGGAAACTGAAATATATACTTTCAGTACTTGATTAAGGACCTAGGAATGAACCAGGTAAGAATTTCAAATTGAAAAATAATTATGGCCAATTGAAAGGTAGTTACATAAGTGCTAGGAACCCCTTCACCAAGAAAAAAGGTAAGTAAAATGGAAGCATAAATTTTTAGGAAGTGTCAGGATGAGAATATCCAGGCCAATGACCAAAATTGTTCTAATTTTTTTACTTCTGCCAATGGGGCCAGAGAATGAAAATACTCCTAGAATAGAATCATATCAGAATAAGCAATCTACTAGCTATCTATGCCCTATAATAATAGCCTTTCCATTCTGAATTACAGTCCAGTATGTTATTGAGAACAGAATGTTACATCTAGAGAAAGGCTTACTTGGTACCTCCCACAATATAACCACAATGAATGGTGGAGAACAAAAAATCTTATGAAAAATCTATATAAGGACACATATTTTGAACTGGCTGCTTTATCCTCATCCCATATCCATAAAAATATGAATTATCCCTCAAATCTTTTCTCCCCCTCATAGATCACATCCTTGCCTGAACTAAGAAGCACAATCCCAAAGGCAGACTGACTAAAGCTACCCAAAACCTCTTCTTTTTTAGACTCCCTATTGCAACAGACTCAACCTTATGCATACCCAGTTCCCATGCTTTAAAAACACCAGTGCCCACTCATCAGCAATTTTTCATTTATTCTTGGTTTCCTTTCTCTGATCCTTCCATTCATCTCACCCACATTCATCCTTGTTTTTCCTATTTACCCTTATTGTCATTTTCACACTTGTCTTGGCTTCCTTATCACATCAAAACTCCAATTATTTATCTTCATCAGCCTATATAATTGCACAAGAACAAGGCTAATTTTTATTTATGATTTTTCTTCTGCCAGCTCCCCTGGGAGCCTGTGAAGTTTTCTCCAGAGGTAAGATTTGCTCACCAAAAAAATCAATGAGTAAGGGAAGAAGGAAGGATGAAGGTTGATGTGGCTTTGGAGGCCCAGAGTGTGGAGGAAACAGGGGATCTATATGGGCTGGATTGCAAAAGAAGGTTGAGGAAATTTCTTTGACGCTTTGTGGGCCAGAAACTCTAGTGAACCTCCCTTTGTTTGAATGGGCAGCCATATTTCCAATAAAATCTGAAGAGATTATCACAGTTTTGAAACAGTAAACTGGTCCCAAGAAGTAATAACCAAAATATTCCCCAAAAGAAGTGCAGGTGAGTGCAACAAGTATCATAGTTTGGAAATGAAACATGGTGTAAAAACTGGTAGTTTTTCCAGTGGTTTATTTAAAACTGGGAGTTGGAGAAAAGAAAATAGTGCAATTTTCATTAGCAGATCCATGGTTTAAATCATCCCACCAATGCTTGAAAAGAGTGGAATACTGGAATGGCACAAGACACACTGGGGTGTGGACCCTGTGAGGGTTTATGCGCAATTTAGAAGGTTTAGAACAGAAATAGATCATGGAAGTGGCTAAGGCACACCAGAAACTCTCCTGTTTAGTAGCCAAAGTAGAATAGTTCATCCTTTAAAACAATTTCTTCTTTGCTTTAAAATCCTTGCTCAAATGTAAAAATGGAATCCACAAGATGTTTATGGTGGCATAAAGGAATGGAGAGAGGTACAAGACCACTATCTTCTGGGCCAATTTGAATGAATTGAAGGGGTTTGGGAAGTTTAAAGGGTAATCTTATTCATGAAAATTTTGGTTTTTAGTTTCAGAGACTGTACAGAATTAGCCTCAAATATTGGTGGGTGACCAAATAGGGAGGAGCAAGGGCAAGCAGTAGTGGGAAGTTACAGGTGTAAGGAAATGGGAATTTTTGGTACAGGAATACTGCCCAAAGTGAGTCCTCCAATGTGTGTATTTCTGGAGAAGTTTTTCCCAAGTATCTGCTCTCTTTTTATGTTTGTGAGAAACACAGATCCAGTTTCTGGACAGATTTTTCAGATCAAGTAGAAAAACAGGGTATTTCAGTTTTGGCAGGTAAAATTGAGCAGGGGAGGTTACAAGCTGGTGGAAAATAATGTCATCACTAGGAAAACTCAAATTCTGAAGGAGCTTAACCAGCCTATGTGGACTATCAAGTGATCCAGAAACCCCTAAACTACTATGCTAACCCCTCAACTACCAAATCTCAAACTGGTAGGGAGGAACACCCAGGAAAGAATGGAAGGTTTAAATTTTGGTCCAGAAAATATTTTTTTGGAGCAAGAGGTATATTTTATTGTGTTGATGATATTCCTATGGAGCAGAGGAATATATATGTGCTTGAAAAAATAAAAATTGGGGACACTTACTATATTCCAATGTTAAACCATGATGAAGCCAATTCACATTTGAAATTGTTTGTGGGAAAGTTTGTGGAACAGGATTCATGAAAATTACTGCTTGAGCTACTCCATGATCCTGGTTTATGGTATCAAAACAGGATGCGACTAGTCTGTGGATTCCTCACAACCTTCAGCGTCTCCACTCAGTAAAAATTTGAGACACAGTAATACTCCCAAAGTTTGATTAATTTTTGGAAAACATGAGTTTGATTTTTAAGGTTTAGTCAATTTTATGGGGGGTAAAACCAGAAGGAAAATTATCTGTATTTTTTATTTTTGAATAAATTTGAAACCAGATTGGGCAGGCTTCATCTGATGCAACTTCTTACAGGTTCCACAAACTCCATTTTGGTATAAAAGGTGCAGATTTCTTTGATACTTCAGAATTAAATTCTGAGTGTGTTTCAGATCTTTATTTACAACAAAGTTATCAAATGGCCAAAGGAGTTCCATGGAAAAAATGTAACAGAGAGGAATATGGGGATCTGGAACTTTGTGTGAGGATATTCTCATATTCTGAAACATATCCTCTTTTTCATCAAGGAAGCAGGGCTTAAAGTGTTGGGGAAGAATTTTTTGGTGTGAATTCCCACACTGGGAATTATTGGGCACAAAATTTTTTCACCAAGAAAAAAAAGTGCTTTCCAAGGTCAAAAAGGTTTGGGGTTGGCAGTTTCTGTAGACTGAATTCCAAATATTTTAATTCTTGGACCATTTCAGATTTGTGCAGATTTTTATCAAGTGTTTTTCAAAGATGGAAATTCTGCTATGAAAGCTGTGCCAGGATGGTTTGGAGTGGGTTTGGATGGAATATTACTTTAATCAGGAATTTAAGGCATGTGGATCCTGTTGAAAGGGTTGGATTGTTGCAAGGGGGGAATACAGCTTGCCATGGAATACAGATATTTCCTAATGGGAATGGTATTTATTCAGGAATATGATGGGAGTTACTGGACAGTTATTTGAAAACTGACCACCTTTTTGAAGTTTGATTCAAGGTACTTCCAGCAAAAGTTGAATTTTTGAAGGGTAAAAAAGATTTTTCAGAAGCTTCAGAACAGCATCTGGGGAATTGATTTTGAGTTTCTGGTGGATGTGGAGGCTATTTCTAGGATGATAAAATCTCCTAATTTACCAAATTCTCAAGTTACCAGATGGGTGGCTTAACTGCAGCTGTTTTTCTTCACAGTGAACTAAATCCCCAGAAAGAAATTTTTAATGCCAGATTCTTTTTCCTACTACCTGAAAATTGAGAAAAAATGGGATGGAGAACTGCATACAAAGCTGAGAAAAATAAGAGCAGTTGTGTCAAAGGTATGAGGGAAAGGGTTTTCACTCTGAAATTTTGGGTTTTTTCAAGCCTTAGAGGATTACTTGAAGAAATATAACTTTGTTTGTAGATTACTTGAGGCTTTTTTATGGTGATTCTGTTCAAATTTTCCTCAGTATTTCTACCAAATAGTTTGGTTATGGAAAAAGGAATCTCCAATTCCACTAACTTGCTTAATGAAGAGGGAGAATCAAGAGGTTTTTCAGAAGATTTTTCACAATTAATTGATTCTTTGGGGTGAGGTGGAGATGGTTTGGAGGTTTAAGGTCCAATTTGGTTGGCCTAAGGTTGGGTAATTTGTCTGCCATTGGGTGCAGAGTTTTGAGGATTTTAAGAAGCAGAGAACTTGGATTATTCATTAGGCAGGGATTCCAAACCAAGATGAAAACCTGTTTGGATGAGTCTCCTTGAATATTGTTTAAAATAAAGGTGAGTAATTTTTTTGAATTACTTTTGGTTCATAAAAACCTTTCAGATTGGTGGAGGTACAGAAAATATTGGATTTTTCCGGTGAGAAGGTGGGCTGTTTTCTCAAGGAGGACTTTTATTCCAGGTTTGGTTGTTTGCAGTTTTTAACAGTAGAAAGCATTGCAGAATTTGGGAGAATTACAAGTGGCTGGTGACCACTTGCAGGAGAAATTTTTTATTTTTTAGTGATGAATAACTAGAGGATGCAAGTGCAATCAGGAAGGGGCATCAGACAATCAAGGATGCCCTGTTGAAAATTTTCAGGGAGCATGGGAGTAAGTGGCAGCAAGCCTTACCTGTAGTTTTCTTTTTGGATTTTATTTTGGTGAAACTTGGGACCAGCTATATGAATTGAAAAACGTTTTGAGGGAAGAAAAAAGTGCTTCCAGTAAAAATTGATATTATAATTTGAATATCTATAAACTTGTGGAAAGTGAAGAATTTGGAGGGGCTGGTGCAGGCTGCTTTTTCAGAGAATCTGTTTTGGAGGGATGTGTCCATTTACAGCACATCCAAGTGTTTTAAGGAGAGTGGAGCAAGTTTTCTCTGGTATGGGACCAGAGGTATTCCAATTTTCTAAGGGATCTTTTTTGAGAGGTAAAAACTGTCCTTTTTTTTAACCAGAGTCTCAATATTTAGTGGTTTAAGTTGTTTTTGAACCATTAAAATGGCCCCTATTGTTTTCTTAGTCAATTACTTGGTATTTTTTACCATTTTGAGTAGTTGGATGGGATTTTCCTGAAGTAGAAGGATGCATTTTTCAATTTAAAGATATTTTATGCACAGGGATTGACAGATTTTTAAAAGACATAGGAGGTGGGAAATCAAGATTAAAATATATTTGATGTTGATGGAAGGGTGAGAATCACAGGGTTTGTGGCAAAAAGTTGGGATACAAAAAAGGTAAGTATTTAAGTATTAAATTGAAGCACAAGTCTTCAGAAGGAAATTGGGGACTAAATTTGAATTTGGGGGGAGGAGAATGGGTTATGTGCAGAGAATTTAATTTTAAAGTGGGCCTGTTTTTATTTTGTTTTTTTGACTGCTGTTGTTCTTTTGTGTTTCTGTTTTTGCAGTTGGGTGTAGGAATTTTCAGCTCTCTTTATGTGATGGTCCAGAAACCCTGTGATTTTCTTTTAAATATACTTATTTACAGGCATTCAGGAGGTTTTTGGGTTCCCCATTTATCAGAAACAAGTTATGGTAAGGGAAATTGAGAAGAATTTGAAGGCAGATTCTCAGAGCCCTGGTTGGATATATTGATGGAATTGGTTTTAAAATGGCTGAGATTTGAAAGCTTGAAATTTTTTTCATTTTAGCTTGATTGATTTCCTTCTGAATGAATAGTGTTTTAATTTTGTATCTTTATCTATCATTATTATTAAAAAAATACCTTGTTGTGACTTGAAAACTGGGGGAGGAAAAGAAGTATCACAATAGGGTGTATCAGAGTCAAAAGTTTCAACATATTAAATGGCTGATTTCAGGCCAATCCATTTTATTTTGTCAAAATTTCATTTTATTTAGTGGAAAAAATTGGACCATTGTTTATTTTGATACAAAAATACTTTTTGTGAATTTGTATTTTTCCTGAAATAGGCTATTGAAATTTTTCAAATTTTTAACTCTGATACACCCTAATGAAAAATTGCTGTGGAGAAGCAGGAGGTTTTGGAGTAGGATAATTATCTGGAATGAGGGCATTAAAAAAATTCAAGTGGACACATAGGGGAAGGGATGGAGGTGTCAGTTTTATTATGAGATAAGCTACAAAAACAAAGAGACTACTTGAAGCTTTGGGGCTTTATTAACCCCATTGTGGGAAATTGAAAAATTTGTGGCTTCCCCAACTACAATTGGCTTCCTCCCAGGCCATAGAATTGGCAAATTTTTCACAATGGGAAAGTGGAAAGGTTGAATTTTTTTCCAATTCTTCTGGTGATTCTTCCGCATGAGAATATGAAGGCAGAGTCCACAATTTTGATTGAAATTCTTTTTCATTGGTGAAAAAAAAATTCACCAGGTTTTCAGCATACTTAGTTTGAGTTTGATTGCAAAGGATGTGGAGGTGGCCAGGTGCAAATTTCAAGGGACTCAAAAACCAAGTGCTTTGTGACCTTGGAAAAAGTGCTTTCAAGGATGGTGAGCTGCATTTGAACTGCAAAAAATATTTTTTCAAGTATGGTATTTTCAGGGGGAAGCAGAAATTCTATTAGTTTTCCTTTATTTATTTTTTTGGGTGATGTTGAATTCACAACTCCCAGTTGTGTGGGATTTTTGTAGGGCCCTACACGGCCCAATGGAAGCGTGAGGGACCATACACGCGTCCAAGAAGCACGTGCAGGCAAAAGAATGCGTCCACATGCGCCAAAGGGGTTGTCTCAAACACGTGCAACCCCTGGAGGCCATATACCCCCCATACATGGCGTATTTGGGTTTTTTAGCCCCATACATGGTGTTTTTGAGCCATGTTTGGGGGTACGCAGCCCCCCTTGGGGTTGTGCAAGTTGAAATTGTATTTTTGGGAACTTTTAATTTAGGGCTGGTCCATAGACTCTTTCATGGTTTATTTCATTTTTGGTGTTTTTACTTTAGGGCTAGTCAAGTTGAACTTGAATTTTTTACTTGAATCTGAAGACAACTGGTTGGTTCTTTTCAGTGTTTTTTGTTTTTGTTTTTATTTATTTATTTTTACTTATTTTTATTTTATTTCTTATTTTTTTAACCAAAAAATCAACCTTTTTTGATCTTTTGGTTGAATTCTGTTTTTTTGTGTATTTTTATTGAGTTTATTTTAGTTTTAGTTTTTTTTTTTTTTTTTTTGGACCACCAGACTTGTAGCTGTGTGGCATGGCTACATGACTACATTCAAGCCTTGGGGGTGCACAACACCCCAGAAGTTGTGCCAGAATTTTGGGCACCCCCTGGAGCACACTTGGATTCCATCAACCCAAATTTGGGATCAATGCATACTTTGTGGGACTTTTTTTCCACACCTAGAAATTCAAAATTGACTTTAAAGTGAAATTAAAGTGAAAATTGAAATCATATAAAAATCTGCAAACAATTCTTTCTCAACTCAAAAGTGAGCAAAATTTGTTTTTTCAAGTGGAAGTTGGATTGAATACTGAAGTATACCATTGCATTTTTTTGCATGGGAACAGTGGCAAGCCCTCCTTCTTCTGAAATGTCTGCGTGGAAGGTCTACATTGATAGTTCCATCAAAAAAGCTTTGGAAAAAGAAAAAAGGGATTTGGGTAATGAAACATTGGAAGCCCCAATTGCATCCTCATCAAGGATGACAATTGAGGAACAAAATGTTTCACAGTTGGATTTGACCTCTGGTTGTGAGTAACATTTTATGTTACTGGTCTTTGCCATATTTAATTTTATTGAAACTGATGGAGTGCATGCCCTCAGTATAACTATGTAACTATGACAGATCCACTTGACCCACCTCCTGTGAGAGCTTTTCCTACTAGGGAAGAGGCAAAAAACTATTTTCAAAAATGGGCTATGAAGCATGGTTGTACTCTGAGGTTTTTTAACTCAAATAAAGATAAATATGTGGATTTAGCCTGTGATTGCCATAGTTCCTATTCAGGACAACTTCTAACCAAATGGTCTAGACAAACTCACACAAGGAAGGTTGGGTGCAAGTTTTTAATCCATGCAAGTTGCACAAAGTCAGACCCCTTGTGGCAAATCTCCTATAAAGAAACCCAAAATAAACATCTACCATCTGAAAATCCCTCTGTGCATCCTCAACTGAGGAGAATCTCTGGACAAGCCTTGGATCTACTTAAGGAAGGCATGAAAGATTGGCTCAATACGTTACAACTTAAGAGAAAATTGAGCAAGATTGATGGTCAGGATTATGTTGATGACCAAACAATCTATAACACTAAGCAGAAGTTAAAACTTGCAGAACTAAAGGGTAAAATTTTTATGGAGGTACTCTATGGGCAGCTTGAAGAAACAAGTTGGATTCACCAGTAAAAGTTCAGTGGACAGGGTCACTTGGAGGCCCCGTACTTAGCACATCCTGAGGCAGTAAAGCTTTCAAAACAATTCCATCATATTGCTATGTTGGATTGTACTTATAAGACAAATAAGTACAAAAACCCGCTATTGCATGTTGTAGGAATGACAGAAAATTGGAAAACTTTCACAAAAGCTCTTGTTTTTATAACAAAAGAAACTTTTGAGTTCTACAGTTGGTCTTTAAATACATTAAAGGAGTTGGATTATGATCCTGAGAGACTTCCAAAAGTCTTTGTGACAGACCATGAAAAAGATCTGATTTTTGCTATTGAATCTAGTTTCCCTGAGTCATCAAGACAATGCTGCACTTGGCACTTGTCTAAAAACATACAAGCAAACTGTAAAGCGCGCTTTTTTAATGACATTGAATGATGGAAAAGCTTTATGACTCTGTGGGCAAAGTATGGGGCCTCAAAGACCTAGGAGGAGGCCGAGTTCAATGATGCAGAACTCAGATTAGGTCCAAATCACTGCTTCTTATTCTTCCTAGTTTTGTGTTCTGACCTTTTTACTTGTATAGTGTTTCTTGAAAGACTATGAGGATGTACTTTAGTATATGGAAAATAACATTTTCCCTATCAAATAGAAGTTTGTAACAGCGTGGACTTGTATAAACCCAGATCTTGGAATGAAAAAAACATCTTGGGTTGAAGGGGCCCATGAAACTCTCAAACAATTCCTTGCAAACTCTTTGGGAAACCTGTGGGATGTTTGGAAAAGCCTTGACAGAAAAGTTTCAAATCAAATTAAATTGGTTCATGTGTCACTTTATAACTCTCAAATTAAGTTAGGGAAAGTTCTTCCACCTGAACTGTTACCATTGGGTTAAAAATTGTCTTTAGAGGCAATCCATCTTGTTAGGGAACAATTTGAGAAATTCAAACGTGATCATGATGGCAAAGTGTGCACCAATTCATGTTCCAAGACTGTGGGTTTGCGCTGTTCCCACCAAATAGGTGACCGTCTGGCATTCAGAGGATCCGTGGTACCCAAAGATGTTCATCCTCAGTGGAGGTTGGACTATGACCCTTGCAGTTCTAGTTCTTTAAGTTGGCTTAAGTTGGATTGTTCAAATCACTATGTGATTAATGATTTTTGATTAATAAATCCTAATTCACTAATGGTTGATCCTTTTGAATTTGTCAAGTGCAATTTCAGTGAAATGCTAAGCATTCCTCAGTTATGTGAAAAAATGAATGCAATGATCTTGGAATCTCCAGATCATGAGCCAAGCAGCCTATTGAAGTATATCATTCATAAGATTATGAAATATTGATTGAAGCCAAGACTTGAACCTAAAGTCTTACGATCAAGTAGGGTCAGGCCAAAATTGACAGATACTTGGCAAGAACCATCTTGGTTTGAGCATGTTGAAAAACAACTCAAGGGGGAAAAAATGACTAGAAGGGCTCCAAATAAGAAAATACAAAAGATTTTAAGTCTTTTATTTTGGGATATGTTCATTTTTTTGGTTTAATGAACTTAGTTACTAACTAATGATGAATTGTTAGTCAAAGTTGGCAGAATCTGAATCTGAATTTCATAGTCCAGAGGAAGAGACTTAAAGTGAATTGGGATCACTTAATTTGGAATCAGAATACTCTTCAGAGGAAGAGAACATGCAGCAAAGCTCAACCAGAAGCTCATCTTTGGTGAGTATTCATTTAATTGATCTGATTAGAGAAATTAATACTAATTTGGTTTTCATGATAGGAACCAAACGTGAAATACCTCAATCAAATACCCAAGAAATTCCATAAGTTCTTGGGTGAGTTTTTGGATCCAATTGGAGATGGGAATTGCGGATTTAGAGTCATTGCTAAATCTGTTGGTTATGAAGAACATGGTTGTTTTGAAGTTAGGAATTAAATTATTGAAACATTATAGAAACATAAAGCATGCTACATTAAGATACTTGGTGGTGCAAAGGAGGTTGAAAAGATTAAACAAAGAATTGATGTTGAAGGCATCAATGAAAATATTCACTCCTCAAAATGGCTGGCTAAATTAGATATGGTTCAAATCATAGAAGACACGTTACAACTTAAGAGAAAATTGAGCAAGATTGATGGTCAGGATTATGTTGATGACCAAACAATCTATAACACTAAGCAGAAGTTAAAACTTGCAGAACTAAAGGGTAAAATTTTTATGGAGGTACTCTATGGGCAGCTTGAAGAAACAAGTTGGATTCACCAGTAAAAGTTCAGTGGACAGGGTCACTTGGAGGCCCCGTACTTAGCACATCCTGAGGCAGTAAAGCTTTCAAAACAATTCCATCATATTTCTATGTTGGATTGTACTTATAAGACAAATAAGTACAAAAACCCGCTATTGCATGTTGTAGGAATGACAGAAAATTGGAAAACTTTCACAAAAGCTCTTGTTTTTATAACAAAAGAAACGTTTGAGTTCTACAGTTGGTCTTTAAATACATTAAAGGAGTTGGATTATGATCCTGAGAGACTTCCAAAAGTCTTTGTGACAGACCATGAAAAAGATCTGATTTTTGCTATTGAATCTAGTTTCCCTGAGTCATCAAGACAATGCTGCACTTGGCACTTGTCTAAAAACATACAAGCAAACTGTAAAGCGCGCTTTTTTAATGACATTGAATGATGGAAAAGCTTTATGACTCTGTGGGCAAAGTATGGGGCCTCAAAGACCTAGGAGGAGGCCGAGTTCAATGATGCAGAACTCAGATTAGGTCCAAATCACTGCTTCTTATTCTTCCTAGTTTTGTGTTCTGACCTTTTTACTTGTATAGTGTTTCTTGAAAGACTATGAGGATGTACTTTAGTATATGGAAAATAACATTTTCCCTATCAAATAGAAGTTTGTAACAGCGTGGACTTGTATAAACCCAGATCTTGGAATGAAAAAAACATCTTGGGTTGAAGGGGCCCATGAAACTCTCAAACAATTCCTTGCAAACTCTTTGGGAAACCTGTGGGATGTTTGGAAAAGCCTTGACAGAAAAGTTTCAAATCAAATTAAATTGGTTCATGTGTCACTTTATAACTCTCAAATTAAGTTAGGGAAATTTCTTCCACCTGAACTGTTACCATTGGGTTAAAAATTGTCTTTAGAGGCAATCCATCTTGTTAGGGAACAATTTGAGAAATTCAAACGTGATCATGATGGCAAAGTGTGCACCAATTCATGTTCCAAGACTGTGGGTTTGCGCTGTTCCCACCAAATAGGTGACCGTCTGGCATTCAGAGGATCCGTGGTACCCAAAGATGTTCATCCTCAGTGGAGGTTGGACTATGACCCTTGCAGTTCTAGTTCTTTAAGTTGGCTTAAGTTGGATTGTTCAAATCACTATGTGATTAATGATTTTTGATTAATAAATCCTAATTCACTAATGGTTGATCCTTTTGAATTTGTCAAGTGCAATTTCAGTGAAATGCTAAGCATTCCTCAGTTATGTGAAAAAATGAATGCAATGATCTTGGAATCTCCAGATCATGAGCCAAGCAGCCTATTGAAGTATATCATTCATAACATTATGAAATATTGATTGAAGCCAAGACTTGAACCTAAAGTCTTACGATCAAGTAGGGTCAGGCCAAAATTGACAGATACTTGGCAAGAACCATCTTGGTTTGAGCATGTTGAAAAACAACTCAAGGGGGAAAAAATGACTAGAAGGGCTCCAAATAAGAAAATACAAAAGATTTTAAGTCTTTTATTTTGGGATATGTTCATTTTTTTGGTTTAATGAACTTAGTTACTAACTAATGATGAATTGTTAGTCAAAGTTGGCAGAATCTGAATCTGAATTTCATAGTCCAGAGGAAGAGACTTAAAGTGAATTGGGATCACTTAATTTGGAATCAGAATACTCTTCAGAGGAAGAGAACATGCAGCAAAGCTCAACCAGAAGCTCATCTTTGGTGAGTATTCATTTAATTGAGCTGATTAGAGAAATTAATACTAATTTGGTTTTCATGATAGGAACCAAACTTGAAATACCTCAATCAAATACCCAAGAAATTCCATAAGTTCTTGGGTGAGTTTTTGGATCCAATTGGAGATGGGAATTGCGGATTTAGAGTCATTGCTAAATCTGTTGGTTATGAAGAACATGGTTGTTTTAAAGTTAGGAAGTAAATTATTGAAACATTATAGAAACATAAAGCATGCTACATTAAGATACTTGGTGGTGCAAAGGAGGTTGAAAAGATTAAACAAAGAATTGATGTTGAAGGCATCAATGAAAATATTCCCTCCTCAAAATGGCTGGCTAAATTAGATATGGTTCAAATCATAGAAGACACATATTCCAGACCTATATGTTTCATTTCATTGGAGTCATGTGATACTTATACTCCAATGAAAAATGGTGTTACTGATCAATCAGATCCAATTTGCATTTCCTTTGTAAACAATAACCACTGGGTTCTATTAGTAATTGAGGGAGAAACAATTCCAATCCCACCCATTGTAGCAAACCCATATTGCTTGATTTCTAAAAAAGCCTCTGTTTGGGTTGATCATCTCAAAGATCAACTGTAAATTTATTCTAGATTATAGAGATTATAAAATTTTACTTCCTTTCATCATTGGGTTTCATATAAATTCTAATTCTAATGCAGCTAAGGAGTTCTATTAATATAAAGGTTTATCACATTTTGAACATCATTATGTTGAGTGTTTTGAGTTAAGATCATTACAATGAGTATTTTGAATGAGAGTTTAATGGTATGTCAGTTCAACTTGTGTTGGGCTGATTCCATCACAAGCTTAACTTATGTTAAGCTTGGGATGGGATCAGCTTAACACAAGTTGAACTTGTTTTTTTTTTTTTTGGTGTTTTTACTTTAGGGCTGGTCAAAAGACTTGTATTTTTTTTGGCACTTTTACTTTAGGGCTGGTAAAATGAATTCTTTTATTTTTTTTTTTCCTGGTCAAAAGAATGGTATTTGTTTTGGCACTCTTACTTTAGGTCTGGTCAAAAGACTTGTTTAATTTTTGGGCCCTTTTACTTTAGGGCTGGTCAAGTTGAACTTACTTTAGGGCTTGTCAAGTCACTTTTGTTTTTTTTGGTGTTTTTACTTTAGGGCTTGTCATGTTACTTGTCTTTTTTTTTGGTGTTTTTACTTTAGGGCTTGTCCAGTTACTTGTGTTTTTTTGGGTCTTTTTACTTTAGGGCTAGTCCATTGGATAGTCCCAGTTTTTTTTTTTTTTTTTTTATTTATTTATTTGTTTTTTTTTTTAACCAAAAAATCAACATCTTTTGATTTCTTTGATTTTTTGGTTGATTCCTGTTTTTTGGAAGGTTTGTTTGATTCATGGGTTATGTTAGTGCCCTTTCATTCCTTTTTTTTTTATTTTGGATCACCGCGGTCCGGTGGCATGTGGGATGCCACACAACTACATTTGAGCGATGTACAACTCCACACGGCTTGAATGTAGTTGTGTGAGATTCAACACGCCGGCGGACCAGGCTGGGTCAGCCACACAACTCTTTGAGCCATCCGGGGTTGTACAGGGCTTAGATTGGACCGTGTGGTGTGCCACACGGCCCTTTTTGAACCGTGTGCATGGCTCAATTAGCCGTGAATTTAACATTTCCCTTTCCTAAAATAATGCACCTTAAATTTGTAAAGAACCCCCCCTCCCCAAATTCAAAAATGTTCTTCAGTGTTCACCTGTAGCCTAAAACTCAAACACCCCTCCAAATTTTGAGCTGTTCCATTATCCACAGTTTAAGGAGCAGCCAATTGCTATCATATTGCTTCAACCACTATGCTCTTTCTTATTTTAATCTCTCAATCCTTGTCTTCTAACTCTAAATTCTTTTAAAACTGGATTTTAACCTGAAAATACAGATTTTCCTTATGTGACACTGCCTAATACTGTTAGTTATTCTTATTCAAGCTATATGGTAAAACCAAGGAATCAAGAAGAAAATTTATAATCTTGAGGAATAATTTAGTATCTTGGATGACCAAGAAAGTATTTCCAGTAATTTATCAATAGAGGCTGATTATGGAGAATACTTGGCTGCTTCACATGAACCAAAGAGGTGAAGAAATTTCTTTGAAGACACATAGAATAAATGTGATGTTTCATTTTTTTACTCTGGGAATTTGAGTTCTTTTTATTTAGAAGAAAGCCAGTCTTTCCACTCAATAAAATAAAATATTGATACTCAATAAAACTACATCATGGGTGCAGTTGATGGTGATGATATATAGTTTTGCAGTATTTTTCCAAAGGCTTAATGATAGCACATATACTTACTGAGGCTGTTTATGGAGTGAATCAAGAAGAATCTATTTCAAAACTGAATCATAAAATACATGTTGGATTAAGTGGTTGTTATAGACATTGATCCCATTTTTTGGAGTTAGATCATTCCCTTCAAATCATCTTGGGTCCCAATATTCCCAAATACATTAGTGTAGAAGTGAATAAACATTTTCCAAAAGAAAAAATAAGCCAGAATTTTCTAAGGGACTTCTAAAATTAATTTAGCTTTTATCATAATGTACTGATGATCACATCCAACACACCTCATTTAATTCATTCAATGCCTATTCTCTGTTTGGATCTTATAACAGCTCAAATGTTGTTTTTTTGTTCTGGATAAATGATTGATGAATGAAATAGATTTTTTTTGAGCAGATGCAATTAATCAAATTATTTCCAAATTCAGATTGGGCTAAATTCTTCAAAATTTCTTTTTTTCCTATAAAATTCATCTCCATTTCATTCCAGTAGCTGGATTTGGCAAGATTTTTTTTTTCAGCTTAATTTTCTATTCTTTCAGCCAAACTTTCTCTCAAACCTTCTTCTAATCTCTAGTTCCAGAGTTTTATAATTTCTAAAATTTGGCAGAAAAGAGAACAAGACAACAGATTGGCTTTTAATCAATTCCATTGATGTGTTTTCAGAAGTAGTCATACACCCAACATTACATTAGTCATGGATAACCAAGTTGGATAATTGATGGCTGGTCTTGGAGTGCTCATTCAACATGAGTGAGCATCATCCAACAAGATGAGTCTCATAAAAAATTTCTTGAGATCCCCATGTGTTTCAGCTGCATTGTTGGGAAATGCCATCACTTCCTTGAACCTTGCAAGTTTTAAATTGAAGGCCAAGAACTGTTTCATCTTGCATGCAACAGGATTCAATCAAATTTAATGATACATGAGGGCAAGGGCCAATGACTTAAATTAAAATCAGTGAATTAAAAAAAAATCATGATGTGGTTTTTTACAGTTTGTGGATGTTGATGCTCTATTGGGGCAACAAAATGTTGAGGTGACCTTTTCTGGCCAAACGTGGGTGGATTTGAAAGTGATTAGGTTCTTGAAGAGGGTCTGATGGCTTAGATTGGAAACTGAATGATTTGGATGGAAATTTTGGTTCTCAGTTCCTCAATGGAATGCCTACTGTGGATGTGAAATTGCAAAAAAAAAAAAAAAAAAAAAAGTGCTGATGGATGTGTAATATAGTGGCCAATCATCCCCTCAAGGGTTTGTTACATTCTTCTGTTTTAAAAACTATGGCTTCATTTCAAAACTAATGACTTCAGTTAATCCAAAACACCCATTTGGATCCCTTCAAAAACCAATCGTCAGTTTGCAAGTAAGGTTTCGCTTTTTTGGTTTGAAAAATAAGATACAAACTGTTTCATTGGAATTCATTTGTATCTTTGAGACTATTTCGATGTCTGATCAATTCTAGATCATATAGTTCCAAAACGTCAAGACCAGAAGCCCAACATTGATATTGGATCATGAGTGCTCAAGCCAATTGTCATCACCAAAGGCACCAGCATTTCAGGAACTGACTCTCTTTGTGCTTACAAACCAGTGACCGTGGAGAATGCCATTTCTGTTTGTCAAGCTGTGGAGGATGAACAGCAGGCAGTGGTGTGAGCAGGCAGGTCTGGGGACCGATGAGCAAACACAAGAGAGCTAAGAAAGTACCTAATGATGAGGACAGGTAAAAAAAAAAAAAAAAAAAAAAAAAAGCAAGTCACAAGAGACAAACCAACGACTGAGTGAGGAAAGGAGAGCGAGTTGACGGGTGTAGAGCGGAGAGGTGGTTGGGGGTCGACTCGATGAAAGAAAGAATTGGATGATGTCTATCGGCAAAGTTCAAATGCAAGGAGTTCCCCCTTGGTGCGAGCCTCTCGCACTTGGTGGATTGAGAGAAACTTGGAAGCCGCTGTGAATTCATGCGGTCATCGAACGGATCGATGCCGGCCAAGATCCAAGTGATGACGCGTACGGCTCATCGACGAAGTTAAAGATGAGACTCGATCTGGGCCGCGATGGCATGATGGGGTCGACCCAACAGCACCCCCTACCTGGCCAAAAAAAAAAAAAAAAAAAAAGATTGTGGGGCCAGGTGGACTGCCTAGACGGTGACGAAGTTTGGACTGTTGGTAGGGGCCAAAACAGTGCCCCGGCAATGGGCCTCTGGACATTGCCCAGATGGACAGACGCAGAGCACCGATGGATCCAAGCACGCGTCAGGACCTATGCACGCCCTACCCCGAAAAACAGGTATTCGACCAGAATCGAAGACTTGATGGGCTAACATAACGGTGGTTTCTGCGGCCCTTACGAGATGCTCAAAAGGGTCAAAGACAACACGGGTTTGGGGGATTCGCTGAGAAAAAAGAGAACGAGGTTTTTGTCCTTTCTTGTTTATTTGGGCAAGCGGATGACAGGAGAACAATGAGATAGGGGGTGAGTGAGAAACGATGTGGCACAGAGGATGACTGATTTGGTAACGACGTTGGGGAAGGAGAAGGCAGGGGACTTGGATCCAAAAGATGAGTGAGGAGCGGCATCACTGCGGGGAAATTTGGGGAAAGGGTGCCTCAGGCATAGATGACAGAGGAATCAACGAAATTTTCAACACATGAAAGAGGCAGAAGGAATTACAAACAGCCATCGTCTCGTTCACCAGATAAATAACGACCAAGACGTCAGACAACCAAAAAAAAAAAAGTTGAACAATTGAATGAACTTGGCCGAAAAAAGAAAAGAGATCAACAACGAAATGATGGATGAGACGAATAAAGCATCTTGAATCAACGAGCGTAAATGGGGACTTGGGTCATAGATGCATAGAAACTGCCATCATCAATCCGAACAGCAAGGTGATTGATGATACAACAACGGTCGAACCATTTCCAGATGCTTTGCCAGCAGCGGCCGACTGTCCTCCGCTGGTGGTCAACGATGAAGAGCCGGGCTTGGAGCCAGAGCTGGACGTAGAGTTAGCGGTAGGAGTCGTTTGAGGAAGGTCGGGCCACAAGGCCTTGGTGTCGGTGAATGTTTGGCAGTTGGACACGGCTGGGATAGGGGCCACGTAGGGGATAGACCTGGAATGTGATAGGTTCGACCCAAAATTGGCGTCAGAAGAAAGGTACGTCGCGAAATTTCCTTCTACTCACGTGATGGGTCCAAGTGATTCAGGGGGTTGAGTGTAGGTCATGGTGACTCCATTCTGGATGTATGTACCGGCGGGCAGTTGGTTTTCACCCTGGCAAGATGTGAAAGTGCCGTTGATAGTCTCGTAATGAGCAGGGGCATTGTAGGCACATCCGATTCGGTCATATATGTCTGGTTGTAGTAGAAGAAGCACCAATGATCAGGTTGCGCATTCAAATGTCAACAAAAGCGGTGTGGTCGAACTCACGTTGGCAAAGCTGAGGGCCGTTGGGTCCTGATGGGTCACAAGCCTTAAAACAAAAAATTCCAGAGCCGATGAAAAAACTCCAATCCCTCACTTGGGTATAAGCCGGGCCGCCCTGGGTATTGAAGGCACTCGAGTACATCAGTGCACCGAGTGGATTGCCCCGCCCATCAGCACCACGAGGATCCTCTTCCCCACCCGTATCATTAGCTTGGAGATTGAGCATAGTCTGTTGGACGAAGCCGACGACTTGGATATAGCCAGGTGTCCGAGTTCTGATAGTCAGAATGTGGCAAGGCGACAATGTACATCAGCTACGAGGGTGGAGAGGATCACTGCTCATGTCGGAACTCAACACTTGAAGCCCCGTAATCGCGCCAGCAGGGATCAGTCGGGTCCCGAACTTTTTGGTAGTACAGTAGGCGACCATCTCGCCTTCAATGTTACCGACGATTGAGTTGGGTTGAGATGCACCCCAGAGGCAAAACTGTAAGCATCACGAAAGTAAGTAAAAGGTTAGAGCTCATCGGGATCGAGACATGATGAATAATCAGGGTCAGAAGGCATGGATAGCTTATCTTGAATCGAGTTCAAGAAGACCGTCTGACACATCGAGTTCTGATTTTGAGTGGTCGAATTACAAAGGTTGTAACCTAAAAAGTGGGGTGGATAGAAAATGAATCAGACAGATGGTCATTATCGGTAGAGTTTAGACAGGATAAAGAAAAAAGAAGCTTGTCAAGAGGTAGTGACGGTTTGATGATGGGAAGTCATCTTTGCCGACTTAATGGATTTCCAGGGGTTGGTGTTACATAGGCGAGCTGGTCTTGATAATAGGTTTTGCATGACATGGCAGGCTCGGGGTAATGTTACAGATGGGGTCGGAGGGATGCGATGGACTAAGCGAAGAAGGGAGAGTGCAGATTTACAAACCTTGTTGTTGGCCTCGGGGACCATTTCCGGTATCGGCCTGGTAGGGTAGATTGGGCCAGGTGAACTGCTTTTGATACAGCGGAATGTCGCCAGATGTCGATTGAGTCGGGGCTTGGTTGGAAGCAGCGGCTGGGGCGGGTGCGTTAGAAGGGGCAGCAGCTGGCGCCGGTGAGGGGGTACTTGGAGCGGGTGAGGGAGCACTTGGGGCCTGGGCGAGCGTGTCAAATACGGCATAGGCTAGCACGGCTATCAAGAATTGACGGAGGGAATGCATGTCGAAAGAGCTGGGGATTCTCTTGAAGCGGAATCAAATGATTGATGGGTGGATTGGGCTGATTGGACGAGACGACGGGGATGGGTGGAAGGTAGGGCGAGGAACAGTAGTGGAGGGATGGGTGAGTTAAGAGGGGAGAGCCAAGACAAAAGAGAAAAGAGAACAAAACACAACGATCGATCAGTCGGCTTTCGAGACGACGATGGGCATCAGTTTCGGGGAATCTGAAACGAGAAGCATCTCTCGTCCAGACATGGTTGAGGAACGAGTGGACGACCGAGGATGATAGGACGGAGCAACCGAGGAGGAGTGAAGGGAACAAGCAACAAGCGGTGTAAGGGGCTGCATCCATAACTTCTACCACGATATGGCGTGAACTTGCCAAATAGGGGGGGGGGGGGTTTAAAGCATGGGCTTGGATGGAATGATAGTGACCACACAGATGATGAAGGAGATGGAAAAGGTTACACTTACCGGATGGCCAAATGTCAAGGGTGAGGGATGAATAAGCTACTGTAAGGACAATGAAATGGAGGACAGAAGTAAAGATGAGACGAGGGTTGCTATTAATAACCAGTTCAGCCCCGACGACTAGCCAGTCGCTCGGTCAGTCACTCCACAGGGTGAGCACAGGATAGCACGATAGGCTAGAGTGCAGAGAGGTGGGGTAGGATGGCCACTAGTATGAATCGAAGGATGGATGAGGATGGGATCGAGCGAGCACCAGCTGCAACTCAAACTGTAAGACTGACTGAAACTGAAGGAGTGTGCGCCCGGTCTGGATGAGAGATGTCAAGCTCAGACTTGGAAAATGATACAGCTGCTATAGTTCGAGTACCATGACTGGTTCTCATGTGGCCCAATGTGGATGGAAGCACGGTCGGCGGGAGGAGAGAGAGAGACAGAGAGAGAAAAAGAAGGAGGATGGCAGCCGCGGTGGTTGACGACCGAATCAGACCACATCCGCCCCACGACCCGACTGAAGGTAGACGAGATGGACATGCAGCAGCAGCCTTCACCAGCGATGACGAGGAGGGCACCCTCACCACCGCCTGTTGAGCCCCTCACACCTGAAGGAAGAAAGCCTAGTACATAGTTGGATGTAGGTATGTATGTATGTACAACAGACTATATATCCATCCCCTCACCACCACCACCACCGTCACACCATTGCCACCACCACTGACGACGAGGAGGAGGACTGTGTGAAGCCGGGTGGGGGATGGTACATAGTGTGTGGTTGTACAACAACAATGTAGACTATCTGGCGATCACAGAACGAGAAAAGGCATCAGAGAAATGGAGAGGGATTCCTTCCACACTTACTGGTTTCACAGGGACGGTCAAGTTCGTTCGGAGTCCTGTACCTCAGCGGTCCTATACCTCAGCGGGAGGATTGGTGAGTATGAAATGAGTCGTGAGCACCAAGCGTAAGGAGGAGCCAAAGAGGAAAGTCGAGCGAATCTCGAGCCCCAAAGAAGGCAGTCGATCAAAATTACAGATCCTGGTTGTACATACGTCTGATTGAGATTCGAATGGACTATTAGGGTAATAGCAAAGTGGGAAGATCGGATGGATGTGTGACGGAGGAAGGTGATACAAGCTAAGAAATTATAAGGGATTCGATGGACAATTACTCTCTTGCTCTTGATGATCACAAGTATTCAAAACGATGCCAAACTATGGATGATTGAGCGCTTCAGAGAGAGTAGCTAGCGGATGGGTGTTGATGGGAACTAATTAATGATTATCTTTACTACTAGTACTGAGCAAATTCATTAAACAAATCGATCGATCGGCCGAGTCGAGACGAGAGAGAAACTAGAGATCATGGCGAAGGAATAATTAGGAGCAGGACTCGATGTGCTGTTGAAGGGTAAAACCGGTGATGATCTTATTGGCCTGGTCTGTGTGAGCGGGATGGTCGGATCGCCCCCAGGATGAATTCTGCTACACTCGGCTCTCGAGCCAACCGGACGGCCTCGGAGTAATCGATGGATGGGTTTGTAAGTATTTACGTATGGGCTAGGATGGGATGGCCATCGAGTAGGCGCGCTTCGAGTCAGAGTGACTTCCAACAGTGAAATCCACTTGATGCACCTTTGGTTTTTTCTTGTTGCAGGGGAAGGGAGGCAGGGTGTGGTTGATTTCTCCAGTGAGAGTACTTTGGCCACCTTGGCCTTGCCTCTGTTTCTGCTTTTATCTGATCAGCGTGACTCTAGATCCCCACAGCCACTGCCGTCGACCACTGGATATTTATAATCCATCCATCCATCCGTCAATCAAGGCCATTCAGACTCATGTCACTTGTTGAGTTCTGATGGATCCGGATCGTCTGAATTCTTTCGGTCCACGAATATTGACATAGCCTCACGAGGAGCCCATCGTCCAGAATGCATTCCCCATGACCCCAGCTGGGTGTTCTGGACCTCGAAGCCATGTCAGCCCCGTGGTACTCACCTTGCCATCCTCATCATCCATGCGCTCGAATAGGTCTGTTACATCGACTCGGGGCGGGACGATGATGATTCTCGTGTACATACATGTATCTAAGTAAGTACCTAAAACCGGAGTTATGTTATGTCGAGATCTCATCACGTAGATCTAGTATGTATGATTTACATCATACTATCCGGATGGCTGTTCCGTGCGCGGTTTTCAAGGCATCGCTGAACGTTACTCATCCATCTCTGAACGAAAAGATGGTGGCCTGTGAGTCTACTTCGTGAGCCCAAGCAGGGAATGATCGGTTGAATTTGTGAAATGGCGTAGATGAACATGAATAAGGATTTACGACCATTCGTTTTTCGTTCTTTGAACATATCCCAAATCAACGTGGTCGTGAGTACGCTACGCATTAAGGTACGTGCGCGGATGGATGCACCGTGGACGGTCTACCTAGTGACCACTACTCGGATCGGCTGAGGGCTTCGGATGATTATGAAGGTTTGGATGGAAGGGATGTGAGAAAAAAAATATAGAAAGAAAGATGTGAGGATGCTAGTTTATCGATTAGAGAGTAGAGTAGAACTGAAGCACGCCTCGGAGGGTCGGAGGGAGACCCGACTAATGACTGCGATCGCCGCCTGGAGCCGCCCGCGGATCGATCGAGGAGACGCACGCACAGCAGCAGAGTCGAGTCGGCTAGGGCTGCTAAAGACCCGACCATACCCGACGATCCACCCGAAGATACGCTCGGTGGCTGGGTTGACCCCGAAGCCGGCCCGACCGCATTCTCGTGGTATCGAGACAATTGGGCGCAAACTCGGGTCGCCCGCCGGCGCCAAGTTTGAAAAATGGCACGCCAACGGGCGAGCCAATTAAATCCTGAACCCTTACCTTCGGCGAGGGACGACTAGGCGGAAATGGGCGCAGTTTTTTTTTGCTTTTGATTTTGATTTTGATTTTGCTTTTTTTTTTTTTTTTTTGAATAAAAGAGATAATCTAGTAAGCGGAGAACGTGCTGAAGGGAGAATGCAACCTTGAGGGTTTTGCTGAGTGTGCTCCTTGATTGATTCCTGCATGGGCTACGTTAAGCGGGGCATGAGAGTGCGCTCAGGCCACTGGATTCATTAAATCATCCACCCTTTTCTCAATAAGCCCACTCATGAAGCAGAACTTATGGAGTTTTTTGTTGATTTGACCACCCTCCTGTGCTCAATGGTGCTTGGCAGTTGTCAGATCAACAAGATCCTTGACAAGGTTCCCTAACTTGACAGGAACTTTGTTGAGGCTCAAAGATCAAAATTTTGCTGAGGCTCAAAGACCAAAATTTTGTTGAGTTAAGACTAAATTAAGCTATCCTTCCTCATCCCCAGCCCCTCCAAAGCATTTTAACACTCAAACCTCCAATTCCCATTCTTTTTATGATGAAGTCTTGTCTAATCAACAACCATCCATCCCCATCTAGTCCCATCCCATCCTCAGGAGATAAAATTGCACACTAGAAAGTTCCACCCTAAGAATTCTTGAATAAGCTTTTGTAGATTCTGAAAGGGTGGAAACCACTCCTTAGTTTCTAGGAAATTATTTTGAAGGTGTATTTTACTAAAACCTGGATGAAAAAAAGACATGGGTAACAGTAATCAACCACCATAAAACTTGATGTTGGAAGATTAACACCTGTGAAGGTTAAGCTCACTCCTATTCCATCAACCAAGGAAGAGAAGGGGAATAAGATTGATTATTTGTTGAAAGAGGAGAATTAGAAGGTTCACAATGGGGAATTTAAGATTCATCCCAACTGCCATTAAAAACATATCTTAAGTTGCCTATCTGCTGGAATATCTCTGAAACTACCAAAAATAAATTTGAACTTGTCTTCTCACTTTTGAAACAAAAATGAAGATGCTGAATCATCATATTCAGTATTCACATGAAGATTCCACTGAGAATGAAATTCATTTGGCCCAAGTAGCATGCCAGAATTCCTGATATCATCTAACATATGACTTTAATGGATGCCCATAGACCTGAATAAATTTATTTTGCATGATTTGGTTCTAGCTTCAGGTATTTTGGAATATTGTTCTTTGTATTTGATTCATGCATAATGAGGTATTTTCCTGTGAAAATAACCAAAAAAATCTGGGAAATGCATCAATCTTTTGAAAGATTGGCTAGCTATGGTGATATGTATCTCTTTTTTTCATTCACTATTACCCTTGTGATAATTCCATGAAATGCAAAAATTTCCCCTGTGCAATTACTCAAGTAGGATTCTATTGAAGAATTGGAACCTTCATCCCTTGAAATAGTTGTATTCCCCAGATGAAAGTGGTTGGAATTCCACAGGGTTAAAAACCTATCTCATGCTTGATCCAGACTTTCCTAATTTACTGTGACAAATCCCGGCCTGATTTCATGAGGGAATTAAATGTTGACCAATTAGCCTCATATTCCTCTGTTTTTTTTTTTTTGAACCATAAAATGTGTTCCAAGAAGCAATAAATGAACCCAAAATTTCCTCATATCTGAAAGCTTTTATGCATCTGGGGAATATTTCCTTGTTGATATTCCAAGTGCAAAGGAGGTAAAAAATTTGATGATGAAGGTTTCCTAGAATCCCTATTCTAATTTTCACCCCATCAATTAATTTTGAATTAGAGCCACTTTCTTCTTGGGAATCACCACCAAATTTATGCTCAATTGAATTCATAAGAGCTAAATCTCTGTCTTTTACAAAGAATTTGGCAATATATTATTTGGACCAAATTAATCTGAGCTGTGAAAAATCCCAAGAATAGAATTTGTGGGTTTTATTTCTCATCAGGAAAAATGTAATTGAAATTTTTTGGCCTGTTGAATTCAATCCAACAATGTGAAACAAGGAAAACTATAACAGTTTTTCTTCTATTTGCAATACATTATGCATGCATGGTTTAATTTTCAAGCCAAAGATACTGATGAAGGGTGAGAGAAGAACAACGCTTTCAAAGTTCCAGCTGATGAGGTCAACAATGAATTTATCCAGTTTCCAGATGAGTTAATCATCTGATTCATTGTTCAAAAGACCCAGATATACTTTAAAGCCTTGATTTTTGGATTTGGATCACACTCTTACCAGGCCCCATAGGTAATCAATTTTGGTATTTCCTTTTTGATTGCTGCAATCCATTCATGTTTTTAGCAACTTGCCAGTTCCTGAGAAAGGGTCTTGGGATACCAATACTGAAATTCCTTGAGGTGGTTCTGGGGTTCTTCCTCTGTGACTTTGTGGCAAGAGTGAGTCAAGATATTCCTAGTGGAGAGTAGGCTGTAGTCAGGAGAGATGGCAGATCAAGCAATGGACATAGGGTCTGGCAATAAAGTTTTGGGATTGGGAAAAATTGGTCCTGTTGGAGAAAGAGAAGAAGATATTTCATCATAAGATTGGGGAGAATGATGAAAAATTTGATAGTTGATGCTTCACTCTGAACCATTGTAATTGTGGTAAAACACTCTTTTGAGTAATTTAACATTTGAACTGATGTATGTTTGGACAGACTCCCTATTTAGTGTTTTTTAGGAAGAAAAATCATTGAAATACCCAAGAAGTGTCCCCTTTTCCCCATTAGCCTTCAGTTTGGAACTCCTCTTTGCTTTGGGAATCAGCAAGTAGGTGAGGAAACCAAAGGAGTTGAGGAAGTTGTAATTGAAGGTGCTCACGGTCCATATTTTGTAGGGAAAGGCATAGTTCCTGGAGGGAATTGGTAGTTTGTTGATTGAATCCATGGCTGTTTTGAAAGCCTTGGCCCAGTACTTTTGTGGAAGCTGGCTCTGGACTAAGAGACATTGGGCGTTGTCAAGGATAGATTGATTAGTCTGCTTGGCCATACCATTCTGTTGCGGAGTGTATGGTGGTTCCAAGTGGTGAGAAATGCCTTGTTCCGTGAGGTAGGATCCAAGTTCATCATTCAAAAAATTTCCCCCATTTTTGGAGATGATGGAGTTGACCCTGGTGTTCAGCTTCCTTTCATAGATTTGAATAAAGTTGTTTATGTCCGCAGGAGAAAGGTCCTTGGTGCGTAAGAAAGAAACAAATTTAAAACCCAAAAACTGATTGAAAATAGTGAGAAATAATATACAGCCACCATTAGACTGAATTGGAAATGGACCCAAAATTTCAAAATGGATCACTTCAAGGACCTTAGAGGCAGTTTTGAAGTGCCCTTGGAAGGAAAAGGCCATCATTTTACAGCTTTGACAAATTTCATAGCTTGTGATGGATTGTTGATTTGGGAACAGGAAATCAAGGATCTTATTGTTGGCATGAAAAAGACAAAGGTTCCAAAGGTTCTCCACAGTTTTTTGAAGGTTACTGCAGTGCAAGGTTGGACATTGGAACTTTTTGCCGCACAATTTGACCAGGGAATTGGTGGCTGAGCCTATAAGAGAAAAGTTATCAAGTGTGATTTCATAGCCAGAGTGGCCTAATTGATTGATGGAATCATTTTTTTTGTGAGCCTTGATAAGGAGATTAAACACCTTTTGAGCTTTGGAACCAGAAAAAATCCTTGATTTTGATTGTCTCTCCTAGGTGGTTTACAAGGATTGCTTTGCCAATGGCGGTGGCCAGTAAGGACAAGCATTTGCTACAATTACAATTGGCAGTGGTTGGTCCAGACTCAGTCAGCTAGTTGGCGCGATTGACAATATGGTGTGTGGAACCAGAATCTAGGACTGGAAGTAAGGATTTGGTTAAACTGGCAGGTAAGTAATAAAGCTGGGCATTCAAAAAGGATAGAGGCTTTTGATCAGGTCTGGTACTTTCCTCTGACTCTGATTCATTTCTGGCTGAGTGCAGATGTAATTGCACCTTAGGCTTTGGTAATTGGGTCTTAGCTCAGGGTGAAGAAACCAGCAGAGATCCTCAGGGTGTTTGACCAGTGGGTTTTATTTTCCCTTGGAGCACAGGTGCCTGGGTTTTGACCTTTTAGGGGCTGATGATTTGGGAAGAGCTATTGAGGAATTGCTCAAGTTAGTTTGGTCAGTGTGTTCTTCTTTGCAAGTGACATTGAGATGAATGACTTCTATTAGTTTGTTTAGTACTGCTGTTGGGCTCTTGAGGATTTTATCTTTAAGAAGAATGGTTTTGAAAATGTGGAAGAGGGTGCTAGGCAATTTGGCCAGAATGGTGTAGCTGAGAACATCATGTGGAAATTCAAGCTTGAAAGTTGATAGATCATGCATTAACTTAAAAAATTTGTTAATTTACTGATTTAGGTCACCTTTGTATTGATACCAGATGAAGGAAAGCCAAAGGCTTCAATGGTTATTTGATGACTGGGAAGCATATTGCTTGTTGATAGCTTCAAGTATTGCCATGGGATTGGATTTTTTATTGCTGTTCACTATGGCAACAAAGGCTGTATCTCCTAGGTGTTGGATAATGATATTGGGAGCTTCATAAATTTTCTTTTTTGCTGACAATGTGATAGGAAAAGCAGGGTCATATTACTTTATAATTTTGATTAAACCTCTACGCCTGGGTTAACTCTTCAACCTTAGGAACCAGGAGTCAAAGTTGGTTTTTTTTAACAGGGGAGTATTCAATTTTGAGTTGTCCTCCTGATTGGTCATGGTGAGCCTTCTCAGGTGGTTTCTGATGTGGGACTGTAAATCTGTTGGTATCAGACTTTGATAAGAAGGTGTATTTCAGCATGATGATAGGAAGACATCAAAAAAAAACTGATGGAGCACAATAGGTGCAGAAAGTCAAATAAAATGATAGATTGAAATAGAATTAACTTCAATAAGAAGGCTCAGCATGATAGTAATGAGAAAATAGTGAGAAGTTGCAGTGGTTGAAGAGGTTGATGAGATAAAAGGAGAAAATCTGATGCAGATTGAGATAAGATATGAGACAAGAGCATTGAGTCAACAAGCAACATAACTGAGAACAGAGAGACTCACCTGACCCAGTACCCAGGATGCATTTGGTGCAGAATGGAAACTGCACAAGGGAAAAAGCATCCTGGCTTTGGGTCCAAGTAGCTATTTAAGTGCAGTCAAGATGTGGGTTCAAGGAAAATGGATTATGTTCACTGAGACCATCCCATGCATGCACCTTGACAAATTACTGAGTGTGAAGCTGTAAGTGTGAGTGACAGAGGTGAAAGAAAGGAAAAGATAAAGAAAAAGGGGAAACACAGATATGAAGTGGTCATGGTCAGAGGAAGCCACTAGATTCAACAGGTTGTCCTTCTGCACCTGGTCTGGGTGCAACTAGCTTTGGGTCCGCAGGCAACAGTTTCTCCTTTGGGTCCACATCCATCCTCTCCAAAAAGGCCTTCTCATCTGTTTCCAGCACACTTATTTTGGCTTCCACTTGCAGAGGATTCAATGATCCAGGACCCGTGACAATACCAAGCAACACTCAAGCCTTTCTTCCTGCATCCTTACCTTGTGCCCTCACTTTCTGCATGGCAGTTGGCTGACACATCTGGACCACATATGTGTTAGGAGGCTGGGAAGCTCCCCCCATTTAAGGTGGCAGGTCGCGGGGATGTGGCCCCATCCAATTCCAGAAAATTTATAAGTCCTTTGTAAGCTCTGTGATCTTGCTTGCCGGTGGATCCACTATGGGTTCTGGTACCAAAACATGCTTTGAAGCAGGCAGGCCTGGGGCTTGCGCTTGCACAGGAACTGTTGGGGGTTGAGAGGCTGGCTTCTTTGACCCTAACAGAAAAAATTTTTCCATATTCCCAATGAGCTCCTCCAAATCAATTTCAATCTCCATGGCCCAGAAAATGGTTTGCAAGTTGCAAAGGAGCGCAATGCTCCCATCCAAAGACTGCTTGACCAGTTTGTGATTATAAAAATGCCATTGCACCTGAATGTCATACTGACACCTAACTCAGTCTAAAATCAGCATCTAACCTCAGAAAACCCAATCTAGCCCTCAGGCCTGATCTACTTCCCAAGGAACTTCAACCTCAAGGCTCAGGAGACTTATATCAATATGTCTCCAGTAGCTATATACCTCAGGATCTTCATGCAGTACATATCTACATATAGTCAAACCTCATACATTATGCAGATAGACTCCATAGGCTTGCACATACTTAATCTCCCAGGTCTGCACATACTCTAACCTTATTAACTCTGTCTAACCCATAATCTGTCATGGTTTACCTTTGGGAATCCTTATTTACATCCTCTTGCAGATTGTATTACATACTCTCTCTACTTAGTACATAGTGTCATGACTTCCATGTGCACTGTATATCCTTCAAATGTACTTTCCCAACTTAGAAAGCCAAGACATGTAACCTTGGTCAAATGTAGAAGCAGCCTAACCTAATGTAGTAGCATACCTGATCAGCCCTCTCTGTTACCTAGACTGTTCCCATGACATCACACATGTAGTCTGAGCCCCAATCACTTGTACCTCTGTTGTATTTCCAACCTCTTGTCTATTTGAACTTGCCTCCTCTTCCTTCCTGGTTGTTCCCCAAAAAATCAGCTTAGTAATTCTTACTAGGAATCCATCCCAGCAAGTGTCAACAGCACCTTATCTTCAATCAAATCCTACTCTGCTCCTTGTAGCACCTTCCAGTATCCTTTCCCCCAAGCCTACTGAGAGTAGAGTCCCCTCTGTGCCAAGCCCTGCTTGCATGTCAGCAGCTCTTGTGATATTAAACTGATTTCTTCCCCAATAATCCCTTCTTCACCACCAACAATCCTCACCCTATTTAGACAGCATGAAATCTTGCTATTGAGCTGTGGCAATTTTTTTTGCTTTATTAACTTCCCCAAAACTTGAAATTGGCTATTGAGTTGTGGAAATTTTCATTGTACCCCTTATCTTGCTATAAATTCTCCATAAAATCCCCAAATTTCCATTGTCTAAGTCCCTCTCCAACGTTTTTCTTCAACACTTCAAAGCTTTTGCTTTGACATCTTTGACATTTGCTTTGACACTTTGAAACTTTGAAGCCTTACTTTGACACTTTGACACTTTGAAGCCTTACTTTGACACTTTGACACTTTGAAGCCTTACTTTGATGCTTTGAAAATTTACTTTGAAGCTTTGACAAGCCCCTTTGATGTCATATTCAACCAATAATTAAGGTATTTTGGTTATAAATCTTTCTCAATCATTTGTTTTCTTGTCTAGGTGAAGAACTTCCTTTGGGTAACTAATTTTTCCTTAGCAATAAGAATGCCTCCACAATGTGCTCTTTTTTCACACATCTCTAGCCCAGTTTTCACCTGTTTCTCCAGAGGTAGAGGTATCACTGAACCTAATGACCCTTCTACTCCCAGAGCTCATGGAACAGGTAGAACCTTTTCTAACCTATCAGAACCAGTGGCTATCACTTCCACTACTACTGATACTGGCTTATTGGAGCCTATCCCCCAAGCAACTGTCTCTACTATCCCTTCTTCTGAAAATGCTAGCATCCACAGAGTTACAGGACAGTTCCCAATCCCAGGCTAAAATGGTTTGGACTCTCCTGCTTATGATTCCAGCATGGTACCAATTTCAGGAGAAGATGAAGAAGATGATGAGGATGAGGTCTCAGGATTTGATTCCAGAATCTTGAGTGGCTTTGATTCACCCTCCCCACAGCATAATCCTAGCCCAACTTCTAATGCAGCAGAAATCCCTTCACCTTCCCCAGTCACTAACCTTCCTCCCACCTCTCAGGGCTCTTAAACTGATCCTGCTCTACTGGAAATTCTTCAGAAAATGAAAAATTCAATGACTCATCTCTCTAAACCTGCTGTACATCGAGCATCTGCTAACTTTAAATCTCAATCTATCAATTCCCCAGAAAAGTTTGATGGGAAAAAACCAACCAAGCTCAGACCCTTCCTCCAAGCTTGTGAACTCATCTTTGCTAATGATGAAAGGGTTTTTTCTAATGACAGAAAGAAAGTATTTTTAACAGTCTCTTACCTTACAGGAAATGCCAGCAAATGGATCCAGACTTACCTTGCTCACATTGGTAATCATTAGGCATATTTTCTACTTAACTCTTGGTTTTTGTTCACTCAGCAGCTCCATACCCTTTTTGGGGATTTTCTGCAAATCCAATTTGCTGAAAAGGAGGTAACCCTCCTTAAAATGAAAGATAATGGTTATGCCACTAACTATATCACTGAGCTCAGGACCCTTATGACTAAGGTCTCTGGATGGGGTGATAAAGATTTCTTCTTCCATTTTAGACAGAGAATCCCAGCCAGACTGCTGGACCAACTAGCTGGGTATGATGGAACTCAAGAAACCTTGAAAGACCTAATGGACATTGTCCTTGAGTATGATACCTGCTACTATGAAAGTATCCAGGAAAAGTCCTTCAATTCCCATCAAACCTCAAGACCTGGACCCAGTTTTCCAACTCCTCCAAAGCCTCAACAGCCCAGAAAACAAGGTAGCTTAAAGGTAAAAGCAAAGGATCCCCTTACTAATTCTTCTCCAACTTATTTTCCTAATCCCAATGTGGGTGAATATGGACACCTCAAGGCTGATGAGAAGGCTAGAAGAGAAAGAGAGGTTTTGTGTAACCACTGTGGAGGTGATCACAAATTTAGCCTCTGAAGAAAGAATCCAGATTTCAAACCTGGCCAGAAGCCCATTCCTGCTAAACCCAAACAGGGAAAAGAATAGGTGATGGAAATGTGGTACTCCATGATCATCACCCCTCCAATATTTGAGTGCATACTTTGGAAGGGAAAATATATAATTTCCCTACTAAAGACTTATGTTTTATTTGTTTGCTCAATAATCAGGCTTATAGTGTACTTGATGACTCTGGAGCAAACCAATCTGTTATTTCCAAATCTATGGTTTCAAATTTTTCTCTTTCTCCAAAACCTCTGACCACTCCTATTTTCTTATTTAACTTCAGTCCTTCTAAATCACCTTCCCAGGAAATCACTCAAAGGGTTTCCTTCAAATTTTACTTACCTTCCTTTCCCAACTTAGAATGGGTCTTAGTGGTTGTCAATACTCCTCCAAAAGAACAAATTATTTTAGGTATTGACTTCCTCCATTTCTGGAACCCAAAGGTAAATTGGCAACTTGGATTGATCACCCCAAGACACCAACCAACTTTGGATCATTCCCCTTCTTTTCAACTCCTTTTGACCACTAATCACCTTCCTCCAGTGAACCTGCAGGTCACTGTTCCTGATCCCTTTTCCAAATCTACGCACTCACAACACTTTCCTTTGAGTTCAACAACCACTTCTGTGAACAGGATATTCTTTGGAAGTTATCTGAAATTCTTGGAGAATATAGAGGATGATCTATCCGTTCAAATAATGTGTATGATTATCTCCTCTTTTGAATCTGGCCCAAAGAAGACTGCTGCAGAAGTTCTAGATGAAGATGAGGAAACTGATGAAATTTAAAGTGTGATGGAGAGAGTCCCAGAAGCTTATCATGCCTTTTTAAATGTTTTTTCCAAGGTTAAAGCTGATAAAATACCTCCTCACCATTCTTAAAATCACCATATCAAACTGAAAGGCCCTCTACCTCCAGTTGGGCCTATCTACTCCCTCAGTCACCATGAAAAGGAGGCCCTAAAAGCCTATATAGCAGAAAATATAGAGAAAGGTTTCATTTTCCCCTGAACTTCAACCACTGGAGCACCTTTCCTCTTTGTTAAAAAGAAGGATGGTGGTTTTCAATTGTGTGTTTAATATTGCAAGCTTAACACTGTTTCTCAAAAGAATTGGTACCCTATTCCTCCCATGACTCACTTATTAAAAGTCTTCTCTGGTTCTACCATTTTCTACAAAATTGACCTCAGGGGTGCTCATAATCTCCTTTGAATCAAAGAAGGGGATGAACATCTTACAGCATTCAGGACTCAGTCTGGAAGTTTTGAATACCTGGTCATGCCATTTGGAATGCCCAATGCCCCTGCCTCTTTCCAATGCCTTGTTAATGACATTTTTTCAGACCTTCTAGCAATCTGTCTGGTGGTATACTTCAATGAAATTCTTATTTTTTCCAAGAACTTAAAAGAACATACAGATCATGTGTGTGAAGTATTGAGCAGACTTTGGAAGAACAACTTATATTCAAAAGCTTCTAAGTGTGAATTTCATGCCTCCTAAGTGGAATACTTGGGCTAATTTATCTCCAGGAATGGTATTGAAATGGAAAACTCCAAGGTCAAAAAGATCTTGGATTGGCCAGAACCAACAAACAAAAAGGCCTTGCAACAGTTTTTGGGTTTTTCTAATTTTTATTGAAGGTTTATCATTAACAACTCCAGGAAGGTCTATCTCCTCACTGCTCTCACTGGGTCAGAACACACCTTCCCTTTGTCCCCAGGGGCCCTGCAGTAGTTTGAGGGCCTTAAAATAGCCTTTACCAAGGCTCCTATTCTTGGAAATTTTGATTTTTCTTTACAAACCTTTTTGGAGACTGATGCTAGTGACTATGCCCTAGGGGCTGTTCTTATCCAAGTCTCTCCTGATGGATCCAAGCAACCAATTTCTTTTGAAAGCAGAAAGTTGGGTAGTGCTGAACTGAACTATGAAATCCAGGATAAAGAACTTCTATCCATTGTATGGGCTATCAAGATCTGGAGAGCCTACCTCCTCAGTCTTTAATCTCCTTTTGAAGTTCTCACTGATCATTTGTCTCTAAAATATGTTATGACCTCCAAAGTCTTGACTTGTTTCCAAGCCTTTTGGCCTGAGTTTCTATCCAAATTTGACTTTAACATATTCTCTCCAGACCTGGAAAGAACTCTGTAGTGCCTGATGTCCTGTCACTTTGAGACAAAATTTATCCCAAGGGGAGGATGCCCTATGCAGAAAAGAATCCAGCAAATGTCAAACATCTCTTGAAAGAGACTGAATTTGAACCTTCTAGAATTTTATTTATTTCTAATAAACAGGTTGATGGACACTTGGACAACTTAATTCAATCCCAGATCTACAAAAAATCAACCCAGAAGATTATTTAGAAGTTACATAAAAAGGAAAAAGTAAAGAGTTACCTCATCAATCCAGACACTGGAATTCTTATTTCCAAAATAGAATATAAATCCCCAAAGAAGATGAACAACTCCAACTTGAAATAATTCAAAAACAACACAATTCTCCTCTCTCTGGTCACCCTGGACAAGAAAAAAAAATTGATCTATTCAAAAGAGACTTCCATTGGGAAAATATGACTTTCTTTATCAAAGATTATTTTTATTCTTGTTACCTTTGCAGCAGAAACAAACCCAGTAAAAAAAAGAAGTTTGGACTCCTCCAACCCTTACCAATTCCAGATTCTCCCTGAAACTCACTCTCTATGGACTTTATCTCACAAATTCCACTATCCAATGGATTTGACTCAATCCTTGTGGTAGTTGATCATTTTTCAAAAATGTCTCTCTTTATTGAAACCAGAACTGATACCTCCTCTGTGGAGTTGGCTAACCTTCTAATCTCTCATGGCTTTACTAAACACGGACTCCCAACTGATATTGTCAGTGACAGAGGATCTTTATTTGTCTCTTCTTTTTGGAAAAATGTATGTGAAAAATTCCAGATAAAAAGAAATCTATCCACAGCTTGCCACCCTGAGATGGATGGCCAAATAGAAAGGGTAAATCAGATACTAGAAAAATTTCTTACAATGTATTGCAGCTATCACCAAGACAACTGGGATACCTGGATCCCTCTTGCTGAATTTACTTATAAAAATTACACTCACACTTCTACTAAGCAATCTCCGTTCTTCACCATTTATGGTCAACACCCCAAATTTGACAGCCTACATGTAGTAGAAAACCAGCCTTCAAGCCAATACATAACTCAGATTCACCAGAATCAGAAACAACTAGGAGTTGAACTGGAAAAGTCAATTAAAGCCTATAAGAGATATGCTGACCTAAAAAGAAGTGATTTACCTGCCTCATTTGCTGTTGGAAACAAAGCTTGGCTCTCTTCAAAAAATATAAAAACTAATCTTCCAACTCAAGCTTTTAGACAAATTGTTAGGTCCCTTTTTGATTACAGAATGGATTGGAGAAAATTCATTCAAGCTTCAACTTCCTCAACAATGGTTGACTATTCACCCTGTGTTCAACTCCTCCTTACTCAAGCCGTATTAGGACAACTCACTGTATTCCAGACACCAACCACCAACTGAACCAGTCAAAATTGATGGGGAAGAAGAATGGGAAGTGTCTCAGATACTTGAATCAAGACTTAAGAGGTGCAAATTAATTTACTTAGTTGAATGGAAAGGCTTTCACAATGATGAGGAATGCATCACTTGGGAAAATCACTCTAATCTTACCAACTGTCCTACCTTACTTCAAGATTTCCATACACTCTATCCCTTAAAACCAAAAAAATCCTTAAAATAAATAAACCAAATCAACTCTTCAAAAGAAAAAGTTTTTAAATTATATATCAAAAAAAAAATCTTTCAATCATGAAATATAAACCATTTCCTTTTTTCTTGTTTCTCTACTTAGACAAAAGAAAAGAAAAATCTTCTCTCAAAAAAAGATATTCATATAAAATAGTACCAAAAAAACTAAAATAATATATAATAAGACAAAAAAAAATATAATAATAATAAAAACTCTTATAAAACAAATGTTCAAATAGCTTCACACATCAAATCTTCAAACTATTTCACTCTAGACATCCATGTATTCACTAGCTTAAATTTTTTTAACTTGATAAGAATTAGGTCCTCTTACAGTAGTCCCCACTTCAAAAGTATGACCTGCTAAAGCTAAAACATCTGCTAGTCTTTTCTTTATCTCTAAAAAAGTTTTCTCCCCAGCCTCTAAAAATTCATATTTTTCTTTCCTTATTTCACTACCCCATCCTTTTTTCAGACCTTCCTGCAGATTAGAATTTAAATTTCTAGAATTTCTGCTATAAAATTCTAAAGATTGATTCACCTGATCTTCATTCAATACTGAATCTTCTCTAAATCTATTTCCCTCCATCATCTCTAACAACATTTCTCAACTTTCTATTTCCTCCAACCAAACCTCTGCATCATTCCTCCTTTGAATTCCCTTCTTCTTATTTCTTCTATCTTCTACCACTTTCATCTTCACCTCCAAGTATTTCATCTTTCTTCTTAAGTCTTCTAACTCCAGAGAGTCATCTGATCTTCCCCCTTCTTCAACAATGGTCTCCTTCCCTTTTCTGAAGAGTTCAATGTTTTGGAATTACCTGAACCAACAGACTGAAAAGGAGCTTCAATAAGATGACAAGAATGAGATGAGAGGAAAGGATGAAAGAAAAGGACAGTGGTTCTCACTCTGTGGGAAAATGGATAGGAGGGACTTGGATGACCAAGAAAATGAGGAGATAACAAGGAATAGAGGAAATTCTGAGGGCGCAGAGGTATTTAAGCTGTTTATTTTCAACAGATTTGAAGCAGAAGCAATCTCAAAGATTAACAAAGAATGGAAGGAAATTGTAGATTGTGTAGGTTGGTAATTGGTTGAACTTGTAACTTGAGCATAGGTGGAATCAGATTTGAGAGATAATTGGATGAGATGGACAATGATGGAATATGGTTGAAGTTGAGTGATGGAGCTGAGAAAGGACGGGAAGAATGTGGTGAAGAAAAGCAAGGTTTGAGAATGGTGAAGGTTGATCAGGTGAGGAAGTAGCGGAGGGAATGGAGCGGAGGTGAACAGTGAGATGATGGAATGGGGAAAATGAGTTGATTATGAGGAGGGTGATGAGAGGAGACAAAGGATTGTGAAAGATGTGTGAAACTGGGAAGTTGCGCGGAAGTGGAGCAGAAGCTGGGAATAGAGAAGAGTAGGACAGATTGAGGGATTTCCTTCCAACATTTTTATTTACCTATGTTGTTTGATATTTCTCTATCATCCCCCATTTCACTCAACTCCATCTCCAAAATTCCCTTGGGGTCTTCATCTTCCTCATTGCTTTGATGGTCTTCTTTGACAATTTGATGGATCACTTTGACAGTTTGACACGGAGGTTCAACTATCCAACCTTTGAAGGGTCAATTTGACGCTTTGACAACTGCCTTTGACGCTTTGACTGGTCAAACCTTGACCATCTTCTTTGACGGGTTTAATGGGTTTGATTACCTCCTTATTTCTAAGCTGCTTCAATGGGACATTGAAAATTTTTTCATCCAAATCTATGTGAAGGTTTTCCCACCTTATCAATGCTTCTCTACGCTCCTCCTCTTGATGCTTTGACATACCATCTATTTCCAAACACCCTGTTTGACACAACTTCTCTCTTTTTTCCTGAACTTTCTGCAACTGTTCCTGCATCAATAAAACTGCCAGCCCCAAAAATAAGTAAATCAATCATCCCAACAAAGACATCTTGCAAAGATATTACCTGAAGATTCACCCATCCTGGATGAATAGCCCACAGTCATGACCTCATCATCTGGAGCCTCCTTCACCTCAAAAGGTTGAATCTTCTACAGGAATCACAAGGTTAGCCCTATTGACTTTCTACCTTGCTTATCCATATCAAATAGTCTTCCATACTGTCTGAAACATTCACATTTGGAGGAGTTATGTTTGATACTGGTGGTAAAGATTCTTTCTAACTTGGTACACCTATAAAAAATTGTGTAATACTGTTGAACTGGATGGTTGTTTGTCACAACGGCTGCTGAATGCAAGCAGGTCTTGGCACAGAGGGGAATCCACTCTCAGTAGGCTTGGGGGGCAAGGATACTGGAAGATGCTACAAGGAGCAGAGTCGGATTGGATTGGAGTTAAGGTGCTGAATGACACTTGCTGGGATGGATTCTTAGTAAGAAGTAGTAAACTGATTTCTTGGGGCACAATCAGGAAGAGGAAGAGAAGGGATGCTTAAATAGACAGGAGGCTGGACTAAAACAGAGGTACATATGCCTTGGGGCTCAGAATACATATGTGATGACAAGGGAGCAGTCAAGGTAACAGAGAGGGCTGATCAGGTATGCTACTACATCAGGTTAGGCTGCTTCTACATTGGGGAAGGTTGAAGGTCTTGGCTTTCTAAGTTTGGAGAGTACAGTTGAAGGATATACAGTGCACATGAAAGTAATGACACTATGTACTAAGTAGAGAGAGTATGTAATAAAATCTGAAAGAGGATGTACATAAGGATTCCCAAAGGATAAACCATAATGAAGTATGGGATAGACAGGGTGAAGAAGGTTAGAGGATATGCAGAAACTGAGAGATTAAGTATGTGTAAGCCTAAGGAGTCTATATGTATAATGCATGAGGTTAGACTATATGTAGATATGTAAGGCATGAAGATCCTGAGGATATGTAGTTGAAGGAGATATACTGATAAAGTCTCCAGAGCCCTGAGGTTGAAGTTCCTGAGGTAAGTAGATTAGAATGAGGCTAGACTGAGATTAGACTGAGTTAGGTTTCAGTATGACATAGTTGCGGGTCTTCTCCATTGTATATCTTGATGTAGGTGATCTGGTGTAGGAGGATAAGGATGGTAATGGTGTGGATGGTGGTGATGGTTGTGGGTAGGGGGAAGGGAATATCAAGTTAGAAATGGCTGAAGGAACAAACTGGATGGCCTCTTCAATCTCTCCTTTTATGGTCATCAGGAGATTCCCTCCTTTTCACCAGGGGGTAATGTCATACTGACACCTAACTCAGTCTAACCCCAGCATCTAACCTCAGCAAACCCAATCTAACCCTCAGCCTAGGAATTTCAACCTCAAGGATCAGGAGACTTATATCAGTATGTCTACAGTAACTATATACCCCAGGATCTTCATGAAGTACATATCTACATATAGTCTCACCTCATACATTATGCAGATAGACTCCATAGGCTGGCACATACTTAATCTCCAAGGTCTGCAAATACTCTAACCTTATTAACTCTTTCTAACCCATAATCTTTCATGGTTTATACTTTGGGAATCCTTATGTACAAAATATTGCAGATTGTATTACATACTATCTCTACTTAGTACATAGTTTCATGAGTTCCATGTGCACTGTATATCCTTCAACTGTACTCTCCCAAATTAGACAGCCCAGACCTGTAACCTTTCCCCAATTCGGAGGCAGCCTAACCTAACATAGTAGCATACCTGATCAGCCCTCTCTGTTACCTAGACTGTTCCCATGACATCACATATGTAGTCTGAGCCCCAATCACTTGTACCTCTGTTTTATTTCCAACCTCTTGTCTATCTAAACTGGCCTCCTCTTCCTTCTTCTTGATTGTTCCCCAACAAATCAGCTTACTACTTCTTTCTAGGAATTCATCCCAGAAAGTTTCAACAGCACCTTATCTTCAATTCAGTCCTACTCTGCTCCTTGTAGCACCTTCCAGTATCATTTCCCCCAAGCCTACTGAGAGTGGAGTCCTGTCTGTGCCAAGCCCTGCTTGCATGTCAGCAGCCCTTGTGACACTGCCCCTGGAGTTGGGAACCAAGACCTCCCAAAAATTCCCTCTTCATTTCCCCCACCTGACCTGAAACCACCTCATTCTTTGACAGATATTGGTAAATCCAACCAAAGGCGCCACATAGTCCATTAGTTCTGCCTGCGTCTGGACTTCACTGTGCATGCTTACTTCCAATGCCACTTGCTCAAAGGCACTTTCCCAGAAATGTGTCCATTCCTTCCCCACAGCTTCAGGATTTCTGACTTCAGCTTCACCCAGCTGAGATTTTTATACCCTTCCATCTCCTCTACATCCAAAAGCTTCTCCTTGTCCTTGATGAAAAGAGCAACAAGACATGCCTTTTCTGATTCCACATTGCCTTTGGCTTCTGCAATCCCTTTGTATTGGGAGATGAATCACTCCACATCCATGGTGTTGAACCAAATGTGAGGGTAATCCCGCAGCCTAATGCAAACCACTCAAGGGGAATTTTCACTGTTGGATAAGGAGGGAGGAACAAAGATGGATGGCTTGAAACAAGAGACTGGAGGAGGAGGATGAGGAGGAGGGGTTGGTATATTGGATACCAGAGCAGTTTTTGGGAGGTATGGATGAGACATTGCTCCTGTTTACCCTCAAAAGACAAGAAAAAAAAGATTACTTCCCAGACAGACCCTCAGATGTGGAAACAAGAGGCAAATAACCCAAGAAGTTTTCCTCAAGATTGGAATTTATTGGTCTCTTGCATCTGTAAGGAGTTGAGTGCACCTTTCAATCAAAAAAAAAAAGAGAGAGAGAGAGAGTGAGAATGAGAGATGAGTTCCTTCCTTCCTTCTAAACATAGTGGGAGATGGCCTCCGTATGCTATAATGATCTCTCTGCAACTTGGAGTTGAGAGAAAGGCATAAGATCCTCCCTCAAAACTAACTGTGGTACTGTCAAGCTTCAAGGTTAAGGTTAATTGTATTCATTATTTCAACATATCCTTTTCCTCAGTCCATAAGTGTGACAAAAATAAAGCACAACATCAATGGTGCCATCCCCTTACCAACTTTGGCTTGAATAACAACCTTCCAATCTTGGAAACTCAGTATATACTTGCAAATCTTGGAAGTCAACTCTAATACCAATCAAGAATTGGTTTGAGCTTTGCTCTTCCACCCTGGGTATCATCAGCCCTTGGACTTCCATTCCCAGTCACGCAATCACAATATCTTGCACCCATGTCTAGTAGACAAACCAACTGTATAGTTTGCAAATGGACTAGCTCCCTTCCCTGCATAAGCTACATCTTGATATTTGAATTTCACTCACATGTCATTCCTTCCTGTCTCATCCATTATGTTGCTTTACACTCATATTCTATTGTCTTACACTTATGCTAAAAACTTGAAAACAATTGTACTGTTATTTAATTATTCCCATTCTGTTCCTGTCATTCATTTCCTCATTGCTACCTAGCTGTAGATGGCCATCCATCAGGTTTTATCAAGTCACCTTTGGATTACCTTATGAAGGCTGCGTCCCCTTCTTGAAGATTGTCTCCTCAGCTATTTAATTTCATACTTTCTTGAATTTGCTAAATCCAGTCATCACATTGGGATTGGATTTAGTTCCCTTCCATTGGAAAATATCATCCCTCTTGCTGTTTGTTGAGCCATCAAAACACAGTTTTCACTTTGCGGTTAGCCTTGCTAACTTGCACTCAGTCTTCTCATTTGCGCTCACAATAATCTAACATTTCCCTATAGTATGTGGGGTGGTTGTGTGACAGTAAATTAACTAAATCAACTCCTCTATTTTAGTTTTCCAAAGTATGATAGATTTTCTTTTACAATTTCACGTACTTTCTCAACCAGGCACACTTTCCTCACCCCTTATAATGATAATATTCATTGGTGAGGGAGATCCAGCGCTTTGCAGGCCCAAAAACCCTTAGACCCAGTCCCTTCTTCCAAATCTCCTTTGGCTGAATCTCTTGAAAACTCCCTTGCCCCTCAAAGGGAAGCTCCAGTGGATCCTCTCAAGGAAATTGAAGATTCCAAACATTCCTCAAATGACACCTCAACCCAGGGTAGATCAAGGCTTTGAACTAGTGCTCCCAAGACCAAAGCTTCAACCCTTCTCTCAGCTTTGATCCAGGCTCTAAACAAGAATTCCTTGCAATCTAGCCCAAGCAGTTCCAGCTTCCGTACTCCAGGCATGAAGAAGCCTGACCAACGGGGGAACACTCCCATAAGCTTAGATCTTACCTACAGTCCTGTAAAATCATATTCTCAAACAATCCCAATAACTTCCCCTCCAATAGACATAAATTATGTATGCATTATCCATTCTAGGGGGCAGAGCCTTGCAGTTATTCAAACCATATCTCAAACTATTATCCAATACTAGTCCCACTTGTATTCTCAAAAATTGGGAAAAGTTTGAGCAACATTTTTTCACCCTTTTTGGCAACCCCAATGAATTTCAAAACACTGAATACAAACTTAATAATCTAGTTATGAAGGAGAATATTAGGGTTTCAGTTTATATCTCCCATTTCAAAACCTTGCAGTCTTTCATCCAATGGAAAAAGGCAGCAATTTTATTTCAATTTTGAAAGGGTTTAACTGCATTCCTAATCAAACAGCTTGCATTTGGGGTACATAAGAAAAAACTCCCTTCAGCAGTTATTTTACCGGGTTATCAAGCTTTATAATGGCTATCACAACAAGAAATGCTCTTGGAAAAACAAAAATGGATCATCAAACTTGGATCCAAAGGAAGACAAATCCTCAAAGCAAAATTCAAAGAATCCAAAAAAATCTGAATTTGAACTGCAACTCAAAAGGGAAAGCCGCTGCCAAAAATCCAAAGTTTCTGGACAAAGAAATCTGGATGATTTGGAGCAAGGAATGGCAGAGGAGGGAGAAAGAAGTTTCATGTATGTATTATGGAGGAAAACATGATGTCAATAGTTGTGCAAAGTGGCTAGCCCGTGAAGGGGCTAGACAGCCAAAAAATAGCTTGTAGTTTTTCTGATACTTGCAAGTAAAACTACACATTATCTGAATTACAGTAAGTCAATCTTTGCACTGGAAGGTCACTTGGTGCTCCAAGTTCAAGATTTTTCCTCTTTCATTCCAACATACTCCTTATTGTTTTTTACTTAATTCTGGTGCTAATGTTTCTTTTATAAGTTCATCTTTTGCCACTTCCAAAAATAATATGTGTTCCAAGATAGATAAGTTTCCCATCTGCTTAGTAATTAGTGCAACCAAACTGTCTTATTGGGCTACCAATAAGGAAAAATTGACCTTTGAATTTTTGAATTTCCCCAGCTTCAAATGGGATTTGTATGTTTTGGATATCCCCTGAATGGACAACAACATTCTAGGACATGAATTACTATCCTACTGGAATCCAGATGTGAATTGGCAAGAAGGAGTAATCAAACTTCAAACCTTGCAACCCCAGGACACTAAACTTTCTGTCAAACAGGAATTAAAAAGCCTACATGACACTGTCATTGAGTTAGATGACAACTTTCTGCCATGAGATTTGCAATATCCTGACCTCCATTCCCAAGTTCCTTCTTCAGATTTAGGATTTATTGCTTATGTGTCCAACTTGACTCTTCCTTTTTTCTTCAAAGAGAAAAATTTGCCTAACAAAAGGTGCATTTTGAGCTCCCTACTCCTCTTGCATTGTGTGATTACTTCAAATCTGGTGCTCAAAGATGACAAGATTGAAGATCTAGAAATCATTCAAGAGTCTTGAACTTTGGTTTATCATGACTTTGCTGAAATCTTTTCAGTTGTAAAAGCAGATGAACTTCCTCCTTCTGTCAGCTTGCGGCTATTGCAGAGCAAGCTGCAAAAGTAACTAAAATAACGTAAAAATAATAATAATACAACTAATCTAAGAAGGAGTAGGAAAACCATAAACATTATTACAGAAATGGATTCTCCATCCAAAATTAGGTAGGGTCACTCACTGACCCCACCCTTGAAATCCAACTCCTTGAATTTTTAAATAATTAAGGAAAAAGAACCAAAATACTACGGCTCCAGTATTGAGCTTTTTGGCCAATTAAATATTTCACATGCATTGTCACGTATAGGTTTCGCACCTAAAATTCAGTCAGAATTGAGGTGTTGTGTATATTTTAGGAGTTACAGGCTGAAATGTGTTTTGTCACAATTCCCGCACGCAGCCGCGGCAGCCACAGCACCCGCGCGCAGCTGAGATACAGCCGTGTCAACCCTTCAAGGTCGTATACGCAGCCCCGGGCCTCTGACAAGTACGCAGCCGCGGGATTACGGGCTGACATAGTGACAGGCGGCCCGGGTACCGCTTAAACAGGCTACAACATACACGGGAACTTATTACATATGTAATAAAGGTTCCTGTGGATAGTGAACTGTCTAAATAAACATAATATTATATAAAAATACCTAAATAATCCTTACATGTATTTTTTATTTAATATAATGCAAAGAATCAAGAATGTTGAAAATAAGACAGTGACAGCTTCAAAAAATATATTAAAATACTTTGATATACTTTTATGAGAATTATTATACATCAACATTCTCGTGACATACTAAGGAAGATAATGATGTAATAATATTACATGAATTCTCATGACTTATATTTTTAAGTAATTATCTTAACAAATCAACTGAAACTTGTAGATAAAGAGTAAAAACAATATTATGAATTTTACTCCAGTTATATAATACATAATGAGAACTTACCTGACATCAAAATGTCCTTACAAATGTCTAATAATATAATTATTATATGACTGGGAACATATAATAAGGATAATTAATTAAATAATACATAAATAGGACAGATTGGTGTTATTCACACGTCCTAATGTCCATTATAAGGTAGAATAATTCCCATACCCTAAGGAATTAGATGCTACCCAGGCTATAGCACCAAGGGCACATGACAGGCTACCACTGGTTACCCTGCTAGCCTTAGTGTCCGTCCCTTTGAGCACCTACAACCCTCAGAAGGACCATATTGGGACCCCAAAAACTATAAATACAGAGCTCTTTTGAGGATGTTGTTGGGCAGAGAACCAGTAATATTCATATCCAGACACCGTGCCAAGGTAATCAAATACTTATAAGAGATAAGTAAGTGATTTATGGCAATTTATGATCAGTAATATCCGTCCTCAAACCTCTTTTTATCAATTAAAACTGCTGAACAACCTTATAACCCCAGTATACAGGTTTAACCCATCAGTAAACGTCCAAAACAGATACCCAAATGATTTAATAATATACCAGTGAGTCTTATTATCCTTTCTCTGTCGTGGTAGCTTGGCTACAAGGCCCTACCACTCCATTGTGTATTTTATATACATATTATCTTTGGGTATAATAATCTTTAAACTAAAGAATCCAAAGTAACCAGGACTATGTATTTTCATACTGAAATTTCTGAAGAGAGGTGTTAAAGATCCCCAATATAATTGTGGCCCCTCTATAAATATTTAATAGTCAATTTTGATTTGAAACAATAAACAATAACCAAACCATTTAACCTTGCAATAAGCTTAATCCAAGTATTCTACGGATTTTTGCTGCATTTATTAAATAATATATTTATTATTTACAATATCACCTCTGGTAGCTAAAGGATAGCAAGGGTCTTGGCATCCAGGAGGCTGACACCTTCCTGTTCTTATGATCACAGGATAAAACTTACTGGCCCACCCCCAGAACCCAGACGAGTCTACTCTCTCTCAAAGCAAGAATCAGTTGCGCTTCAAGAATTACTTTCTGAAAATGTATTAAAAGGATTTCTTTGAACAAGTGGTTCAAATACCAACTCACCCATCCTATTTGTTCCAAAGAAATACAGCAGAATTTTCCTCTGTGTTGAATACAGGAAACTCAATCAGGTAAGCCAGAAAAATGCCTATCCAGTACCTCCTATGTTACACCTCCTCACTCTCTTCCATGGAGCTTCTTATTTCTTAAACTTAGAACTTTGAGGCACCTAAAACCTAATTTGCATTGCAAAGGTTCATGAGTATTTGACTGCAATGAGAACACATTTTGTAATTTATGAGTATACCATCCTGCATTTTGGGCTCTGCAATGCTCCCTCCAATTTTCAACATTTGGTCAATGTCATTTTTTCTGATCTTGAAGAGAAATACCTTGTGGTTTATATTGATCATATAATTGTCTACTTGAAAACTATTCAGGATCACATTGCACATGTGCACAAGGTTCTGCAGCAAATTTGAAAGAATAAACTGTTTTCAAAAGCCTCTAAATGCAAATTTCATACTCATTCTCTCCAGTTTTTAGGCGTCATAGTCTTACAGAAAGGACTACCAATGGACCCAGCCAAAATTCAGTGCATATTGGACTGACCTGCACCATCTTTGTTCAAATACCTTCAAATTTTCCTTGTCTTCTGTAATTTTTACAGGAGGTTCATTGAGAACTACACCAAAAAAACCGTGAATCTTGCTAACCTTCTTCAAAAAGAAACTCATTTTTTTTACAGAAAAAGCTGCTTTTTAGTTTGCAGCTCTAAAGAGAGCCTTTACTACTGCTCCAATACTTGCTCATTTTAACAAGCTAGCTTGCACTATTGTGGAAAAAGATGCAAGAAACTATGTAATCACAGAAGTAATCTTGCAGTTTTATTTTTCTTCCTCCCTTTTTCACCAAATAGCCTTCAAGTCTTTCAAATTACTCACTGCTGAGCTTAATTACAATATTCATCACAAGGAACTTCTTGAATTTTTTTCCTTCATGAATAAATGGTGTTCATACCTTTTAAGTCTTATGGAACCTTTTGAGGTCTTAACTGATCACAATTCTCCTAAATAATTCATGAGCTCAAAAGTCCTTACATGCAGACAGGAAAATTGGGCCTAATGCCTCTCCAAGTTCAACTTTAGAATCACGTACTGCCCCAGGAAACAAGCGGTAGTCCCTGATGATTTATCACATTGGGAAAGCATTTACCCAGGGGGGGGAGCACCTTTGCCCATAACAACCCTGAAAACACTAGGAAACTCTTCTCTAATCATTCTTCCCAAAGCAGTTTGATCATCACCCACCTTCAAGACAAGGCTTCAAAACTTCAAAAAGATCAACTCAATGACCCCAAGGGTAAAAAACTTTGAAAGAGTGCAAAATTATTAGATAGTTGACTACAGTATTGATGAAAATGGTTATTTAGCCTATAAATATTTTATAGTAGTACCTGATAATCCCTCATTAAGTTAGATATCTTTGAGCCTTGGTATGAATCTCCAGTTGCTGGTCAGCATGGGCAGGATAAGACCTACCAATTGATTGCACAAGACTTCTATTGGCCTGGTATGACCAAGGAAGTAAAAGACTATGTTAGCGTGGGCTATGATTGAAATTGTAACAAGTCCTCAAAACACCAGAAGTATGGACTGCTCCAGCCACTTCCTATTCTGAATATTCCTTTTCACTTGTTGTTGATTTATTTCATTTTGAAATTACCTATTTCTAGTGGTTATGATGTTATTTTAGTAGTAGTAGATTGCTTCTCAAAGATGGCTTTATTTCTTTGCAGTACTGTGACCTCCTCTTTGGAAGACCTAGCTAATTTATTCATAGAATATTTATTTTTGAAACATGGTCTCCCTGATAATATAGTTAGTGATTGTGGATCTTTTTTTAACTTCTGGAACTTGCTATGCCAGCATTTGAAGATCACTTGCAACTTATCAATGGCTTACCACCCAGAAATGGATGGGCAAACCAAGCAAGTTAATCATATTCTTGAACATTATCTTCAAATTTACATTTCCTATCAACAGGAAAACTGTTCAAAATGGCTTCCATTAGCCAAATTTTCCTATGAAAACTCCACTCATTCCTCCACCAAACAGTCACCCTTCCAGACTCTTTATGGTAGAAACAAGAATTTCATCTCAATTCACATAGCACCTTCTCAACCCCCTATCAATTCCCTTGCTCACATTCAATCCCTTCAATTGCAACTCCAATCCAACCTCAAAGCAGAAAAAAAGTGCAAAAATGAGCAAGAAGATTGACTTTGCACTATAGAACCAACCTTTGCAGTATGAGATTTGGTATGGCTCAATGCTTGCCACATTTGCAGTACTTGCTCAACCCAAAAAATTTCTGAAAAAAAAGTTGGTCCCTTCAAAGTCAAATAAGTCCTTTCTCCCAATGCTTTTAAAATTTCTCTACCTGAAAAATGAAAAGGTATCCACCTGGTCTTTCTTGTGTCTCTCCTAGAGCCAGCTCAATTCCTATACCCAGGCAAGAATCACCCCCCTCCTGAACCAGTCAATGTGCAAGATCATTTAAGGTGGGAAGTAAGACGTATTCTGGATTTAAGGGTACACAAAGGAAAACTTCAATACATTTTTGAATGGACTTGCTGTCAGTCTGAAAAAGATTGAACCTTGTGGGAACCAGACCATCACCTTTGAAACTCTCCCAACTGGGTTTGAGAAATTCATGCAAACTACCCTTGCAAACCTTGTCAATCTCAATTCAATCCCTTCCAATCCCATTCCACATTTCCATCCTACTCCATCTCATCCAATCCCATTGCACTTCTCATTCCATCCCACCTTATCTCAATTTTTATTTCTCTAATTTGTTTCTTTTTCTTTATTTTCATTAAAAAACTTGTTTTCTATATTTTAAATCATTTTTGCAAAATATATATATATTGGCTGATGATAAAGACACAACTCCAGTTGTGTGGGAGTTGTGTAGGGCCCCACACAACCTGGGGGAGTTGTGTAATGCCCCTCAATGCGTGGGGAACCATTAACTACTCCAAAGGGTTGTTCTAAACACGGGAAACCCCTGGGGGGGCATATACCCGCCATAATGGGCATTTTTGATTTTTGTACCCCTGTACACAACCATATTATTGATTACTTCTTATTTATTAATTATTAATTATTAATTATTAATTATTAATTATTAATTATTAATTATTAATTATTAATTATTAATTATTAATTATTAATTATTAATTATGAATTATTAATTATTAATTATTAATTATTAATTATTAATTATTAATTATTAATTATTAATTATTAATTATTAATTATTAATTATTAATTATTAATTATTAATTATTAATTATTAATTATTAATTATTAATTATTAATTATTAATTATTAATTATTAATTATTAATTATTAATTATTAATTATTAATTATTAATTATTAATTATTAATTATTAATTATTAATTATTAATTATTAATTATTAATTATTAATTATTAATTATTAATTATTAATTATTAATTATTAATTATTAATTATTAATTATTAATTATTAATTATTAATTATTAATTATTAATTATTAATTATTAATTATTAATTATTAATTATTAATTATTAATTATTAATTATTAATTATTAATTATTAATTATTAATTATTAATTATTAATTATTAATTATTAATTATTAATTATTAATTATTAATTATTAATTATTAATTATGAATTATTAATTATTAATTATTAATTATGAATTATTAATTATTAATAATTAATAATTAATAATTAATAATTAATCATTAATTATTAATTATTAATAATTAATAATTAATAATTAATCATTAATAATTAATCATTAATAATTAATCATTAATAATCAATAATTAATAATTAATCATTAATAATTAATCATTAATAATTAATTATTAATAATTAATCATTAATAATTAATAATTAATCATTAATCATTAATCATTAATCATTAATCATTAATAATTAATAATTAATCATTAATCATTAATCATTAATCATTAATCATTAATCATTAATAATTAATCATTAATCATTAATCATTAATGATTAATTATTAATCATTAATAATTAATCATTAATGATTAATTATTAATCATTAATGATTAATTATTAATGATTAATTATTAATGATTAATGATTAATGATTAATGATTAATGATTAATGATTAATTATTAATTATTAATGATTAATGATTAATGATTAATGATTAATGATTAATTATTAATTATTAATGATTAATTATTAATAATTAATTATTAATGATTAATTATTAATGATTAATTATTAATTATTGATTATTAATGATTAATTATTAATGATTAATTATTAATGATTAATTATTAATGATTAATTATTAATAATTAATAATTAATGATTAATTATTAATTATTAATTATTAATTATTAATTATTAATTATTAATTATTAATTATTAATTATTAATTATTAATTATTAATTATTAATTATTAATTATTAATTATTAATTATTAATTATTAATTATCAATTATTAATTATTAATTATTAATTATTAATTATTAATTATTATTTATTAATTATTAATTATTAATTATTATTTATTATTTATTATTTATTATTTATTATTTATTATTTATTATTTATTATTTATTATTTATTATTTATTATTTATTATTTATTATTTATTATTTATTATTTATTATTTATTATTTATTATTTATTATTTATTATTTATTATTTATTATTTATTATTTATTATTTATTATTTATTATTTATTATTTATTATTTATTATTTATTATTTATTATTTATTATTTATTATTTATTATTTATTATTTATTATTTATTATTTATTATTTATTATTTATTATTTATTATTTATTATTTATTATTTATTATTTATTATTTATTATTTATTATTTATTATTTATTATTTATTATTTATTATTTATTATTTATTATTTATTATTTATTATTTATTATTTATTATTTATTATTTATTATTTATTATTTATTATTTATTATTTATTATTTATTATTTATTATTTATTATTTATTATTTATTATTTATTATTTATTATTTATTATTTATTATTTATTATTTATTATTTATTATTTATTGTTTATTATTTATTATTTATTATTTATTATTTATTATTTATTATTTATTATTTATTATTTATTATTTATTATTTATTATTTATTATTCATTATTTATTATTTATTATTTATTATTTATTATTTATTATTTATTATTTATTATTTATTATTTATTATTTATTATTTATTATTTATTATTTATTATTTATTATTTATTATTTATTATTTATTATTTATTATTTATTATTTATTATTTATTATTTATTATTTATTATTTATTATTTATTATTTATTATTTATTATTTATTATTTATTATTTATTATTTATTATTTATTATTTATTATTTATTATTTATTATTTATTATTTATTATTTATTATTTATTATTTATTATTTATTATTTATTATTTATTATTTATTATTTATTATTTATTATTTATTATTTATTATTTATGACTTATTATTTATTATTTATTATTTATTATTTATTATTTTTTAAGTATTTTTTATTTTTTATTTTTATTTTTTATTTTTTATTTTTTATTTTTTATTTTTTATTTTTTATTTTTTATTTTTTATTTTTTATTTTTTATTTTTTATTTTTTATTTTTTATTTTTTATTTTTTATTTTTTATTTTTTATTTTTTATTTTTTATTTTTTATTTTTTATTTTTTATTTTTTATTTTTTATTTTTTATTTTTTATTTTTTATTTTTTATTTTTTATTTTTTATTTTTTATTTTTTATTTTTTATTTTTTATTTTTTATTTTTTATTTTTTATTTTTTATTTTTTATTTTTTATTTTTTATTTTTTATTTTTTATTTTTTATTTTTTATTTTTTATTTTTTATTTTTTATTTTTTATTTTTTATTTTTTATCATTTATCATTTATAATCTATAATTTATCATTTATCATTCATTATTTATCATTTAGTGGAGGCTACACAACTTGGTTTTAGTTGTTTAGCGTGCCACACAACTCAAATGGGATGTGTAGCATGCCACACAGCCCATTTGAGTTGTGTAGCATGCCAAATGGCCCATTTGAGTTGGGTAGCATGCCACATGGCCCATTCAAGTTGTGTAGGGTGCCACATGTCCCATTTCAGTTGTGTACACAACTCTAAACAACAAAAGAGTTGTGAATTTCAAATTAACCATATATATATATATATATATATAATAATTTTAAAAAATATAATAAAAATTAAACAAACTATAAATTTTCTTTTACTTCTTTTTCAACTTCTTCCCAATTCTTGGTTAATTCCTGTACCATCAACTTGAATTTGTCAAGGTCTTCATCATTCAGTAATCCTGAATTCTGTTGCAAGATATGGACTTGCTTGACAAAAGCATTCTCTAATATTCATTTGCATCTTTCAGTCTGAGACCTCTTCCACCTGGAATTCCATTCACCCACCTCCAAGAGTTCCTTGTGGGCTATCTTCCTTTGACCTTGAAAAAATGCTTCTCTAAAATTTCCAGTTAGCTTCCTTGCATCAGTTTCAATTGACACTAAAACTCACACTTGGTTCTCCTTGCCCTGGCGTTCCATCCAACTCCCTTCCATTCCATCTCTACCCATTTTAATCCTTCCCTCCTGTCCCATCTGGTTTCCTTCCTCTTCTCCATTTAATAAGATAGACCTATATTTCTTGATGACTCAAAACCAGCATAAGCTGTGAAAGAAGTAAGGGAACATGAGAAATGCAGGATCTAGACAGAAAGTAATTTGAGAAGAGAGTAAGAGACGAGAAGAGGTCCTACAGCTTGGGCCTGATGAAAGTTTAGATAGGTGGCGTTGTCAGAATAGAAAATGAGACAGAAAATAGAGATAGGATAAGCAGGACGCAGGAAATGATCTTGAAGAGATGGACAGAAAGGGCAAGACGGAAAGATGAGAGATGATTGTGCCAAGAGACTTTGGAGGGTCTGAGTCTTACCAGTCAGGGACTTGTAAGTGGGGCGGTAGCTGAGTTGAGAATGAATCGGCTGTCATGTTGGTGAATATTGAGGAGAATATTAGTTGGGAAAATAAACAAGAGAAGAAAAAGAAGAAAGGAGCTCAGACAACAGAAGTGAGATCAAAGAGGAGAGATAGAAGAGGTTGAAGCAGAAGGAGAGGAAAGGAAACATATCTGGGGGTACCCGGTCCGGGTAAAAGGGGGATGCACGCGGGAAGCAAGAGCAGGCAGAGAATGAGAGACAAGAAAGAAATTGGGGAAATCTTAACACCCCTGGTGACTGGTAAGAGGAGGAAAGACTGGCCTACGGCTAGGCTTGAGAGAAAACCTTTTGCTGAAGAAGTTTGACAGAGAGGAGAGGGGATGCTTTTGTGAGGGAATCCACAATCATGGAGTTGGTCGGAACAAGAATCAGATCATACTTAGAGAGGGAGAAGTCTTTGCATAAGCCTTTTGTTTTAATATCTATGTGTTGTGACTTAGAGTGAGATCCAAATTTCTTTATTTTATCTTCCAGCCCCTTATTTTCAATGTATATTTTTGGTTTGTATTCCGGAGAGAGGTAGATCTCTCCAATAAGATGAGTAACCCACTTGATTTTGAGATAGCATTCCAGTAGAGAGTTGAGTTCAGACTCGGTCAAGGAGTACGTGACGTTTCTCTGTCTTGATGAATTCCAGACTATTGGGCTACCGTAGTGACAAATGATATAACCTGTTTGTGACTTACGGGATGTGGGGTTGTCACCCCAAGTAGCATTGCTGTATCCAGAGAGAATTTCCTGTGAGGGGTCAAATTTGAGGGTGAACTTGAAGTCCCTAGTGGTCTTCAAGTATTTCCAGACTTTGCGTACTTCTCTCCAATGAGTTAGTCCAGGCTTTGTGTTGAATCTTGCCAGGCTTGAGACGGCAAAAGAAATATCTGGTTGAGTGTACTGAGACAGATGGTTTAGTAGGCCAATTGCGGACCAATAATTTATATTGATTTGAGTGAACTCAGCGTGATCTTCATTGGACGCGGGCTCAAGGTGGAAGTTCTGAGTTAGAGGTGTGTTTGTGTCTTTGCAATCAGATAGACCGAGTTCTTCTAATCCTTGATCAATATGGTTTGGTTGGCTAAGAAGAATGTTATCTCCATCAATTTCCATTAGCATACCAAGTATTGTATTGGGAGAATGGCAGGAAGAGTTTGGAAACTTCTTTAGGAAGTTTTCAGCAAAGTTTCTTGATTTACCAACTAGGATGAGGTTGTCCACGTTAAAATATATGACTTCCATTGATCCTGGGTTGGAGTATGGGCATGGGTTGCTAGTGGATTTGCGGAATCCTTGAGATTTGATCCAGGTGGTAAGGGTTTTATACCAGTTCTTAGGGGACTGGCGGAGGCCATAGAGAGATTTCTTAAGTTTGAGATAGAGAGATTTTCTTAGTGATCCTTCAGGTGTTCAAATTATTACTGTTCCACTCAGAGGTGAGTGAAGGAAAGCCCCTTTTACGTCAAATTGGGTGAAATCCAGCTTACTTTTGAGGCCTTAGAGTAGTGTGAGGCGGAGGGACCCAATTTTTCCAGTTGGGGACCAGGTTTCATTGAAATCTATCCCTTGAATCTGGTCAAATCCTTGCACGCATAGTCGGGCCTTATATTTCACGGGCTCCCCATGACAGTTCTCTTTCACTTTGAATACCCAGGTTGTGTTCAAGACGTTGTTTGGTGTGTTGTATTATTCTTCCCAAACATTTTGAGATTCAATGGAGCTTAACTCATCTTCTGACGCTATCTTCAATTTGGGCCATTTGGGGCATTTTCCAGCGGCTTTGTAGGATGGAGGCTTGTAGTAATGGTGAAAACCATATTGCTGTGGCTTTCTGATTTCACTTTGTGGTCTTAGATTTGGTCTTTGAGAGTTAGATTCTGGAACCGGATGAGGCCAAGAGTTGGGAGAATCAGGAGGAGAAGAGTTGGGAGAGTGCTCCATGGAGCTGGGATCTTCAGTATCAGATTCAGACTCCAGACATTCAGGGGAGGTTTCCCGGATCTCATACTGCTTTTTGTTTGTGGAGAAGTCCGTTTCATAGGCGTCCGGAGTGGGTTGTGAAAATAAGTCAATACCGGAGGATTTGAGAAGGGGGAATGTAGTTGATTGGACCTTAAGGAATCTCACATGTTTGGTTTCAACAACCGCACCAAGTGAGCTGAGGATGAGATACAAGTGGAAAGTTGGGTTGAATCCAATCAAAATACCATTGAGTCCTTTTTCATCAAATTTTTGACCTTTTTGAGTGCGGTTGGCAAGATATACAACAGAGGAACCTACAGGTTTCAAGTAATTAGCGGGGAGACTCTTACCAAACATGAGTTCCCAGGGAGATAGGTGATTACCTTCTTGGGGAATCTGATTGAGCATGAAGCAGCAGATTTGGGTCACTATATGCCAGTACTGTTTAGGTAGTCAAGTGGATGAGAAAGTGGCACAAGCAGATTCAATCATCGTTTGTTTGGCCCTCTCAGCTTGAACGTTATGCTGGGAATGGTAGGGTTCCGAGGTTTGTAATTTGATGTGGTTGGTCTTAGCAAATTCTTTGAGAGAGGAGTTGACAAACTTGGTACCTTTATCAGAAAATATTTTGGATGGGTAGTAGTTCAGTCTTTTGTGTTCAACCTCAAGGATGTTTATAATAGTTTGAGTGGTTTCATCTTTAGAGGTAAGAGGGAAAGCTGCTAAGTAGCCCAAGTGATTATCTACGACGGTGAGGATGTAGTGATGGCCTGCTTTGGATTGAGGTGAGATTGGACCAACAAGGTTGAGATGGATTTGGTCCAGAGGCTTATTAGAGGGAGTAGAGACGCAGGAGAAAGGAGATCAAGTGATCTTACTCTTCAGGCAGCCGTCACATTGGAATCTTAGGAGTTCTTCATTGGAGAATAGATTCTTGATGATTGGCTTGAGAGTTGAGATGGAGGCATGCCCATACATCTTATGAATATTGAGTAATGAAGGGTGATTGGAGGAGAATTGTTCTGAGGGAATAGTTGAGAGATGTGCGGACTGATTTTTTCCAATTGATTGTGGTTTTTCAATGAAAAATAGATTTTTGAAAATTAAGCCTTTAAGCACTGGTTGACCTCCGCGAGTGATAGAGAATCTATCTTGAATTTGGTTGAGGCAGCAGCCTTTCCAAGCAAGAAGACCAGGACTGACAAGATTAAAAAAAATGTTGGGTACATAGACACAGTCCTCAAGAGTAATTGTTGAATCTTTCCACTCTAATTTGACCGTTCCAGTACCATGTATTTTGAGGTTTGCCTCCATTTTGCCTGTTTTGATCTCCTCAGATTCTTCCTGTATGTTGATGGATGTAAAATATTTGAGGTCATTGAATATATGAACATTTGTTACCAAATCCAGGAGGAGGTTGGGACTGTTGTCCGCGTTGATCCAGAGAGTGAGTAAGGCATGGTAATTTATAGTAGGAGTCCTCTTTGTCTTACTTCTCCATTTGTTATTTTGTTCAATCCACTACTCCGGAGCAATTTGTGGATGGAGGTGGAAACAGGAAAATTCTGAGTGAGGTGCGTTGGGGTTGTGATAGCCTTCCTGACATCTGATCTTTGATTTCTTTTCTTCCTTATGGAGCTTTGACTTGGTTGATACAAGGGAGATGTCCGTCACTGATTTGATTGGATTTGATTGGGCCTTCCTCTCGTTGTTATATTCAGTGAGGTGATTAAATACTACATCCACTGTCAAGTTCTTTTTGACGTGCATGATTTGTTGTTTGAGATTTTTGAGGATGGGTGGAAACTTGAAAAGGAGAAGATACGCAAGTATATCTTTGGGCAATTTGATTCCTACGTCTGTCATCCTTGTGATTGACTTTCTCATTTTGGTGATGAATCCCTTGATTGCATTCTTGTGAAAAGTTGAGTGTATAAAATGGTTGAACACTCTTGCCCTGTTTGCCGTCTCAGAAGATGCAAACCTTTGCGTGATTTTGGCCCATAGGAGTTTTGACAAGGATATATTGGAGGAATTGACAACCTTTGCATGCGTTGTACTTTCTAGTTTTGATAGGATTATAGATTGAATTTTGCGGTCCTGTTTGGAGGATAGAGGTCCGGAATTCCAAGTTATGGCTTCCTTGATGTCCTTCAGATCAAACAACATTAACATTTTGTCTTGCCATATCAAGTAGTTCTCTTTGTTTAAAGGAGGGATTGCATCAACCAAAGATTTCAACGCCACCTGATGGAAGTAGTTGGCTGCTCCAGCTGGGTTGGTCATAGTTGATTTGGTTAGATTTGATTGGTAGATCCTTAGGCTTTTAACCATAATAAGATAGACCTATATTTCTTGATGACTAAAAACCAGCATAAGCTGTGAAAGAAATAAGGGAACATGAGAAATGCAGGATATAGACAGAAAGTAATTTGAGAAGAGAGTAAGAGACGAGAAGAGGTCCTACAGCTTGGGCCTGATGAAAGTTTAGATAGGTGGCGTTGTCAGAATAGAAAATGAGACGGAAAATAGAGATAGGATAAGCAGGACACAGGAAATGATCTTGAAGAGATGGACAGAAAGGGCAAGACGGAAAGATTAGAGATGATTGTGCCAAGAGACTTTGGAGGGTCTGAGTCTTACCAGTCAGGGACTTGTAAGTGGGGCGGTAGCTGAGGTGAGAATGAATTGGCTGTTGGGTTGGTGACTATTGAGGAGAAGATTGGTTGGGAAGATAAAAAAGAGAAGAAAAAGAAGAAAGGAGCTCAGACAAAAGAAGTGAGATCAAAGAGGTTGAAGCAGAAGGAGAGGAAAAGGAAACATATCCGGGGGCACCCGGTCCGGGTAAAAGGGGGATGCGCGCAGGAAGCAAGAGCAGGCAGAGAATGAGAGACAAGACAGAAATTGGGGAAATCTTAACACCATTCCCTCAATTTCCCTCATTCCCTCCCTCCTTTCCCATTCCTTCTTGCCCATCTGTTTCATTCCATTCTCCCCTTTTAGGCTTGGTTATTGATGCAATCCATTCCTTGCCTTGCACTTTGATTTGCTCCTCAGAATTCATCTGTTTTGTTTGGAATTTGGCCAATGGTCCAAAATATGGAGGTGGTGGTGGAGGAGTGTTGGTAGTATAACTAAAAAGCCTTTTTAGCACTGTAAAGGATAAAAATTTAATTTTATTAGTTTCATCTTTTTCATTAGTAAGGCTCCAACACTCACCAGTTTTATGCACTCCAAGAAATTCAATCTCTGGTGTGGAAACAAGAGAGAGGTATTCCCCAAAGTTTTCCTTAGGTTAAGAAGTTATTGGTCCTAGCTTCTGTAAGGAGTGGGACGCACCCTTTGAGAGAGAGAGAGATGAATTTCTTCCTTCCTTTCCAGAACATTGTGGAATTCAAAAGAGGACTTCTCCTTTAAATGGTTCCCAAGTTTGCAAGTTATTGATCCCTTGCGTCTGTAAACTCTGAGTGCAACTGTTCACCCTTTGCCTGAGAGATACAGAATTGAGAGTAAAGATCCTTCCCAAACCTATAACAACCTGATGTGATCCTTGATGATCCAATAATGATCTTCCTTGATCCAATGTCCCCTCCCCTCCAACCAGGTTGAGGGTGCGGCTCAAGTAACCTCCCCCTCAACCCTAACCTAATTACAACCAGAAACAAGCAAAAATAATGAAATACAACCCCTAAGCACAGAACCCTAGCCTCAACCCTATCCTTTCCATCCCATATCCCATATCCACCTGTATTGCCTCCCTGCCATTCTATCCACCTGGTTTGTCCTTCTCATGAAGCAGCCCTTGCGCCGCGCCCAAATTGGAGCACCCTGCACATGTCCGCATCCGCCCAATGCGCCATTCCAGATATCCAAGATATATCAGCGCAATCCAATCCGTGTCTTGCAACGCGCAATCCCCGCGCACTAGCCTAACCCTAACCCATGCCCATACCTCCCCAATCCCTGAAGCCTTCCTGCCATTACACACATCCGGTTTGTCCTTCTCATGACACAGCCCTCTGTTGCGCCCTACTTGGAGCCCCCGTGCTTGCCCGTATCTGCCCAATGCGCCATCATGATTTCCCAGTCCCTGCAGGCCAACCCGCGCTTGGGTGCATCCACCCCGCTTGTATAACCACCACAATTTCCCCACTCTTACCTTCCCAAACTAACCTTCCCCCAAACTTGGTTGGGCCGGCTCCATTCCTAGGTCTGTAACATCCAAGTGGGTTGCAGGCCCACTGCATCTGATTAAGCCCAACCCACACCTGGTGTACTGAGCCCTGCAGCACCTACTTCTGAGACAACACACACCCCAACTTCTGAGCCAAATCTACCCAATTCTGAGTTCGCAGGCCACAAAACAGTTCCCAATTCAAGGCTATATAACAACACCACATCCCCCCCAACTTGAGTTCTGTCCCCAGAGGTCTTCCCATTGTTACATTGACTGTACCCCACACTCTGAGTGAGAGAAAGAAATATGAGTCCTGTTGTTCCAGCTGTGAACCAGCTAGAGAACCCCCTTACCAAAGCAAGCTTGTCCTGGGTGCAATCCAAACATACCCATCTGCACCTATCACAACCTTCTGTAGAGAGAGAAACAGATAATAAAGAGAAACAGACCCAGAAAAAAGGAAACAAAGATTCTTTTTTTTTTTTGAATTGATCCTTGTCCCGCCTCCCATTTGCCTGGCTTGTCCTTGCGTGTACAAACCCAGCATTGCGCTTCCCCCAAATTCCTAAAACAATCATAAACCAAAGCCAGTATCAATCCAAGAATTAAGAAAATATTGCGTTGTTGCTCCTTGTCTTGCCCTCCACTTTCAGGGCTTGTCCTTGCCTTTAGGAACCATTCATTGCACCACACTTGTGTTCCCCCTCGCCAAACCACCATATGCACTAGCTCCCCCCCAACTTGGCTTCTGTCCCCAGCGGGTTGCCCCCTTCCACTCTATCAGAACAAAAGTGGTGCGCGGCTTCATCTAATCCCACATGGGGCAAGTTTGCTGGTTCTTGTCCCAAACTGCCATCAAAACGTGTCCCCTGTCAAAACCCATGCGCCCAAATACTCTTTTTCCCCATCCAAACTATTGAGCCTCAATCCCTTCCCGTTCTGCGCCTGAAGCCCATTCTGCACCTGAAGCCCGGTCCAACATGTCCGTTGTGCCAATCCCAAATACCTTTCTAGCTTCAATCACAACACGTCTGCCATTGACCCATCTTCTCCGCACTTCCTGTGCTCCACTACCTTCCGCACCACATGCATTCTTGTTGCCATTGAAAGGGTCTGACCTTGGTTGCAATCCTTTGACACCTGAACCACCCCTTCCACCATCTCCAACTCTGAAATCCCATTTCCTGTCCCCTCCTGCACAATACCCACCGCTCCCTTCCTCTCCGCAAGACCCATCCACCGTCGATTGGTTCCCAAACCACACACAATATATACTGCTTCCTCCTTCTATGCAAGAATTTTCCGCTGCCCATTGGTTCCCAAACCCCGCTCCACAGGTCTTGGAGCAGCCAGCAGCGGTTGCTCCTCCACATCCACTGAACCTCACCTTTCCTCCTCTTCCAACACCTTTACCTTGGCTTTCCCCCAAGGCTGCCAAGACCCAGCCCTGGTGAGAATTACAAGGAAACTTTGCACCATTAATTCTGCTTCCTGTCCCTGAATTCATGCTTGCTTCATGGCGGCAGGCCAACCCAATTCTGTCAAAATCCGCTTGCGCGCCAGGGATGCATATCCTGCCCCCGCCGGACAAAAAAACCCCATGCAGGTTGAATCCTCTGCCAGTTTCTCACTTTCTGTCTGCCAAGAGCCATTGTTGCAACCATACGTTGTGGTGCCCCATCCTGGACACCCGGACCGCCTTAAGACCTCAATTCATAAACTGTTGCAAACGTACCGCCCGGCTGGACAACTTATCCTCAGGCTCATCCAACTATTGTTTACCCGCGCGCGCGCGCCGCGCCGCGCCGCGCTGCGCTTCCATTATCCGCGTCGCGCTCCGCTTCGCGTCGCGCCGCGCCGCGCCGCGCTCCTTTCATCCGCGCGCGTCGCGCGTTCTTTATCCGTGTTGCTTCCCATCTCCGCCGTTGTTATAGAACGTCTGCATCTTTGTTGTTGCGTGTCTTCATCTTTGTCGTTGCGCCCCCCAATCTCCTCTTTGCTACCGTCGCGCGACGCTCATCCATGATCTACTGAATCCATTCCGACCGCTCCCGCAAGCATTTGGCAGATCCTTGACCAACGCGAGTGACCACATGGTTACCTTCCCGTTTCCGCTCTATTTGTAGAATCCGTTGTATATAGTCTAACAGGGCCTCCTGCCCATATAAGGAGGGGTTCTCCCCTGCCTTTTGGCCGACCATTTTCCATCATCCTAGTACCTCAGATCATCGCATCATCATTGCCTCAGCATCTCATAATCATAAGCAATTTATCCGTGGGCATCCTTCCCCACTTATCCGAGCAAATTATCTGGGTATATCTATGATTGCCCCTTGATCCTTTGAGCCTCCATACTCAAAACTCTGTCCTTTGTGACCTTGATCCTTATCACCAACCAATAGCCTTGCTGGTTGAAGAAGAATTCCTGTCTGCCTGAATTCTTGAGTGTGTTATACCACTCTGATCCCTTTTTCCGACCATACTGGTCTTGATCTCCCTTGATCATCTTTCTGGAGCCGATCACGTTTGATTGAAGAGGTTTTATTAAGCTTAAAACCTGGAGTGTTATACCTCCCTTCTTCTTCGAGGTTGAATTTTGCCACGCTATTCTTGAGTTCCTTGAGAAGTGTTGGGATATTCTTGCTCAAATTCGTTATTGATTTGCTTCTAGAGCTTCATAAACAAATTGCTTTTGTTTTGTTCAGCCTCCCACAGTTATCTGGTACCCTTCAAGCGCTTGATTGCGGAGAGTTGGGCAGGTTCATTGAGAACCTGGAGGTTGGTTGGGATTGAGTTGATCTTTCCTAATCAGCTGCTGACGACCAGAGTTATTAGCTTGTGGGCGTTGTTACTTACCACTGCCTTGTTCTATTGAACTCTGAACAAACTTTGACTTATTTGTTCAAGTCTTTCCCTGCGCCATCTTGTCTCAGATAGTGTTGTTTCCATTGCTACCGACAACTCTTATCCTCTTCTCTTAGTTTGATTTCTCATCCATAAGGTTCTGGACCTTGATTCCGGTTACATTAAAATATTATTGTAACTCCTAGGAGGGCAGCCTAAACAGCACCTTTCCCCTCCACAGAACTGCCACGGCTTAGCACCGTTTGGAGTCTTACATTTGGTCCCCCGGGCCGGGATCGAACCAGCAACCTTGGGATTTACAGTCCCAACAACTTGAAGAATCAACTCCGAAATCCTATCCAATTTCTCTTTCTTTTTCTGTTTGTTCTTTTTTCCAATCCGTGGAGGCAGCTTGGTCTAGAAGTAAGTCCTCCCAATTTGTGCACCGCTTGGGCAAGATACTTGTTGTTTTTGGCAAAACCCTACTCTTGCCACACTCGTGAGCCACTTTGGAAATCTGCTCTTTGGATCCCCTAGGAACTCTGTTATTCGATATGGCATCTCCCGCTACTCCAACCACCTCTGTTTGACCTAAGATGGTAAAGATCAAACCCCAGAACAAGAACTTAGGCTTCAACGGTACAAATGTCAAGCGATTCTTGGACTCCTACGAAATGGCTGCTGAAGTGGATGGAGCTAGTGAATTCGATATGGCTTATCAGTTGCGATTCTTTATCTCCTCAGATGAAGTTATGGAGGTAATCGAGTCTTTCGAGGGATTCGAATCCCACAACTGGACGCTTCTCAGGGAGGCTATGTTGGCATACTGGGGTAAAATAGATGTGGCTAGGTTTACTCTGCAGGATTTGGATGCTCTGGTTTCTCAGTGGATCTCAAATGGTGGTATTTCTTCAGCCTCTGACTATCAGACCTTTAGGAAGTCTTGGGACCCCATTCAAAACTATCTTATCCGAAACAATCACATTGACACAGTGGACGAAATTTGAGCAAAGTTCTTTCAATCTTTTTCGTTGGCTGTGCAGGAAAGGATTAAAGAAGAACTGGTCAAATCTGGATCCATGATTACTACCAGGGATAATCGATTCAAGCTCCCTGTTTTTCTTACCCTTAGGAGTACTGTGGATAAAGTCATGAAAGGTCAAACTGCTCTTACCTTTGAAAAGCCTAGAACTACTGAACCAGTCCATGCTCCTTCTTTTAAAGAGTCAAACGATATTATGATTAAAATGGAGGCAGATCGTAGGCCTAAAGCAGATCCTAATTCCAATTGAGAACCTACTACTATAGATGAAATCACCAAGTTACTTAGAGCCTTTGAGAACAAAATAGATCAAAAGATTTCTTTGCTAGCTACTCCTAAAACTCCTTCTTCTGTCCCCAAATCAACTCTGGTCTGTTACTACTGTCATAGGGAAGGCCATGGAACCGGACGATGTCAAGAACTTCAGAAGGACTTAAAGGAAAAGTTGGTAGAGCAGAGGGGAAACAATTACTTCCTCCCTAATGGTGCCCTAATCCCTTTTGACTTGTCTCGTCCTATCCGACATGTGGTGGCCTCTTACCAGCCATCACCTCCTGTGAAAGCATCTCTTGCTTCCTTTGAATTCCGATCATCCTGTGGTACCCTCCAACCTTGGTATCCTCCAGCCATTTCTTCCTCTAGTCTTGCTGGGACTACTTATCAATCCGATCCAGCCAGGAAACGACATGAGGAAGCTAAACCTCATAAGGCTCCTTCCTTTCCAACTTCAATCCTTCGAAAACCCGTTAAACGTCGATCAACACTTGAGCCTCCTTCCTCTGATGTAGAAGACATGGAGGTGGAAAAGGAACCACTCATGGAAAGGTTCCCAGATCACCCTGATCCTTCTCCCTCACCTCAACCTTCTAATCCAATCTTAGATTCTGCGTCACCTGAACTTCCTCCCCCCACCCAGCCAAAAGTTTGATTTGAAAGAGGCATCTCCAAGGATCACCCTAATGCTGTGGAGGGAGTATTAAAGAAAATTTCTGATCTCAAAATTCCTGATCTATCTGTGGCTGAACTTCTATCGATCTCTCCATCTGTTGCTGAAGGAATGAAGAAATGGGTCTCTCGTCAACGTGTGGAAATTGGCCCTGAAGAACTCAAAGTCTCCTCTGGCACTTTAATGGAGGACTCTGGTGGAACCAGTCCTTCTATAGAATCCAATCTTCATTCCTGTCCCCTTGGATTTCTTCCTTGTTATCTTGGTGACTCAGCTAAAACTGTTTCTCCTCTTGTGGATTCTGGATCTCAGCTTAACTTAATCTTGGATGCTATGGCCTGCAAGCTCAAACTTAGTCCTAGGGTCAGCTTCAACTCTGCAGTGTATGGGATAGGAAATCAAGCTTGTGAACTGGTTGGTATTGCTGAAGATGTACCAGTCAGGATTGGTCGAAATATCGTTGGAACCTGCCATTTTTGGATTACTCGTTTGGACAGTCCTATGATCTTGGGACGACCCTTCTTAATGGACTTTGGTGCAACCCTGATGTTTTCTGATCAAGTTGGGGAGAGAATTCTTCTCCCTGATGCTGATGGCAGGAAAATTGAAGTCCCTCTTTGCTCCTTGGATTCTGGTCGTTGGGAAAGAGATTTTCCTGGTCATTCTCCCAAATCATCTTTTAAGGGGAAGCAGAAGGATAACTCTAGTTCCTCTCATTTTTTAGGGGAATAGTTGATCCTACTAATGATTGTAGTTCTTTTCAGCCTCAGACTGCAACTCAAGGGTCAACTCCCCTCCCTCAGGCTTATTTTTCATTCCTTTCATCATTCTCTTCTGAGCTCAAGAATATTAAAAAACAGAAACATATCAAAATAGAAAAATCCAAAAATATTTCTCCTCCATCTCCTTCTCTCTCTGGATCTGTTGTGTCTCCTTTTCCTTCTACTTTTAAGTCTGATCAATCTTCTCTCAGTTCCGGTTTGAATCTCCGCAATGAGTCTAAACTAGATCCTAATTGCAATTCCGTTTTTGGCGATTTTGGTATGAAGGAATATAGGCTGCAGTGGAGGCAATTTGGGGTACAAGTAAGTCCTCCCAATTGTGCACTGCCAGGGCAATCTTTTACCGTCATTTTCGAAACTCTACCTTGTGCCACACATGTGAGCAACGTATTATCTCCTGGTTCTCCTTTTATGGAAAAGGCACCCTTCAAGGATATTGCAGAACATCGGACTTGGAAGATGTTGGAACTTGGACTCAGCTTTCCTAATCAAGTCTCTCTGGTCAACTCTTGGAGGAAACAAGAACTTCTCTCTTTTGCCACTAAGTATGAACCAGTTGCTAAAAAGATCCAACCAGTCAACCAGCCTATGCCTCTCAACCTCAATCCTCCCCTTATGCGTCCTCCTCTATCTTGCGATCCTTACTGTGGGCTTCCTCAATCTCTTACTGGTCCCTTTGTGCCTAATGGACGGGTCACTGAAGAACGTCTGAAGGTGGTCAACTTTGGTCCAGATGGATGGCTTCTTCCTGATGAGTTAAATTTAATCGAAAATGTCTTATCTCTAAGAGAAAAATCTATTGCTTTCTGTGAAGAAGAGAGAGGTCTCTTGCGGGAATCCTATGGCCTCCCTTATATCATCCCTGTAGTTGAACATGATCCTTGGCAAAAGAAAAAGATCCCTATACCTGCTGCTAAAGTTGACGAATTCATCAAGTTGGTCCGGGAACGAGTTCGAACTGGCCTGTATGAACAGTCAACTTCTAGTTACTCCAGCCCCGTCTTCTGTGTCCTCAAGAGTAATGGTAAACTTAGAATAGTTCATGATCTTCAACCTCTTAATAAAGTTACTATTAAAGACTCTGGTATCCCTCCTGTTACTGAAGAATTTGTTGAATCCTTTGCGGGAAGAGCTTGCTATGGTCTAGGGGATATTATGGGTGGCTATGACGAACGATCCTTACATCCTATTTCTCGTCCTCTCACTACTTTCGACACTCCTCTTGGTCGATTTCAACTTACTCGATTGCCTCAAGGAGCCACCAACTCGGTCGCAGTCTATCAGGCTCAGATGATGTGGATCCTCCAGGATGAAATCCCTGATCATGCTGGTATCTTTATTGACGATGGAGGAATTAAAGGTCCAGTATCTGACTATGATAATGAGCTCTTACCTTGGCATTCAGGAATTCGTCGTTTTATCTGGGAATATGCTACTACCTTGGAGAGGATTCTGTTTCGAATTGAGGAATCTGGCCTTACTGTCTCTGGATCCAAACTGGCGGCTTGTGTCCCTGCTCTGGAAATTGTTGGTCATGTGGTCTGCAAGGAAGGAAGAAGGATGGCACCAGCCAAAGTCAACAAGATCATCTCTTGGCCTACCCCAATCAATCCAACTGAAGTTAGGGGCTTTCTAGGTGTTGTCACTTATGTTAGAATCTTTATCCCATCTTTATCCAAAATCTGTGCACCCTTGCGTCGTCTAACCAGAAAAGATGCTGAATGGATTTGGACCCAAGATTGTGAATGTGCTTTCCAGCTACTCAAAAGGATAGTTGGTGAAGACATAGTTTTGAAAAAGATCTCTTACGGACCTGGAGCTGGCAAGATCAAGCTGGCTGTCGATTCTAGTTATCAATCTGTTGGGGCCGTCCTTACTCAGGAAGATGAAAATGGTTGGGACCGTCCTGTTCTTTATGAATCTTTGTTGTTTTCAGATGTAGAATCCAGATACTCCCAGCCCAAACTGGAACTCTGTGGTGTGGCTCGAATGATGAAGAAACTTCAAACCGTTCTCTGGGGCCAACATTTTGAATTGCAAGTTGATGCCCGATCCATCATTGAAATGATCAACGCTCCCAGTCTTCCCAATGCTCCTATGACTCGTTGGGTGGCCTTTATCCAGCTTTTCTCTTTTGATATTGTTCACAGGCCTGGAAAATCTTTCACCATGCCTGACGGTTTATCTCGACGACCTCTTGGGGACAACGAATCTGAGGTTGGAACCAATTTCAATGAAGAGGAACCTTTAATTCGACCTATTTTCTCTTTTTCTTCACAAAATTATTCTGGCTTTCAACAAGGCTTCTGGTTTAAATTAGAGAAGTACCTTTCAACTCTTCAAAAACCTCCTGATCTCTCTGCTAAGGAATTTCGATCTCTCAAACAAAAGTCTTCTAATTTTTTTGTTCAAGGCTCTAGACTTATGAAGAGGGGCAATCCTTGTGCCCTTATTGTCGTTACTATTCCCTCTAAACAAGATTCCATCCTTGAAAGTCTCCATGAAGGCCTTGGTCATCGTGGGGAAACTGAAACTTATCGACGATTATCCAAACGATTCTGGTGGCCATCTTTGAAGAAATCCGTCTCCCAATGGTGCAAGAGTTGTGAAGTTTGCCAAAAACGTGATCTTAGGCGCCCAGCCGAAATTCGTTATCCTACTGGGGAGTCCACTGTCTTTGGAAGGATTGCTATGGATGTAGTTCATATTAAGGCAGGTGGTGCTAAGTACCTCATTGTGGCTAGGGATGATTTTTCCGGATGGGTTGAAGCGAAATTTCTTAAGAACCTTAGCTCTGAATCAGTGTCAGCTTTCCTCTACAAGACCTGGACAATGCGTCATGGCCTGGCTCAATCTTACTCTACTGATGGTGGCTCTGAATTTGGGGGCAAGCTTGCTGAAATGATCCGATCCCTTCCTGGACAACATAGAGTTACTACTCCTTATTATCCTGAAGGACAAGGCATGGTGGAACGAGGCCATGCCCCTTTGAAGGCTGCACTTGTTAAACTGGCTGGTGAAAGTGGCAAGAATTGTCGCAAATTCCTTCCTCTTGTTCTCTTTTCTGATCGAATCTCAACCAAAAAGACTACTGGCTACTCACCTTACGAAATCATCTTTGGTCAAAGAGCAGTCCTTCCTTTGGATCTGGAAATGGAATCTTTCTTGGGTATCTCTTGGGAAGAGGTGTCCTCAACCACTGATCTGTTAGTTGCTAGATCCAAGCAACTGGAGCGAAGTGAAGACGTTCGTGATGAAGCTTATCAAACGATGATGGAGGCCAGAGCAAAATCCGTCCAGTATTGGGAGGACAAGCACTCTAATCGAATCAGGGAGCCCTTGAACCCTGGTGACCTAGTTTTAGCTTATAATTGATCTTTGGAAACCCAGTGGGGCAAGCTTTTCTCTAATCGTTGGAATGGCCCTTATCGAGTGGTTCATCAAGTTAGAGGTGGATCTTATGTTTTGGAGGAGCTGGATGGTACTCGGTTGGCCAGAAGGTTCTCTGCTGATCAAGTCAAGAAGTTCCATTGTCGTGGGGGCAACTTATCTCAGAAGTAAGTCCTCCCAATTGTGCACCACCAGGGTCATTTGCTGCGTTTTTGTTGTAAAACTCTACTGTATGCCACATATGTGAGCACCTGGGACGCCCTCCTTGTTCTATTCCTGCCGCTTCTAGGGTTCATTTGGAAGAATCAAGATATTTTCCTCAACTCTTCAACCACTCTCAAGATCAAAATGGCCATTCTTTGGTTTCAATCATCTGTCTTTCCTTTCTTTCTTTCTATGGCATCAAACTCGGGAGCAGACTAGGGACAGTCTGTAAGTTGGGGAGAGATGTGGTGCCCCATCCTGGACACCCGGACTGCCTTAAGACCTCAATTCATAAACTGTTGCAAACGTACCGCCCGGCTGGACAACTTATCCTCAGGCTCATCCAACTATTGTTTACCCTCGCGCGCGCGCCGCGCCGCGCCGCGCTGCGCTTCCATTATCCGCGTCGCGCTCCGCGTCGCGCTCCGCTTCGCGTCGCGTCGCGCCGCGCCGCGCTCCTTTCATCCGCGCGCGTCGCGCGTTCTTTATCCGTGTTGCTTCCCATCTCCGCCGTTGTTATAGAACGTCTGCATCTTTGTTGTTGCCTGTCTTCATCTTTGTCGTTGCGCCCCCCAATCTCCTCTTTGCTACCGTCGCGCGACGCTCATCCATGATCTACTGAATCCATTCCGACCGCTCCCGCAAGCATTTGGCAGATCCTTGACCAACGCGAGTGACCACATGGTTACCTTCCCGTTTCCGCTCTATTTGTAGAATCCGTTGTATATAGTCTAACAGGGCCTCCTGCCCATATAAGGAGGGGTTCTCCCCTGCCTTTTGGCCGACCATTTTCCATCATCCTAGTACCTCAGATCATCGCATCATCATTGCCTCAGCATCTCATAATCATAAGCAATTTATCCATGGGCATCCTTCCCCACTTATCCGAGCAAATTATCTGGGTATATCTATGATTGCCCCTTGATCCTTTGAGCCTCCATACTCAAAACTCTGTCCTTTGTGACCTTGATCCTTATCACCAACCAATAGCCTTGCTGGTTGAAGAAGAATTCCTGTCTGCCTGAATTCTTGAGTGTGTTATACCACTCTGATCCCTTTTTCCGACCATACTGGTCTTGATCTCCCTTGATCATCTTTCTGGAGCCGATCACGTTTGATTGAAGAGGTTTTATTAAGCTTAAAACCTGGAGTGTTATACCTCCCTTCTTCTTCGAGGTTGAATTTCGCCACGCTATTCTTGAGTTCCTTGAGAAGTGTTGGGATATTCTTGCTCAAATTCGTTATTGATTTGCTTCTAGAGCTTCATAAACAAATTGCTTTTGTTTTGTTCAGCCTCCCACAGTTATCTGGTACCCTTCAAGCGCTTGATTGCGGAGAGTTGGGCAGGTTCATTGAGAACCTGGAGGTTGGTTGGGATTGAGTTGATCTTTCCTAATCAGCTGCTGACGACCAGAGTTATTAGCTTGTGGGCGTTGTTACTTACCACTGCCTTGTTCTATTGAACTCTGAACAAACTTTGACTTATTTGTTCAAGTCTTTCCCTGCGCCATCTTGTCTCAGATAGTGTTGTTTCCATTGCTACCGACAACTCTTATCCTCTTCTCTTAGTTTGATTTCTCATCCATAAGGTTCTGGACCTTGATTCCGGTTACATTAAAATATTATTGTAACTCCTAGGAGGGCAGCCTAAACAGCACCTTTCCCCTCCACAGAACTGCCACGGCTTAGCACCGTTTGGAGTCTTACAACGTGCACAACCAGCGTGCAGGTGTTCTAGATGGCTGAAGACCCTCCTCTAGGTGAGGTGGCAAACCGCAACAGTGCTGTAACATCCGGCTCATAAATATCTTGAGGTCTCTTGCCAACTCCACTAGTTTGCTAGCCCAAAGGACAGCTGCTAGTGGTGGGTCCAGGGCACATTTTGGCACGTAATCCATCAATTCTGCTTGAGAACGGACCCTGTCATGCGCGCTTGCCCCCCAAGCCACCCTCTCAAGGTTGCTCCCCCAGAACCGTGGTTTGCCTTTTTGCCACCTTGCCAAAATTTCCCCCTTCAGCTTTGGAAAGTCAAGGTTCCTATAGCCTTTCATCCCTTCCATGTCCAAAAGCTTTTCTTTGTCTGTGATGAACAGAAAAAAAAGGTGTGCCTTGTCCAAATCCAACATGCCTTCAGATTCTGCAATGACTCCATGTTGCAAGATGAATAGCTCCACTTCCGTGGTGTTGAATTAAATGTGAGGGTAATCCTGTGGCTCAATGAGAACAGGCTGGGAAGAGGGAGGAAGAGGAGGGGTTAAAAGTGAGTTTGGGGCTATATACCCTGAGGAGGAAGAAGAGAAGGGAGAAAAATTGATTTTTGGGAGGTGTTGATAGGGCATTGCATCTGGTTGTTAAATATTTCTTTGCTCTCTTCATCTCAACTCTTATTCTTTTTATTTCTCTTTCTTTTACTTTCAATTTCTTTTACTTTCAACTTTTTCTTCTTTATTTTCTTTCTGCCTTGTGTGTTCTTTTCTTCATTCTTATTTCTGTTTTCTTTTCTTTATGTTTACAACTTCTTCATCCTCTAACTGTCCGGTACTCAGATTCTTTCATCTCCTCCTATCACTCATCTGTCACCATTCACTTTCACGCGCGCACTTTCACGCGCGTACTCTTGAACTCATAACCTAACCTCTGTACAAGGGGAGATCTGATGGGAGGAAGCTCTAACTGATAACTCAACCACCTTCTTGGAACTCAACGAATCCTCTTACTCAACACTCCGCAAATCTCGAAGTCTTCTATTCTTAATCACCAATCTTCTTCATTATCTCTCATCTATCTTTCTTTCATCTCTCTCTTCTTTTTCTTCATTTACTCTTTTCTTCCAATCTCTCAATCTCAACCTCAAATCTCACCACCAGGATCATCTTATCTCAAGTATGTCTGTCACGGCTGGTTTTCTACAAACTCTCTAACTTCAGATCTAACTCAAAGCCAATCTCTTATTAGCACGCTAGCTCCTCAACCGCCAACACCATTAATCTTCTCTTCTTTCCAATGATTTCCTTCTTTCCTTCTTAAATTCATCCGCTTGATGTTGGTATTTTACAAATCTTCTTTTTCTTCTTTAAGACTCTTCTTTTCCTATTTTTATTCTCTTACTGATAACCTGCTCCAGCAGCCCTTTGTTCTTACATCTCTTTGAAATCAAACACAGAAATTTGTCACTGGTTACCCTGAAGAGAATGAGAAAAAAAGATTAATTCCTGGCCAGATCCCCAGATGTGGAAACAAGAGAGAGTTACTCCCCAAAGTTTTCCTTTGGTTTGGAAGTTATTGGTCCTAGCATCTATGGCATGGGATGTGTCCTTAAAGAGAGAGAGAGATGAATTTCTTCTTTCCTTTCCAGAATGTGTGGCAGTATGATATGGTTCTCCCCCTCAACCCAGTGCTGAGAATAGCCAACTTTATATCCTCCATCTCAACACTAACCTAGGTAAAAGCGCAAGGACAGCCCAACAACAAATGAGAAGAAAAACCTAGAAACAGAACCCTATCCTAACCCTAACCCATTCCAATACCACCCCAATCCCTCAAGCCTTCCTGCCATTATGCACATCCGGTTTGTCCTTCTCATGACACAGCCCTCCGCTGTGCCCTACTTGGAGCCCCCTGCACTTGCCCATATCCGCCCAACGTGCTGTTTTGATTTCAATGTCCCCATGGGTTGGCCTGCACTTGCACGCCTCCTCCACTCTTGTATAACCACCACAATTTCCCCACTCTTAACTTCCCAAACTAACCTTCCCACAAAACTGGTTGGACCGGCTCCATTCCTAGGTCCGTAACATCCAAGCGGGTTTCAAGCCCGCTGCATCTGATTAAGCCCAACCTGCACCTGGTGTGCTGAGCCCGCAGCAGCCAGTGCTGAGAACACGCTCACTCCAACTGCTGAGCCCAACCTACCTAATGCTGAGCTTGCAGGCCGCAACACAGTTCCAAATCTGCGGCTATATGATGACACCACACCAGTTCTGATGGAATGTGATAATTCACACATGGAGAAGACCTTTGACTTTGGACTTCACTTGTGGATGCCTCTGGGGTATTGACCAAAAATTTGCTATTTAAGGGAAAATACAAGCTACTGTTCAAAGACAACATTGTTTGCACTTGAATCAAATACCATGGTCAGCGGTGCTTGGGACACATCTTTCTTTATGGTGGATAAATTTTTTGAAACAGCACAACAAGGATTACAACATAATTAATTCTAAAATTTTTCAAAAGCAATTAAGTAGTAGTATAATATTAAGAGTATACAGTAGGTAACAACTTTTGGAATTGATGAAAAATTATATAAAAGCTTGCAGGAGATCATGGATTTATCCCTGGGAAACTGTCATGCTTCAAGTTTCAGGGTCATTGTCTTCATTATTAAAAAATATAATTTTCCTCCGTAACATCTACCTCAGTCCATAATTGTGAAAAAAATAAAGCACAACATCAATGGCGCCATCCCCGTACCACCTTTGGCTTGCATAATAACCTTTAAATATTGGAAAATCAGGATATAATTGCAAATCTTTGCAGTTAACTCTAATACCAATCAACCATCCATTTGAGATTTGCTCTTCCACCCTGGGTATCATCAGCCCTTGGACTTCCATTCCCAGTCACGCAATCACACTATCTTGCACCCATGTTTAGTAGCCAAATCAACTGTATAGTTTGCAAATGGACTAGCTCCCTTCCCTGCATAAGCTAAATCTTGATATTTTCATTGCCCTCACATTTCATTACTTCCTGTATCATCCATTATGTTGCTGTATGCTCATATTCTATTTTCTTGCACTTATGCTATGACCTCATAAAAAATTGTACTTTTATTTCATTTTTCCCATTCCATTACCGTCATTCATTGCCTCATTGCTCCCTAGCTGTAGATGGCCATCCATCAAATTTTATCTAGTCACCTTTGGATTAGCTTATAAAGGCTGTGTTGCCTGCCTGAATATTGTCTCCTCAGTTAGTTAATTTCCTATTTTCTTGAATTTGCTAAAACCAGTCATCACATTGGGCTTGGATTTAGTTCCCTTCCATTGGAAAATCTCATCCCTCTCACTGTTTTTTGATCCATTGAACCACAGTTCACACTTTGCAGTAAGCCTTGCTACCTTGCACTTATCCCTTGCCCGCAGTCTTCTCATTTGTGCTCACAATCATATAAGATTGCCCTATAGTACATGGTGTGGTCATGTGACAGGTAAAAAAAAAACTGAGAAAAACCCTAGGATCCACCCTTTCCAACCCTAACCATTTTCCTGCCATTACCTCCATCTGGTATTGTCCTTCTCATGGAAAGGGAAGCCTTGCGCATGTCCTACTTGGAGCCCCCCCACACCTGTTTGCATCTTCCCAATATGCCAATCTTTGAGTTCCCCCTTGATGGCCCCTGTGCAACTGTCCTTCCCCTGCTTCCCTGAACCAACAATATCCAAGAAACCAACTGGATATGCTTTTTTTCTTGGTCTGTTTACCGGAGCGGATTTCTTACCTGCCACAGAAGATGCTGGGCCAACCATGCACTGGATACTGAGCCCGCAGCAGCTTTTTCTGAGCCAGCCAGGCAGCCAATGCTGAGCCTACTTTGCCCCCAAAGCTGAGCGCACAGACCGCACCACAGTTCCCAATCCCACGGCTATATAATGGCACCACACTGTTCACAACTTGTTCAAAACTCCAGGGTTGTGGTATTTCTGAGAAAAAAAAATAAAACAAATAAAATAAATAAAAATTTCAAAAAAAAAAAAAAAAAAAAACACCAAAAAATGTTAAAAAAACAAATGAAAAAATTGAAAAAAAAAAATAATAATAAAAAAAAATATTTTCTGAAAATTTCACAACTCCAAATTCACATCATGGCCCTATGAATAAATAAAAATAAAAAATTCAAAAGTCCAAAAAATCAAAAAGTTGTTCCCAAAAAATAAAATAAACACAGGTAAATAAAAATTAAAAGGAACAATTTAAATAAAATTAAGCCCTGAACCAATGTAATTTTCTGAAAAAAATACAACCACCTCAATGGACCAGCCCTAAATGAAAAACACCAAAAAAAAATGTTCAACTTGCGTTAAGCTGATCCCATTTCTACTTCTTATGATGGGATCAGCCAGCCCAACACAAGTTGAACTTATTTCATTGGAGTAGTTAAAAACTAAATCAACCACTCAAAAAAGTAGGGCTAGTCCATTGGGGTGAACTTGATTTAAGTGCACCTCAATGGACTAGCCCTACAGTAAAAATTCCAAAAAAAAAATAAGTTTGACTTGTGTTAAGCAGATCCCATCATAAGAAGTAAAAATAATTCTTATGATGGGATCAGCCAAACAAAAGTTGAACCAACTTACCAATAAAATCTCATTCAAAAAACTCAACATAAAGATGTTAACTCAAAACACTCAAAATAATGATGTTAAAAATTTGATAACCCTTTATATTGATATAAGAATTATAAGATAAGCATTGGAGGTACATTTTAGACCAAAAACAAATGATGAAATTAAGACCCAAATGAAGAAATGATATTAAGTTTATAAATAAGAATACAACTTCAGCTGATATTTGAGATGATCAACCCAAGCAGAAGCTTTCTTTGAATTAAAAGAAGATGTTTTTGATACAATGAGTGGGATTGGAATCATATCTACCTCAAGTAAAAGATGAAACCAGTGTTTTTTTCAAAAAAAGGGCATTAAGATGGCTTCCAATGGTTCTTTTGAATCCATTTTCATAGGAGTATAATTACAACATTAAGCAAAGTAAATAAAATAAATTGGCCTTTCATAAGTGTCTGCTATTATTTGGCCCATATCTAACTTTGCAAGGCATTTTGAAGAGGGAATCTTTCAATTGATGTCTTTAGAATAAATTCTTTTTTCAATCTTTTCAACCTTTTGGATCCCACCAAATACCTTAGCATAGAATGCCTTATGTTTCCTCAATGTTCAAATCATTTTCCTTTGGACTTTAAACCATCCATTGTCATTGTACCCAAGTGATTTAGCAATGACTCTAAATACGCAATTCCCATTTCCAAAAGGATCCCAAAACTCACCCAAGAAATTATGTAAGTTTTCCTGTACCTGATTGAGGTATTTCAATTTTGGTTCCTATAATAAAAACTTACTTAGCCAAAATTCTAATAACATTAATGATGATCTCCTGGTTGACTTCTCCACTTTTTCTTCTTCCTCAGAAAATGATTACAATTCCAGCTGAAGGGAGCCTAATTGGCTTTCAGTCTCATCCTCTGAACTATGAAATTCAGATTCTGAGCCTGACTTTCACTATAAAAATAATTTACCCATCAGTTGATTAAATCCTAAAAAATAACACTTCTCAAAATAAAAGATTTACAATTTTTGGTCTTTTTTGTGCCTTTCTAACATTTCTTTTCTTCTTAATTTCACTTTCACGTGCTCAAATATTCAAATTTTACATGAGGTTTCCTTAAGTTTTGGTTGAAACCAGCTGGAACTTAAGAATTTTTAGCTTGATCCTTGGCTTAGAAACCAAAGTTGTTGCATGCCTGACTAAGGACTTTCAAATCTGAAATTTAACATCTTCAGGTTGTCCCATAAAAATTGAACCAAGCTTTTCATAAAATTTAAATGAGTCAAGCACTGGATCAGGGTAAAGCTTTCAAAAATCAAAACAATCAATCATTAGTCAATCAATTCAGGAACAATTCAAGCTTCAACCAATCCAAAGATCCAACTTACTGAAATGGAAGGGATATAGTCTAAACTCCACTGAGTGTGAACATCCTCAGGCACAATGGACCCTCTTGATTCTAGTACTTCACCTAAGATGTGGGAACAAGGGAATCCCATTTCCTTGGAATATGAATTTGTGCACACCTCACCATCATGGTCACACTTTAACTTCTTTAATTGTTCCCCAATAATTTTAATTTCCTCAATTTACAATTTGTAATACAAAGTTAAAATTCATTTTGGAAGAATGCTTCCTAACTTTATTCAACATTTGTTAGGCAAAAAATTCACTGATTTTATTTGGCTATCAATGGTTTCTTTGAGGTGTTTCCACACATCCAAAATTTTCCCCAAAGATCCCACAAGTAATTGTTTGGAATTAGCATGGGCCCCTTCTACCCAAGACATTTTTTTAGTTCCAAAGTCAAGTTTGACACAAGTCCACACCATTAAAAATGTCTCTTTGATAGGGAAAATTTAATTTTCCATATACTCAAGTGCATCCTCATGTTCATTCAAGAAACACTGCATAAAATTTTCAACATTAGCATAACCAGCAGAGATTAACAGAAGAAGCAACAAATTGGCCTACTCTGAGTTCTGCATCATTGAATTCTGCCTCCCCCTTGGTTTTAGAGGCCCCATACTTTGCCCACGGAGACATAAAACTTTTCCATCCTTCATTTTTATTACTGAAGAAAAATTTTCAATTTGCTTGAGTATTTTTAGACAAGTGCAAAGAGCAAATCCGTCTGGATGACTTGGCAAAAATATTTTAAATTGCACAAATCAGAGATTTTTCACAGTCCTTCACAAAGAATTTGGGAAGAATCTCTGGATCATAAGCCAACTCCTTTAGTGCATTCAGAACCCAATGATAGAACTCATATGTTTCTTTTTTTATAAAAAAAAAGCCTTTTTAAATGGTTTCCTGTTGGCTTTCATTCCTATAACATGCAATGGAGGGATGTTGTACCTATTAGTTTTATAATTACAATCCAACAAAGCAATATGATGGAATTTTTTAAAAAATTTTGTAGAATAACGGTGAGCCAAGAGCAGGGCCTCTAAGTGACCCTATCCACTGAATTTTGACCTGGAGATCCACTGGGTTTCTTGAAGCATTTCAAATAGAACATCCACAACACTTTTCCCATTCAGTTCAGCTGTTTTTAACTTGCGCTTAGTGTTATATATTTTTCTATTGTCAATGTACTCTCCCCCATCAATCTTGCTCAAGTTCCTTTTGATTTGAATTTTCTTGAGCCAATCTTTAATTCCTTCCTTAAGTTTATCTAAGGCCACACCAGATATTCTCCTCAGTTGAGGATTCACTGGGGGGCTTTCAGATGGTTGATGATTGTGTTTTTCATTTTTAATGAAGATGTGCCACATGGGATCTGCCACTGTTCAACTTTCACAGATCATGAATTCAAACCCAACCTTCCTTGTGTGAGTTTGCCTTTGCCTTTTGGTGAGAAAAATCCCTTTTTATACTCCATATCTGTTGCAGGCTAGGTCTAAATATTTATCCCTTTTTAACTTGTATTTTTTCAATGCGTAGCCATGCATGGCTGCCCATTTTGACAATAGTTCTTGGCTTCTTTCCTACTAGGAAACGCTATAACAGGAGGAGGGTCAAGTGGTTCTGGAACATCATATTTACAGCCACCATGTTTAAATTAGTATTTTTCAGGCAAAATCAGAATTAGTCAAATGGCATAAGAAATGTGACCTATTGCCTTGAGCCAATTCCAGCTGTGAAAAATATTTTTCATCAATTTTAAACCTAGATGAGGATGCAATTGGGCCTTTCAATGTTTTATTTCCCAAATACCTACCCAAATCCCCAGATTCTGCAACAGCTTTGTTCACAAAACTTTCAATTAATTCATTTAATGCAGCCATGTTGAAACCAGGGGGGCTTAGGCTTGCCACTGTTCCCATAATGCAAATAAAAATTCAATTGATTATTCAATAAAAATTTTTCAACAACTCCAGAGTGTACTTCCTTCTGGGTTGAGAGAAAAAATATGCAACAAGCAAATGTTGTGTATGATTTTTGACAAGAATTTGTTCTGCCAATAGGCAGAATGTGATCCCAAGTTATTTTTGTGGTCCAATAATAGTACCAAAATGTAGGCAACATCCCCAAATTTGGGTTGATGGCACTCAAATGTGGTCCAGGGGTGCCTAGGTACCCCTAATTCCCCCCTGAAAGGGCCCATTTGCGGCAAAATGTGAGAATTTGGATTGGCAACAAAGACCAAGCTGAATTTCAGAAAGAGATGACAAGTGTAAGAATGAGAATGAACAGCCATACATGGGATGACAGGAAAGAAGTGACCAACAGAGAACAAGCTGGCTGAGACAAGCAAGTCTTATATGAAGGAATTAAGAGGGAGAGACTTGAAGAAGCAGCCAGGGTAGGAGTTGCAGTGCCAGTTCAGAATAACTGATTAAGGAGAGAGGAACTGAGAGTTGAATAGTAAGCTCCTGTACTGATAGACAAGTTGCCAGGTGAGGTTCTTACCATGATCTGACTGGATGCTTGTTGTGATGGGTTGAAGGATTGGATGATGATAGATGTTGAATGTAGGACTGAAGAGTTGATTGGACTTGTACAGTGGATTGGATTGATTAGCTAGATTGATTGATTGATATTGATTGATTGATTGAGTTGAAAGATAATTGATTGATCAAAGTTGGTTGGTTTTTCCAATAAGAGATAAAGGTTGAATCAAATAGCGATTGTCTTCATGGGCTCAAGCGGTTCACTCATTTGTTTGAGACGTGATGATTGCAAGAGCGGGAGTGACACCTGTAAGAGTGGACATAGCGCGCGGGCATGAAAGTGAGCGTCGCACCCAAGTGCGCTTTACAAAGAAGACAGTAAGTAATGGAGATTGAGTAACAAAGAGATTGAATTTAAATCAAACAAGTAACAAAGAGATTGGAAAGAAAAAAAAGTTATGAGAAGGATGAAAACAATGAAATACAAGAATACAGATCTGAGAGAGAGAGAGAGAGAGGGGGGGGGGGGTCAGAACTTTAACACAAAATAGCCCCAAATGAGCCAAAGTTTTCAGGGAAGACAGGTTCAACCCTTTTTACAACTTGTGAATCTCCTGCAGGGTTGAATTGAGGCCCAGGTTGGTAGCTAATTACCCATTCTCAACCAATTTGGGACACAAAAAGGTACTTTGCAACCCCTCAGGGGATGCTCAAGTTGCAAAAAACTTGTTGAGTTGTGAACCTGCGTTCATGACTCATATGGGTTTCAACAAGTGTTTCATTCCTGTTTGAAAACCAGGGCCGTGAATTTAGCACTTCCCAAGTTTAAGATATGAAAGGAGAGGCAAGTGAAAAACTTTCAAAATATTATCTGAAAATTTTTACCAAAATCACAAAAATGGCCAAAATTCACTTTCACAAACTTCTCAATCCTGAACAATTGAAAACTGTATGAGCTTCATAAAATTTAAATTTCAAAAAAACTATGTTGAGTTAATTAGAATTTCACAAAAAAATACATAGATATGAATATATCCAAAAGTAGGACGTATAAATGGATTGCAGGCTCATTTTCCTTGCCATTATCACGCAAAAAAATGTCAGAAATATTGTATTTGTTGAAATGTGACAAGGAAACCAATCATAAACAACCAAAAGAATCCTGTGGATCATGCATGAATCCCTGATGGCCCAAGTAAATGGTTAATTCCCCTTGATTTACCTTGATAAGCCTCATGAGGACCCTGGATAAAGTTAAAAGAAATAAATAAAAGCGTTTTTCAGGATTTATCTCCCCCAGATAATCATCATTAATAATACATAAAGAGAAAATTCCATATTTGAATAAAGTACTTATTAAGATAGGTGATTTATGAAAGGCCCAAGTATGACCTTTTTATTGAAAATTCCACCCTTAAAGCTCAGCTTTTGAACTGTGTTAAGAGATCAAAGAATCATAATAGGCTCAATAAATACTCTTTAATTTGAATTCCAGGTGCCCTGGTATTGAAAAATCACCAATTGAGCTATTGGATGTTTTCTATGAAAGAACATCCATACCATGTAATTTATGGATAATTTTTCACTTATACCCAGGTACCAAAGTCCCAGGTGCATGGAACATAATTTTAATCCCCTGAAAAGATGTTTTAAATATCTCTAGTATTAAATGTGGACCCTATTTTTCTTTGGTTAATAATTTATTTATTAATTGATTGATTGAAACTAAAATACCAAACCACCTCCTTGAATTTGATTTATACATATATTCATCAAATATTGCTGCTCCACCTTGAATAATATATATATTCTTACTCTATCACCCCAATTTGCTAAAGTTTTGCAAGGTTCCTGGAATATAGTAGGCTGAAAGTGGCAAGTAGACTCTCAGAAAATAAAAACTTCCCATCCTTCCTTTTCAGATCAATAGAAATAATCTTCCTGAATCCCATTTCCAACTTCAGTTTTGGCTTGGCTGTTACCTTCTCCTAGGAAATCTTCAAAAAAAAAATACAAGGATGAAATTGCCAGTTCATTTTCCACATGCATCCAAAACAGAAAAAAAACCTTGGTTACCTTGAAAAAATACAGGAAGGGATTTAATTTCTGTGCCAAATAACCAATTGAAAACATTTTTTGCTCAAATAATTTCAACCAACTAGCAGGTAGCTTGCTTCATGTCATACACTTCCTTCTTTGGACAAATCAATTTCCCCTTCAATTCTGGTTGTAGTTCCCCAGGAATCTGGAAATATACCTCATCCATCAATTGTATTTAAAGTTATTTCAAACCAACATCAAATGATTGCATGGAAAGAAATTCTTCATGGGCCACTGATTTGACCAATTTTAGGGCAATGAAGGAGTCTGTAAGTGCTTATGTTTTTTTGCAATCTATACCAACCTTCTAAGTGAAACCCTTCAAAACTAAACTTGACCTGTGTTCATGAATTTTACCAATCTCATTGAGTTTTTTTACAGCACCCATTTAATTTCCAAGACTTTCATCCCAGGCCTTGAGTCCACCAGTCCCCAGACATCCATCTCCTCAAATTTCTGGAGCTTTTATCTGCCCCATTTCCCCCAATATGTTTCATTCTTGCCTCTCAAGGCTTCAACAATGGAGTTAGGAAAGTGATACTCCTGCTTCATTGGGATTAATCTCATGGGCTGTTCCTCAATTCAAACTATCTTTTCTGTGTTTTTCTTTCCCGGCAATAAGTATGTTTGGTTTATAATGAATTCAAGGTTGTTCCTTTTTAGCATCCTTCTTGAACTTGAAAGCTAAAAATCAGGGAATTTTTCAAAAGATTAGTGGATTACTTTACCTTTATTTATTGAACAGAAAGACCATCCACTACCATCATTTGGGTAGTTCAGGAATTTCACCAGTTTACCATGATCATCCAACTTTGGCTTTGAATTTTTCTCCCTGGGTATGTACAAAGTTGAGTTTGATCCAAAGGGATATAAGCAATTGTGTTTGGTCTTTGGGCTGAGCAGCAGCTGGAGTGGGCAGGTGCCATCTTTCATAAAATTTGATATTGGGTTGGGGAAATGTTTTTTGGTAAGGTATGAATAACTCCAGAAGTTTTGGTGGATTTTTCCCTCATGAATAATTTTCCTTTCAGGGTACCTAGGGTTTGTTTGAACCTCTTGGACTCTCCATTCTGTTCTGGTTTGAAAGATGGTACTGGTGCAATCCTTATCCATAGGCTTTCACACCAAGTTCTTAGGCTGACCACATTTTCTTCCACATTGTAAAATCTAATTTCCACCAGGTGAGTCCTAGATTGTCAAACAGGTGTTTCAACCACCCAATTATTTTTTCAGGAAATTTTATATTTAGCTTCAGGGGGGCACAGAATGTGTAATTTGTGGTATGTTATTGGAAGGTGAGTATAAATCTGGCCCCATTCAATTTATTCTAAAAAGTGACCAGAACATCCACCACACATAATTATAGAGGTATGTGGCATTTTAGTCCAAATTGCACACTGTGTGCCTTCCCATCAATGCTTTTGAGATAGAAAATCTCTCACAAAAGTATGAATCCCATGTGCCTCAAGGTTCCTCTGGAAATTATTTCATCAGGAATTCTTTAAAAAATCCTCAAATGCATGGCCAAGCGTCAGTTTACATATTTATTGGTCAAGTGGAGGCACTTGGGTAACTTTTTGAATTCTCAGAACTTGACTATGTTTGATTCTCCAGAAATAAAATTTGGAAAACTTGTGGAAAAGTCTCCATCCATCAGTTGCAAAAATCCTGGTCAATAGGATGGAGCCCCCAACACCCTCTAATTGTTAAAAGTAATTTGTCACTATTTTCCCCCAAGGCATTGGTGATTTCAGCCTTCCAAAAAATTTCACCAGGGATACGTTCAAGGTGATGGAAATGATAGGTGATGAATTTCGCTCAATTTTTGTAGTTATTTTGAAGTATGGTGAATTTCCACTAACCTGAGTCATGAATCCCAAGTCTAGTAGGACTTCCCCTTCATCAAATTACTCAATTTCCACCTGCCTCACATAACCTGCTTGGGTGGCTGGTGTTTGCTGATTTTGGTATTTTCTTGTGTTGGGGTGATATTTTTGGATACCTTCTTGGCATGTTTATTTTGGGGTGGTGATATGTCTACCAAAAATATGTGTTCCCAGAATTCCTCAAAGTCTTCTTATAAATTCCCATTTCACTTTCAATAATGGAAATGGACCCCATATTGCTGAAGAAGTGTTTCCAACTGATTTTTTCACTTATTTTGCACAGCCTGATCCACAGAGAGGGGGTGTTCCATTTTTTGTGTGGATTCTGCAGGCTAGTGGGTAGGGGGAACATATCTAGGTGTTGGTCTGGCAGTCATGGCCTGAGTTGCCATTTCAACTTCTGAGGGTATGGTGCCTGGTCCCAATTTTTCCAATATGCACAGCTTTCTGTTGGTTGTATGTAAGATTGTTGAGAAATTAGAACACTGTGAGGAAATTTCATTGAGCTTTTGCACCACCAAAAAATCAAAGTTTTTATTTTCTATCCCAGACAGGACTTCTGCCACTTCTTGTAGGAATAGGAAAATAAGCTTTTCAACCAAAATTTTCATCTGTGTGATGTTTTACTTAATCTTGTGCCAGGTTTATATCCAGAAATCACCAACCCCTGAAAAACCATGCAATTCCATTACCAGTTTATTAAAAATTTCTATTTTGTTAAAACAGTCTGATTGGCTACATTTCTTCTGGTAAAATATGTATGCACTTACGCGTGTGCTACGTATAAGTGTAATCCAAATGGGATGCCTATGTGTGCCTCTGCAGCCCATTGGACACACACAAGGATCATACAGGCCTGTTTGGATGTCACAGATTTGGGGAAACTGGCCTCAAAATGCCTGAAACAGGCCTATTGGTACACGGGCCCTAACGGGCCTGGTGGGGTATATGGGAAAATACAGCCAGATGGGCTTGTATGAGCATAATTGGGCTCAAGGTTTATTTTGGACATACTTGGCCAGACAGGCTGGCCTGCAAAAGTATGTTTTACTCAGTTTTTGGCCTTGGGGCTGCCACCCATTTTGCAGCCGGGTTGGGGCTGCCGCCCATTTTGCAGCCGGGTTGGGGCTGCCGCCCGTGTTGCAGCCCACTTGGGTCCGCTTTTTTTGCCTACGGCCTGTTTAAAGGGCCTGACGGCCCGCGTGGGGCCGTTTTAGGGGGCAGCGTGGCTGCTGCCCGGGGTGGCGGCCGGCTGTTGGAGCCCTGGGGCTGGGGCCAACGGCCCCGGCTCCTCCCCCTCCCCTTGCTTGCCATTGCAAGGGGGAGGGGGAAGGCTGGCTGGGTTGAACCAGCCAGCCACCAGTCAGGGTGGGGGGAATTTCATCACCCTCCCATCCAGGAGGAATGATGAGGTGGCTGGCCGCAACAAAGCAACCAGCGGTGAGGGGGACCTGACCACCCCTCCACCATTGAAGTGAAGGGAAAAAAAGGGGCGCTCTCCCCCACCCTTTACCAAGGGGGAGGAGCAACAGGCTGGAGGGGATTTGACCCCCCCAGCCCACCTTACCTTGACAACACCCTGGGGGTATCAACCCCCAGGGCCCCTGGTAGGGGGATTTGACTGCCCCCTCCAGGGATCTGTTAGAGGGAGGGGGGGGGAAAGCATGTCCGCTGGTCACCCCCCCCCCCCCCATGTGAGTATGAGACCGGACCCAGGGTCCCACCTGGCCCCTTGTATGGCCAGGGGCTGGTTGCATGAGGCAACCAGCCAGCCTTTAAGGTGACAACCAACCAGGGATTGAACAGCAAAGGGGATGGTTCAGCCCTGTAACAGTGGAAAAACCATAAAGGATGGGAATAGGCTGGTTGTAAGGGTACAGGGACTGAAGCCATGCGGGCTGATGTAGTCCAAACATAGTAACAAGGCCTGTAGAGCCTGTAGAGCTCTTTTGGGGCGGAAAATTTGCCTTTTGGCTTGTTGTATCATGGGCTCACAAGAGGCCAATCTTTTTGTACTTAAGGAGCTCTTCTCCCTGCTGTTTTCCTTTATCCATTCATCATCCAATCAAATTCATCACCAATATCATCCAACTTTTTGCCCCATTGTGAGAGCCCATCAGCAATTATTGACACCAGGTTTCCAGCATTTCTTTTGCTTTAAATACTGCTCATAAGCCTAAGCTAATTGCTGGCCATAATTATAACATCTTCCTCAATAAATATAAATAGAACCAGCCCTTTCTTTCCCCAATTCTTTTATTGAACCTAGCAAGGATTTTTCAGTTGTGGTCTGGGGTAGGATCACTATTGAATCCCTCTCACTAATTGCAAATTTTTTGAAAGAATTGAAATCCCAAAGGAACAGGCTGTCCCACTTGAATACATTTTTCAAATTGTGGCAAAATTTTCTTCCCACAATTCCTCAAAGAAATTGGCCTCTTGTGGGGCAATCATAAAAAATGAAATAAGGCAAAAACCCCCCAAAAAGGGCTCTAAAAGCTTTACAGGCCTTTTTACTTGGTTTTTCCTCAACCCGACCACTTTTAATGTTACCCTAGCCATTCTAACCAGACAATCCTGGTTTAATTTGTGTGTATCCACCTGCAAGGGGCTTAAATAGCCCCTTTGCTGTTTGGTACCTGCCTGTCTACCCTTTGCAGCCAGGCTTGACCATCTATTATTTTCCACTGGAATGGTTTTCAAATACCATTCCATTACCTAATGCCTGTGTGCCATGTGCAGCCTGGCCTGTGTTTCAAAAATTTCTGAGCTGGGCCCACCCAAATACTCACTCTGTGGCCACCACAATGTGTGTGATGTCCCCCACTTTTTCTTGGTTTCCTTGGGGGTGGGGGTGGTCAAATCCCCCACAAGGGCCCTAAATATCAATTAAACCAGGGAATTGTCATTGAAAAATTGGTCTGGGGGGTGGCCAGATCCCCCTTAGCCTATAGCTACTGCCCCTTGGTAATGGGAGGGGGGAGCACCCCTATCAGTGGTGGGTGATCAGGTCCTTCCCACTGCTAGTTGCCTTGTTAAAACTGGCCTGGCCATTTTTTTTCCCTCCCACCCTTGCAGCAATGGAGGGATGGGGGAAGCTTCTTCCCCAAGGCTACAAAAATTTATGTGGTGCAGAATTGTGGAAAAGGCTAAATATCTGACAAGATCCTACTCTGTTCTGTAAATTATTCTTGTTGTTGATTTCTATCCTTATGAAAAATCTGCAAATATTGATCCTGGATTTCTAGAACTCCTGATTTATGGGCTCTGCAGCTATTTAGCAGAAACTAATCTGCAAGCCTTAACACTGCTATCATTCCTCACAAGCAAATATAAATGCTCTCTAAGTTTTAGTTTTTGTAAGTTATATTATACTTAAATCCGTGTGTATGTGTTCATATCCCCCCTAAATGATGCTTTAAATATGGCCTTATATATACAACCCTCAAAGCAAGAAGAACAAAAAAGATGTTAACAATGATGAGGTAAACTGGGACAGCAGAGAAAGTGAGTTTAAGTATGAGGAAAATGTGTATTCTACATACCTGGGACAGCAGAGAAAGTGAGTGGAAGGATGGGGAAAGGAAGAGGAGTCCTTCCACTACTGCTTTCCCAGGTATACTGCACTGCTAGTTACAAGACTGTGAAATTTACACAACTGCGACATAGATGACGGTAGGTGTGTAGCACACATGTGTAATGGAAGCACTGAGTGAATTCAACACCCCCCCCTTGCTGCAGATCTACCAAAGAACAACAAACAGAAGAAAGAAATGAGGAGAGCATGTTGTGGTAAACCAAACCAGTCCTACAGCCATCAGACTCATTTTATCTAATTAATTATAATTCTTTTATCAAATTGAAGTCAAAAAAACAAATTCCAAACCCCTCAAACACTAAGCTCTAAACTCAAACCAACCTGAAAAACAAAATCAATCACCAGATAACCCCCTTCAACCATATCAACACCTGTCCTAAAAACAACCCAACACCTGGCACAGACTGGATTATGTCACATGGATTAATAAAAAGTCTTAAATGAATATATAATCAAAAAAGCTTATGCTTAAAATAGAAAGGCCTCTGAAGCTTCCTCTCAAGCACTCTGATACTCAGCTTGCCACCATTCCAACCATACAACACACACACATGCACCAACAGAAGTAGGGGCTCATGCAGCCAAGTATATCTCAATTCTCACCAACCAGCAATAAAAACTCAGTAAAAATGACTTTTCTGGAACTTTCACCACCAGATAAGAGCTATGAAGCGTCCTCTCAAGCACTATGATACTCAGTTTGCCACCATTCCAACTATACAACACACACACATGCACCAACAGAAGTAGGGGATCATGCAGCCAAGTATATCTCAATTCTCATCAACCAGCAATAACAACTCAGTGCACACGCCTTTTCTGGAACTTTCACCACCAGATAAGAGCTCTGAAGCGTCCTATCAAGCACTCTGATACTCAGTTTGCCACAATATCAACCACACAGCACCTACAAGCCACACTCTCAAGCTACCCAAGGGGGCATGCAGTAAAACAGCATACCTCATGTATCTACAACTAATTCCATTGAAACAGCATGCAGGTAGTTCCTGCAACATTTTATACATGATAAGGGCTCAGAAGCGTCCTAAGAAACACCCAGCACAGGAATTTCTACCACCAAACCCATGCATGTCACACCATTCAAGCTACCAAAGAGGGCTTGCAGCTGCCAAGAATGTTTCATGCTTTTTCCAACCAGCAAAATTAACTCAAGCTGCAGGGAACTTCTGCAGAAATTTTTTTATACAAGATAATCACTCAGAAGTGTCCATATCACACCATTCTTATCTCTTATCTCATATCTTAGCCTGAATATCAAAAATTAAACTAAAAAATACAGTTATCTCTCAGTCTGATTTACACGTTTTCTCACCAGAATTATTTGTCTCATATAACTGTACCCTCCTGTGCTTCAACAGTGCAGAGAGAGGCTCAGAACCGCACTCAGGGGAGCTCTGAGCATCCCCTGAGGAAGTATTTGTCCATTTAAGGAGGGCTCTTTTGCCCTATCCAAGTTTTCTAGCATGTCATCAGCCCCAGAGTATGGCATCAGCCCCCACCCATGATATATGAACCCTAAGATCTATGGCCTCTGCCTGATCAGTGCCAGATTGTTAGTGAACCAGAATCAAGTGAAAAGGAAATAAAAGATCAAACACGAAATTATCATTGACCATTTGACCAAACCCCTGGTGCTTCTGAAGAAGGGTTCTTGAGAAAAGGCCTGATATTCAGCACCTATTTTTAAAAGGGAAAACCCTTACTTTTGATTAGTAATACTATAAAAAAGGAAGAGCACAACAGAAAAACCAACCAAGCTTATTTTGCACCCAGCTCCCTGTGGGCAAACCCATCTTTGGGTCCTCCTACTGGTTAAACACTTTTTAGTCAACCCTTAAATCCTTTAATTGGAATTGGAAAAATAGTCAGGAAAAGTCGAAAATTCTTGATTATTAATTGGTGGAAGCTTGCCAATAATCCAATCCAACCTGGAATAGTCTTGCAATTCCTAAAAAAATCTCTATTATTAAATAATCTAGGTCTGATTAGGGACCTATTTTAAGTCTCAAAGAAACCAGCCACTAATTAAAAAAATTATTGTGCAGACTTATTATAGTTTGGAAGGGCAGGCAATTCAAAACCACCTTAGCTTACCTCTATCTACTAAAGAGTAGTAGTAAACTAAATTCCCCTTCTAGTGACTGCCAGCAAGCTATTTGCTAAATAATCACATTACCCCTTGGAGTCTCTACAATTGGTGTCCCAACAGTGGCCAATTTCCTTTGGAATGATTAGTTATTACCTATAATAGAAGATATTTTCGGAAAATTAGCTCCTTTAACCTACCAAAAATTTGGGAAATTAAAGGAAGAGATATTCACCAGATATTAAAGAACCTCAAGGAACAACTTAAAGTTTTTGAAGATAATAACCAAGGAGCACTTTCCTCAATAACCAGGATGGAGCAAGAACTGAAAGACAAACCCAAACTACCCAGTGGACCCCAAGAAAAACCAGAGGAAGACCAGGAGAGAATTCAGAATCAGCAAGACATGGCATCAGAAATGAGAGAGAATCTTGCAAAAATTTGCAAAGTCCTAAACCAAATCCTTGAAGAAATAAAAGCACAAGGCATCCCACAAACCCCTTATACTCAACAAAGAACCAGATTTCAGACCTCCACACCAAGATTACCATTTGGAAGAATGCAAACAAGGACCATGGAAGAATCAGAAACCCCCTCCATTAGTTCAGGAATAAAAATATTTCCTCAACCTAGAGAGGAAGAAGAGAAGCAATAAGGAGCCAGTACACTGAAAGAATCCCAGCCAGAGGACAAGCCCAGGATAATTTAATAATCAAGAATGATGAAAAAAATGGAGTATTATTAGATGGAAATAAAGGTAGATATTGAATTTGAAGTAACAGAGGTGGAACAGTTCATTAAAAGAATTGAGAAACTGGCTAGAATTCAGAAGGCAGCAGGAATAGATATAGCTTTGCAATTACCCTTTCTAGTCCAAGACAAAAAGATTAGGGAATCTATTGAGGATATGGAAGGACATGAATATGGATACTGGACCTTTTGAAGAAGGAGTTGAAGGGGAAATGGGGCACAGCTACCCCCCTTAGAAGGTTTAATGAGGAATCCATACCTAGATTTCTCAGACTTACTCAAGATCAGGGAGGAATCAAGACCAAACAGGACTTCAAAAAGTTTATTGGTAATTATGAGGAGATGGAACTTTATTTCATTAGGATGGGGTATGAAAACACCAACTGGGAAGGTGGAGAGAACCTATGGAAAGCCTTGTCCACTGATCTTAGGAGGGAGGCTAACAGAGAATTGGCCCGTGCAGGTAGAATCAATATTGCAAGGGATGGAAGATACCTTCCCCCTGACCTGGAAACCTTGAAGGAATTTGTGGAAATGACTTTGGCATTATGGGATGTGGATGAAGAAGAAGAACCTAGACCATCCAGCCAGAACCTAGTGGAACCTAAGAAAGAAGTCAAATTCCAGCCATCAGGAATGGATGAACTCTTAAAGATGAAAGAAGAAATCACCAAGCTCACCATGGCTTTAAATCAGAAGCAGGCACCACCACATCTTGAAAGGACCAACCAAGGAATGGCACCAAACTTCAGACCCCCAGTTACCAATGCAGGACCCAGATGGCAAGTCAGATGCAACTACTGCAAGTATGAGCTCCATACCCAGTTCAACTGTACAGATCTCTCAGAGGACCTCAAGAACAGGAAAGTGTTCAAGCAAGGATCCAGTTTCTTCTTTCCAAATGGGGAATCAGTACCACTGAGTATCCAGGAAACAACCAGAGACCAAGTGAAGAAGTTCCCAGAAAAAAAAAAGAGCCTTAAGGTTGAAGAACCCCAGAAGAAGGAGGAACCATCCAATGTTGCAGCATTCTTGGAGATTGTAAATTGGGAAGCTTGGACACCACCAGAAGTATATGTGAAGGAATCTCAAGTCCAATGGGGAATGAGGAAGTCCCAGAGATTGGCGGAAAAGTCCCAGGGAAATCCCAAGCCAGTAAACCAAGACACCCCAGATCCAGAAAATGAACCTTCAGCACCAGTCAAGGAGGGTGGGTCCAGGAAAAGAAGAGTAAGTTATCCAGGAGCATGGGTTGAGGAGGATTGCCAAGACTCAGATGAAGAAGAAGACCCCCCAGAAGAACCTGTGAAAAAACCTGAAACTGAACCTGTGGAAGTGAACAAGGAAAGGTCAGAACCAGTATATACTGAAGGAGGAACCAAGATTGAAGAAAGCATGAAGAACAAAATATTAAAACAAAGATTTAACCTTACCTTGGAGGAGCTCCTTTCAGTTGCACCAAAATTCTTCAAGCATCTAAAAGATATGACCCCTGAAGGAACCTTGGATTTGAAAGTCTCTAAATCATCAGCCAGCAAAAACCATAGAAGAATTAATGGATGTAAACACCATTTTGAAGACTATTCTGATGAAGAATACCCATTTTCCATTGGCAAAAATCTCACTTATGCTTGCCCATTAGGATTCAGAGACATTTGGATCAAAGGAAAGAAGGTAAGGGCCCTGGTAGATACTGGTGCTGAATTAAATGTCATACCTGAAAATTTGGTAATACAGGTAGGCTTGGTGTCCAGGGAAATATTCATGAGGGTTATGGGGATTGGAGGCCACTCAACCCCACTAATTGGTTTGTCTGAAAGAACAATGTTTGGGATAACTGCTGGGGAACCCAAATCTGCTCACTTCTTCATAGCCAAAGGATCAATTCATACAATTCTTGGAAGACCCTTCTTGGTGGATCATAAAGTCAGGCTGGAATTATAAAAACATAAAGGAGAAGTCCTAAGCTATGAAATAGCAGAAGGGGAGAGGTTATGCATCCCAATCTTCTCACCAAATCAAGCAGGATGGCAGGTGACACCACAAAAAAGATCAATGGGTATGAATAGCATTGCAGCAAACCTAGAGGTCAAAGGATTCAATGAAGAAGCTTGGAACAGTGGGAAGCATATATCTGAAATAAACTTGGAAGGCTTACCAGATCCTTGGGAAAATAATATTCTCACACCATCAATCTATGAAGAAGAACCAATTGACAGGACTTGGAATGATCTCCTTGATAAAATGGAAGCTGAAGAGAACCATGAGAATTTCCAAAGATTATTTGGAGGATTCTGGACCAACCTGGAAGACATGGAGGGAGAAAAATGGGAGGAGTTACCTGGAGCAGGCTTGGACAACTCTGAATTTATTGAGTTAATCAATATCCAAGCCACTAATGTTCTTCTGATTGATGGGGATTGGCCATCCAATTATGGAAAGGTTCCTTGGGTCATCAGGTACAGCTTGTAATATGGTGAAGAATTTGTCAACTGAAGATCCAGCGGCTATCCAGTTGCCCCCGCAGCCTCCGGTGTGCAGAACCATGCCGTTACCAACACCAGTATTTCCAACCCGTGCTAAGTCTACCTCAACCCCAGGCTTCTGTAACTCCACCTCCATATGGCTCTGTTGTCTTTGACTCCATCTCTCCCCTCTCTCAATCCAATACTCAATTCCCAACTTGTCCTCCCACTTCCCTATCCAGCCAGAGAAAAGTACCGCATGCAAACTATCCTTGGCAACCCAATTGAATTCAGGAGGAGAAATTACTAAATCCACTCCCTCCCGTGATTGTGGCGCCAAGCCTGCTAGAAGTGCTTTAGACTCAGATTATACTATCACAAGCGTTTTAATTGAATTGAAATAAAGAGACTCTTGAGAAAAATTTTACATGGTAGCAAGAGTCAACTCTTAATTCAAACAACGCTTGAATAGATACATAGGTCAAAAAATCCAGGTACCCTAAAAATGGCCAAACACATGGAACATCCCATACTCATCCCTCAATCAGAAAAATTGGAAAATGACTACTCAACCAAATCAAAGATTTTAAAACTAAACCGTCATAACTGGCACAATGGGAAAAGCGCGTTTGAATACATAATCATTGGGAAAGGCCACAAGGAGATACTAAGTGACAAATGGATCAAGAATAACTTGAGAATAACTTGCTCACCAAAACTTATTGACACAAGAACGCTCTTGCACTCAGTCTTCTAAGAAATTCAATTGAAAAGGACTTGTTATCCTGCGTTAAATCCAGAAAATCAGATTTAAGCAAGGCGTAAAAGCTCCTTGCAAGTGAGTGCAGCCAAAATTCTTTAATTGTCATAGGGGACACACTAATTCAACTGGTTAACCTGACATACAAGCCAGGGAGAAGCTTACGCAAACATACCTCAACATTCAAGGATGCCTATTTCAACCTCACCCACATGATCAAAAGCCAGCCAATTGAGAACCAAATCATGAAAGCCTCCTCAGCCTTGGCTGCAATCTTTCTCATCAAAATCCTGAGACAAAACCACCTGATCTGAAGTATCACCTCAACTCTCTACAACATAAAGCCCTTCACCTTGGAGGCAGTGCCTACTAGAATCCTGTTGGAAGACTCAAGACAAGAGTTGAATGCCGTGGATACAAGCTACTATGCTCTCAACACTCAATCCCAACCTTGTTGCAACAAACACACTACTCGTGGTAAACCAGTGGACAAAGGGACACCATCTCTTCCCAACCAACCATGCTCCGTTGCCCCAACCAGGAACAACCCTCAGCTTCATTCACGACCCACGTCCTTAGATGCTCAAATAGAATGGTTAGATCAGGAACTCAAACAACTCAGGTTGCAACACTCCGTGAAAGTTGCAGAAGACTGCACTGAGGAGTCCGCTGCTGAAGATACGGTTGACAATGTGCTTGTGATGGAAAATCAATCAACTGATCCAGAAAACTGCGGGTTTCTTCTCTGAAACAATGTACTATACAACACCGCAGTCCTGAGTGGACCTAGGTACAAGCTGTTTTACAACTCAGGCCCGTCAAGGTCCACTGTATGTAACCTGTTGCTACTTCACAATCCCACACCTGTTGCAAAGAAGCTAAGTACTTACAAAGGTTGTATCAATATCACGCATGTTGGCAAACTCAACATAGGCGTAACAACCATCAATCCCGTGTTCTGTGCTCCGGAAGGACCTTGCAATCTGATTTCTGCCACGCAACTAAAAGACCATGGGCTGCGCGTGGTGCACAAAAACTGTACCGTACTGGCGAAACTTGCGGATTGGATTGTGTATTGGTTTCCTAGGATTGGTAATCTCTACATTTTGTACTATTACCCCCCACCTGATATCAACCTGGCTAGATTAACAAACACCAATGTGGATTGGCATATAAAACTGGGCCACCCGTCAGATGCCTAATTAAAGAAGTTTCTCACCTTCCACAAGTTGCCCGTGCCAACCCCTTTCCCATCGGCCAACCGTTGAAACATCTGTTCTGAGTGTAATATCAAGCGCAAATCCCACTCCAACCCCTACCGGGCTTGCTTAAGCTGTTTAAACGCCTCCATCTTGATGTTCTTCAAATTACTCCACCTTGCAAGCAGTCATCCTCATACATTCTTGTGATCATCATTGATCTCTCCAGATTCAACAGGATCTATTTTCTCAAGACCAAGTCCAATGCGGAGGATAGGATTGTGAGCTATGTTCACAAAATCAAGAACCAGCTTGATTTTACCCCGGCATTCCTACACTGCAATCAAGGTGTCGAATTTGGCTCAACAAAGTTCCAAGAATTCCTATCAAGCCGTCGGATTGTTCTTGAACAAGGTCCTGCATACTCCACTCAGTCAAATGTACTTTCCAAACGCTTGAACCAGACCATTATGACAAAGAGGAGGTAAATTCTAGCACAGTAAGTTGTACCCATCAACTGCTGGGACAAGGCAGCAAAGTATTCTTCAATGCTGATAAAAATTCTTCCCTCTGCGTCGCTTGGCTGGAAGTTGCCGGTTAGCACCCTACTCACCGCAAATGCCACCATAGAGCCTGTGAAAGACATACTGACCCTAATCCCTTTTGGTCTAAAGGTGCATGTGCACGTCTCTCCCCCTTCAAAGCTGGATATTCAATCCAAACCCCTCCTATTCCTTGGGTATGAACAGTACTTGGATGCAGGGCGGTTCTTGGACCCAAACAAACGGAGGGTGGTGGTAAGCCGGGACTTCACGCCAACCCGTCTTGTCTTTCCCTATCACTCCACTCAATCCTTAAAAAAATCCCTGTCCTCACTCCCACAGGCCACAACAATCCCCGCAACAGAGCAAAAACCTTCCTCTTTACTTCTCCCCATCTCTCAGCCCTGGAAACATAAGTGCCACAAGACAATTGAATCCATGCCTCATGACAACCCCATCTCCTTCCCTCCTTGCAGTGCAGAGCGCACCACACCACCTGGACCAGCTTCCACCAACATGGCTTCTTCTCAACTGCCACCCGTTCCCGTTTTCGTCCCCAAGGGCTACACGTACATGCCATAATACAAAAAACCTCCCCGGGATGTGTCCTCCAACATTTATCCCACCGCTATCCTGCAAACGTCCAGAAGTCAGCCTGATTCCCCCACCAACAATGAAGATGCAGACAAAGCCCTAGTTAGTGAGGTGATCTTGGTGAAAAAAGACTTTGCAAATCCGGACAAGCGGCCTAAGTGGATTGAGTCAATGACAACCAAAAATCAGTCACTCCTAATGCAAAAGACCCGCACTCTTGTTTCCCAACCAACTGATGACAAAGTCATAGGTGGGGTGTGGCGGCTGGTCCAAAAAAAGAAAAAGTTTGGCAAAGTCACTTGATGCAAGTCAAGATGGGTCTGTTTTGGGAATCACCAAGAGTACCCTAGACACTACCTTGATACCTACTCTTTGGTTGGCCAAAGTGAATCCTTCAGGGCACTCCTATCAGCTGCGGTTCAAAATGACTGGCATGTTTTCCAGTTTGAAATTGAAACAGTGTTTCTTTATGGAGACATCAACACGGTTATTCATGTGGCGCAAGTGGCGGGTTTTGAGGTACCGTTAAAGGAGGATTGGGTTTGGAAGCTTAATAAGTTTCTCTACAGAACCAAACCAGCCCCAAGGTGCTGGCGCACCCACCTGGCAAAAACACTCCTATTTCTTGGAATGACCCCGTCAACGGGCAACAAGTCCATCTTTGTTAATGATTAAAAATAAACGCGGTTACACTTGCACATGGACAATTTAAGACTCCAAACGGTGCTAGGCTGTGGCAGTTCTGTGGAGGGGAAAGGTGCTGTTTAGGCTTCCCTCCTGAGTGTTACAAAAATATTTAAATGTAACCAAGATCAAGGTCCAGAACCTGGTAAATGAGGAATCAAGTAGTAGAGGATAAAGATGATAGTAGTTTGGTAGCAATGGAACAGCACTATCTGAGCCAAGATTATGTGGGAAAAATTGGACAAAAGAAGCTAAATTTTGTTTAAAGTTCAAAGAACAAAGCTGTTGTATGTAAACAACGCCCACAAGCTAATAACTCTGGTTGTCAGCAGAAGATTGGGGATGATCAACTCAAACCCAACCAACCTCCAGGTTCTCAATGAATCTGCTCAACTCTCCGCAATCAAGCGCTTGAAGGGTACCAGATAACTGAGGGTGGCTGTACAAGACAAAGCACTATGTTCAAGAAGCTCTAAAAGCAAACATTAAACTGATTTGAAGCAAGGATAACCTCAAAAATTCTCAAGAAACTCAAGAGTAGGCTGGAAGAATGCAACTCCAAAAAAATAAGGGAGGTATAACACTCCAGGTCTTAAGCTTAATAAGACCTCTTCAATCAATTGTGATTGGCTCCAGAAAGATGATCAAGGAGGGATCAAGACCAGTATGGTCAGAGAAAGGGATCAAGGAGTGGTATAAAACACTCAAGAATCCCAACAGACAGAATTCTCTTCAACCAGCAAGGCTATTGGTCAGTGATAAAGATCAGGACACAGAGCGGCAAAGACTAAGGATCAAATGGATCAGGGGTCAATCATAGATATACCCAGGATGAGGATGAGGATTCAATTTCAATGATAAAGGGGGGGAACATATGCACACACTCCCCTTGATGTTTTGAAAAGGCAGGGGAGAGCCCCTCCTTTTATAGACAAGAAGTCTGTAGACTATTTACAAGAGAGATTTACAAATAGAGCAGAATTTTTTTTTTTTTTTTTTTTTTTTTTTTTTTTTTAGGATGATTGTCATGAGAAAACAAAAGAAAAAAAAAGAAACAAACAAACACTCAGAAAAAAAAACAGAAGAGTTGAATCAAGAATGACAGGAATGGGAAGACCCCGGCCCGTGCCAATGATGGGCACAGCAGGTGATGGATTACAAGGGAGGCCCGCGCAGACAGATGTCTGACAGGCCCAGCCAATGGATGAGCAACAGCGGGCCCCACGCGGACAACAGAAAGCCGCGCGGACAACCACAAGATGTGCAAGTGGAGCAAGATGAGCGCGGTCCAAGATGGATGGCAGGTGGTCGGATGACTGGTGGAGGTGGGAAGGATGAGGTAGACGGGTGCTTGAGAAGGCGGGATGAGGTAGACAGGGGCTTGAGATGGCCAAGTTGGTTTTCGCAGTGGGGGTCGGGTTTTGATTGAGGAAGGGATCAACAAGATGTCAGAGTGATGAGAAGATTTCATTATCCAAGATCTTCAGGTTAGATCTCACCGGGCCTGGGGAGCCCAAGCTTTCATTGAGAGAAATGTGGTGGTTGATGGTCCGGTGATCTTACTGAGAGCCATGGATGAAGGCGCGACGGGATGGATGGGCCAATGATCAATGACACCTGGTGGGAGTGGGTAGATCAAATTGATGGCCACCAACAATGATTGACCTGGACTTTGAGGCTGGTTTAGATTTTGAGTGAGAGTGATGGGAGTCAAAGGTTTTCAGGATTGATTGAGGGTTATCAGAGGTCTGATGATGACTCAGAAGAGGTTCAGACCAAGGATTGGATGATGGTGATTATTGGGGTCAATGACTGCAAGCACGTTTTTAAAAAAAAAAAAAGAAAAAAAGAGAGGACTTCATCTGCGTGTTTCCCAAAAGAGGGTGGATAGCAGCGTGAAGCAAGAGCGAATTGAACATAGGACCGGGCGCTAGGAACTGAGAGATCTTCCTAGACAACTAGGAGAAGGGAAGGCTGAGAACGGGGAACTAAACTGAGAAATCATTCCAAAAAAACGTTTTTTTTTGGATCTAAATGGAGGCTATAGAAAAAGTTCATAAAAAATTTTACTTTTTTCCGTACTGGCCCAGAGGTGTCCCAAATTGGGCACCACAAAAACGGGCTGGCTTTTGGGGCAAACCAAAAGGAAATCAAGCAGTTTCTGGAACTTCTGGGGGGGAAATATAAAATAAAGCTCCAAGAACGTCCCAATCAACATCTAGGCTACACCCTGGAGTTGGGTCAGGATGGTTCCCTCAAGCTCCATCAGCATGAATTCATGGAGAAGGCCTTGAAGGACTTTGGATTTGAACATCTCAATGCGGTAAAGGCGCCTGCCCCTATGAACATACACAAAGTTGTAGGACAGGAGTCACCGGAATTTGATGTGAAGACTATGCAAAATGCGCTTGGGACCCTCATACACTTAGCCATCCATACAAGAACCAAAATCCAATTCAAGGTAGATTTGTTATCCCAATTTGCAAAAAAGCCAACTCAAGCCCAGCGGAAAATGGTCAAACATTTATTTCAATACTTGCAGGGAACAAAATCCGTGGGGCTCTTGTTCACAAAGTCCTCCAACCCTAGGGATTGACTGTGCGGGTGGGCAGATGCTGATTACAGCTGATCTATCACTACTCAGAAATCAAACTCCGCTATGTCATCACGCTATATGGTAACCCCATTAGTTGGGCCACTAAGAAGCAGACCATTGTGGCCCAGTCTATGACGGAAGCAGAGTTTGTGGCAATAAATCTGTGTGCAAAACAAGTCAGGTGGTTGTCAACGCTCATCCTTGGACTTGGCATTTTGATCTCAAAGCCAAAAATAAAGAATGATAATCAGGGGGTGAACTTCATAAGCAAGGAAGCCCATTTAAACCCCAACTCCTGGCACATTGAGATCAGATTTCAGTATGTGTGTGACCTTGTGTCCAAATCACTGCTGTCCGTTGAACACACATCAACAGAAAAAATGATTGCAGAAATCCTCACCAAGCCCCTTGGGTACGTGAAGTTGGTACAGGCCAGACTCCAACTTCACCTCAACTCCGCTGAATCTAGGAGGAGTGTCAACTAAAGATCCAGCGGCAATCCAGTTGCCCCCACAGCCTCCGGTGCGCAGACCTGCACTGTTACTAACACCAGTATTTCCAACCCTTGCTAAGTCTACCTTGACCCCAGGCTTCTGGAACTCCACCTCCTTACGGCTCCATTGTCTTTGACTCCGTCTCTCCCCTCTCTTGATCCAATACTCAATTCCCAACTTGTCCTCCCACTTCCCTATACAGCCAGAGAAACATACCGCATGCAACCTATCCTTGGCAACCCAATTGAATTCAGGAGGAGCAAGTACTCAACACACTCCCTCCTGTGATCGTGGCACCAAGCCGGCTAGCAGTGCTTTTGAATCAGATTATACTATTAAAAGCGTTGTAATTGAATTGAAATAAAGAGAATCTCAAGCAAATTTTTACAGAATGGGCCAAATACTGGATGAAATGCTTAATTGTAATGTACCAGGTGATACCAAACCATATCAGGTGGTCAGGGTATCTAGAGGAGTAAGCCCTCCTCCCTAATTGATTAATTGATGAAGAATTAAGCCTCCGGTTTCCTTTGGTTAGCTGAGGGAAAGGGTGGGCAGAACCACCACTGTAAGATTCATTAAAAACCATCAAGATCACAAAATAAAAGCAAAAAATCCCATAAAAAATCCTATAAAAAATAAAAAAAGGGGTAACAGTGATATTGTTGGGACCTCCAACAGAACAAAACAAAAAAAATGAATGCTCACCATACTAGCAACACCAGAATTTCCCCTATCACCAATCACCAGAAAACTGTAATAATCCTGAAAAATAAATACAAAAAAAATCCAAAAAAAAAACTATATACAGCAAAATATTAAAAAAAAACCTACAATCCAAAGCAAGAAAATACATACTTGCCAGTTTTTTTTTCTTCAAATATATATATATATATATATATATATATATATGCTTATCCTGCCAACATCAAGGGCAAGATTCAACTGTTCTCATTCTCACAACCTTCACCAAAACAATATATATATATATATTTTTAAAAAAACAAAACAAAAAAAGGGAAGACAAGGACGGCCGCAATAAGCAATGGGTATAGCAAATGGGAAGGGTGTTATTGTAAATGACCAGCCCCCCCCCCAAAAAAATAACCGGGTGGTCAAACTTGCAAGCAATTGTCGGGCGGGAACGGAAATGATGTTTGCAATGGCAATCATGGTTGCCACAGCAAAAGCGAGTGCAACTGCAATTGCCAGTCAACAAAAAAATGCAAAAAAAGCAGCCAGGCCAATTTCAAACAAAAAGCCATTTGCGGAAAGAACAAAGAAGGACGGAAACAAAACCCATCCCATTTGAAGATGGCGGTGAAAAAAAAAAAAAAAAAAAAAAAAAAAAAACGACGCAGGAAAGAGACCTTTTAAAAAGTACGAGGAGATGAATGGGCTTGGGGGGATGGATCAGGAGCCAAGAGAGCCCTCCAGTTTTTTTTACCTTGAACAGGAGTCCCAGGGAAGGGCACCTATCTATAATCCAATCGGATCGTGCTAACGGTCCCAACCATTAATATCAGCTAAATCATGACCTTCCACCTCCAGCCGAAACCCCTTATCACCATCGTGATCGCAAGCTTGATCAAGACGGCGATTGCAGCCCACTCCTTCCCGCAACTCGCAACCATGGCTTATGCAAATCGCCGCCACTGAGTGATATATAAAAAAATGCTAATTCAAAACAAAGAGAAAAAAAACAGAGAAGCAAGCCAAAGGCCCCTATCGCGCTAATGGTCTTGACCACTAACAACAGCTGCCCCCACTTCTTCCTGCGACAGGCAATCGCAACCGCGACTTTTGTGAGATTGCGGCCATCAAATTATATGAACATCAAAAAAAAACAACAACAACAAGACAATAAAAAAAAAGGAAAAACAAGAAGAAAAACAAAAAAAAGACTGGAGCCCTTATTTCCTCCAACAACGCCACCCACTCCTTCCCGACACCCGGGAGGGAGCGATTGCGCCTTCCCCGCAATTTGCCAAAGGGAGGCCTGTTGAATAAAGATCCCGCAGCCTCCGCTGTTTCCCCCGGTGTTTATTCCCCCCGGCGTGTTCTTCCCCCGCCATCATTGCTTCAAGTCCCGCGCGCCACAATCCCAGAGCTCCTCTGAAGTCCATCCTTGTCCCGGTCGCCACCAACTCGTCCGCCTGAAGAGCAGTACCGCACACGATCCAAGCTTCGCCAAAGTAGCAAGATTCAGGAGGAGCAAGTCCACAGGAAACCCTTCTCCAGAGTCAACTCGCCAAGCTCACTAGTAGTGCTCTCGACCAAAGGTAACATGTTGCGCGATATTTCCTCATTTTATCATTTGTCATTCCTTTGTTTCTCAAGTATCTCTCAATTTCATTCTAACGTGTTTCATGATTTGACTTGATTACTTGTCCTCTCAAGAGTTATACTATTACAAGAGTTGTAGTTTGAATTGAAATAAAGAGGCTCAGAGGTAAAAGTTATCATGGTAGAAAGAGCCGACTCTTGATTCAAACAACTCTTGAATAGATACAGAAGTGGAGATTAACAGGTAACGCATCAGATGGCCCATTGCCAAGGACACCCCATACTCATCCCTCAGTCCGATGGCTCAGACGAGGATGACTACTCTACAAAATCAAAGATTATAAAACTAAATTGACACAATTGGCACGACTGGAAGAGCGCCTTTGAGGACATATTGGTTGGCAAAGGACACAAGGAAATACTAGACGAGGAATGGATCAAAGCAAACTAAGATACAAAAGTTTACCAAAGCCAGAATGCTCTGGCCCTCAGCCTTCTCAGAAATTTGATAGAGCAAGACCTACTTTCCAGTGTCAAGTCCAGCAAGTCCAGTTTCAGCAAAGCCTACTGTCTTCTTGCCAATGAATGCGGAGAAAATTCACTAATAGTCATAGGAGACGCCCTGATCCGTCTTGTCAATCTAACCTACAAGCCGGGGAGAAGCCTAAGGGAGCATACCTCAACGTTCAAGGACGCATACGTCACTCTCACTGATATGATCAAAATTCAACCACCCAAAGATCAGATCATGAATGTCTCTCCTGCTCTTCCTGCATTCTTTCTCATCAAGAGCTTACGACAAGATGGTCTCATATCAAGAATCACCTCCACACTCTACAACATACGTCCCTTCACTCTGGAGGCAGTATTCACCAGGGTTCTACTGGAAGACTCCAGACGGGAATCAACTCTATTGACGCTAACTACTACGCCTCCACCCACAAATCAGGTTCACGGCGCAGCAAGCGCAAGATGCCATTGAGGGCACCAGAAAAGTTGTCTCAACCAGCTCCTTTTTGCCCCAGGTCTGTAGCCCTGACAAGGAATAATCCTCAACTGCATCCACAGCCCAAGTCACTTGCCTCCAAGATAGAGCGAGTTGACCGCAAACTCAAGCAACTTTGTTCTCAAAACTTGCTAAACGTGGCCAAGGATTTTCCCGAAGGGTCTTCACCGGATCACCTGGTCGATGATGAGATGCTGATGGCTGCTGATCAATCAACCAATCCGGAAGACTGTGGATTCCTTAGCTGAAAAGATGCTCTCTATAACGTGTCTGTACCAAATGACTCCAGGTGTGTGCTGGTATATGATTCCGGAGCATCCAGGTTGACAGTGTGCAATTTCTTGCTGCTGAAAAATCCAAATCCCGTCAATAAACAGTTGAACACCTATGGAGGTTGCATCAAAGTTACCCACGTTGGCAAGCTCAACATTTGCGGCACGACAATCTTCCCCGGGTTCTATGCACCCAATGGTCCCCGGAATCTCATCTCAGCAACCCAGCTGGAGGATCACGGCCTTTGAGTGGTACACAAGCATTGCATTGTGCTGGTGAAGCTTGGGGACCGGATCATCTATTGATTCCCTAGGATAGGCAACCTGTACGTTTCCTACCACTCTCATCCTCATGAGATCAACTCAACCAAGATGAACGGCTCTTCTATGGACTGGCACATAACGCTTGGAAATCTGTTGGACGTCTACCTCAGGAAGTTCCTGCATTCTCACCGAATCCCTATACCAAAGCCATTCCCATCTTCAGAGCGCTGCAACATATGCTCCCAGTGCAAGATTCAGCGCAAGTCTCATTCTAATCCGTTGCCCATTTTGCCAAAGCCCTTCCAGCGACTTCATATGGATGTTCTCCAGATTACTCCCCCCTGAAAGCAATCGGCATTGTATATCCTGTTGATAATTGATGAATATTCACGCTATAACAGAATCTACCTCCTCAAGAACAAATCTGACTCCAAAGACAGAATCATGAGTTACATCCACAAAATCAAAAATCAGGTAGATGTGACTCCAGCCTTCCTGCACTGCAACCGCGGTGGCAAATTTGGATTGACCAAACTTCGCGAGTTCCTCACCCCTCGCAGGATTGGTCTCAAGCAAGGTCCGGCCAACTCTCCTCAAACCAACAGGCTTGCCAAATGGTTTAATCAATTGATTCTCACCAAGATGAGGTGTATCCTTGATCAGTCGGAAGTTCCCATCAACTACTGGGACAAGGCCACAAGGTATTTGTTGATGTTAATCAACCTTCTTCCCTCTGAGGTGTTACAGTGGAAGTCACCGGTCAGCATGCTGCTTGATGTGAATGCAACTGTAGAACCTGTTTGCAACGTGCTAACGCTGATTCCATTTGGTCTCAAGGTGCACGTGCATTGATCTCCACCATCCAAGTTGGAGGTGCGATCCAAGCCCCTTCTGTTCTTGGGGTACAAACCTTACTTGGATGCCAGCCGCTTCTTGGATCCAGATAGACGCAAAGTTGTGGTAAGCCAGGAATTCATGCCCACTCCCCTCGTCTTTCAGTAGGATTCCGCCCAATCTCTGAAGAAATCCCCATCCTCACTCCCCCAGACTGTCACATCACCCCTGCCTGTTCCCTCCATTGCATCTCAGTTCACAACCATTGCCATGCCGGCCTGTTGGTCTGAAAGACAGAAGCAAATTGTGCCCCCTCCCTCTCCAAGACTCAAAGCTCTGGTTGAATCCGCGCCACCGTCTCCTGACACACTGCTTGAGAATGAGCTTGCGGGTCCCGCAGTCATGTCCGCTACTGCTTCCTCACCGAATGTTGTAGGCTCCTCAATTGTTGCTCCCAAGGGTTACGCCTATGTGCCGCATTACAACAAGGCTCCCCAAAACATCTCGTCCAATATTGATCCCATGGCTATTCTTCCCTACTCTCAAAGCTCACATGGCTTGCAGACTAACGCCAATGATACCAACAATATTTTGATCAGCAAGGTGATCTTGGTGGAGAAGGCGCTGGCGGATCCGGATGAGCGCCCAAAGTGGCTTGAATCCATGACAACCGAAAACACCTTGCTCCTCATGCATGAAACGGGGACCCTGGTCCCACGGCCGGATGATGACAAGGTCATTGGGGGGATGTGGCATCTGGTCCAAAAAAAGAATGCATTCGGTGACATTAATCGACAGAAGTCAAGATGGGTCTGTTTTGGAAATCACCAAGAGTACCCGCGACATTACCTTGACACGTATTTGTTGGTTGGCAGGAGCAAGTTGCTCAGGGCTCTGCTTTTGGCAACGGTGCAACACGGTTGGCACGTCTTTCATTTTGATGTAAATCCTGCGTTCTTGTACGGCAACATTGACGCAGTAGTTCACGTGGCGCAGGTGGCGGGTTTTGAGGTCCTGGGTAAAGAAGATTGGGTCTGGCGGCTCAATAAATTGTTTTAAAACACCAAGCAAGCTGCTTGCTGCTGGCGCGCCCACCTGACAAAAATGCTGCACTCGCTTGGTATGGCACCGTCAATAGGCAATGAATCAATCTTTGTGAACAAATCCAAGTCTATCCGGATGCACTTGCACGTGGACAATGGGCTGGTTGTGGGCAGTGATTGTGCGGAAATCGAGCGCTTCCTGCAGCTTCTGGGGGGGGAAATAAAAGATAAAGCTCCAGGAACGCCCGACTCAACACCTGGGATACACCCTTGAGTGGAACCAGGACGGCTCACTTAAGCTCCACCAATGCAATTTCACCAATAAGGCCCTTAAAACTTTTTGGTTTTGAGCACCTCAACGCTGTCAAGGTACCAGCCCCCATGAAAATACACGAGGTAGTGGGGCAGGAGTCACCGGACTTTGATAAAAAGACCATGCAGAAGGCACTGGGTACTCTCATACATCTGGCTATCCATACAAGGCCTGACATCCAGTTTACGGTGAATCTCTTATCCCAGTTTGCAAATAGACCAACCAAAGCTCAGTGGAAAATGGTTAAGCACCTATTCCAATACTTACAAGGGACAAAGTCAGTGGGACTCTTGTTCACCAAGTTGGCCAACCCCAAAGATCAGCTGTGCGGGTGGGCAGATGCCGACTACGGACAATCAATCACTACACAGAAGTCAACCTCAGGATATGCCATCACTCTTTACGGCAATCCCATTAGCTGGACCACCAAGAAGCAGTCCATAGTCACCCAGTCTACAACCGAGGCGGAATTCATAGCAATCAACCTGTGTGCAAAACAAGTCAGGTGGCTGTCCACCCTTATCATTGGACTTGGAATCTCTATCTCGAAGCCAAAGATAAAGAATGATGATCAGGGAGCCAATTTCATCAGAAAAGAGGCTCAGCTGAATCCAAATTCCCAACACATAGAGGTTCAATTTCAATACATACAAGACTTGTGGCAAAATTGTTAATCTTGGTCAAGCACGTTCCAACAGACCAGATGATTGCGGACATTCTCACAAAGCCTCTTGGATTTGTTAAAGTAGTTCAGGCAAGACTCCAACTGCACCTCACGGCAACGGCATCTAGGAGGAGTGTTTGATAAAGATCCCGCAGCCTCCGCTGTTTCCACCGGTGTTTATTCCCCCTGGCGTGTTCTTCCCCCGCCATCATTGCTTCAAGTCCTGCGCGCCACAATCCCAGAGCTCCTCTGAAGTCCATCCTTGTCCCGGTTGCCACCATCTCGTCCGCCTGAAGAGCAGTACCACACACAATCCAAGCTTTGGCAAAGTAGCAAGATTCAGGAGGAGCAAGTCCACAGGAAGCCCTTCTCCAGAGTCAACTCGCCAAGCTCACTAGTAGTGCTCTCAACCAAAGGTAACATGTTGCCCAATATTTCCTCATTTTATCATTTGTCATTCCTTTGTTTCTCAAGTCTCTCAATTTCATTCTAACGTGTTTCATGATTTGACTTGATTACTTGTTGTCTCAAGAGTTATACTATTACAAGAGTTTTAGTTTGAATTGAAATAAAGAGACTCAGAGGTAAAATTTATCAAGGCCAGCAACATCACTTTGGTCCTCTGCAAGAACTTAAACTACAGGAAAGATGGTCCTCTGCATGACCCTAAACTGCAGGAAGGTCCTCAGCATGACTTTAAACTGAAAGATGGTCCTCTGCATGAACTTAAACTGTTGGAACATGAAAGTTCCCTGGAACATCTGCATCAACCATCTCACACGACCGCAAACCCACCTACGCATCAGTAAAGATGCATGCATCATGCAAGAAGGAAACCTAGTGTCTGCTCCCAAGCAAGATCTGAAACTGCAAACAATCTATGTTTTGAAAAAAACAACACTCAGCCCCTTGCATGAATATTTGACCATAATCATGCAGGCTTATTCACAAATCAACATAAAATCAACTCAGGAAACTTTAATATAATAATACCTGACAATACTCAAATAAAATTACCCATATCCACACCAATGACCAAACACACACAAAAAAAACAATGACAGGCATCAAAAATCAAAAAAACCAAGGAACTAAAATCTGAAGATCAGGATATTTTATTAAAAGCTCCTGGAAATGAGCTTGAACAGTTTATTATTTTTTAATTCAATCCTCAGGTCAAGGAATCAAGGTCTTTGGTAAGACCTTAAACTTCCTAAAATAAACTAAACTAAAATATACAAAAAAATTTTATATAAGAAAAAAAGTTATCCCTTACTAAGGATTTGATTCTCAGTATGCAAGTCTTGGGACCAAGGAATCAAGAAATACTATGAAGAAAGAAGGGCCTATAGATATCAAAAATAGTTTAAATCCAAATTGGATCCAATTCAAGATTTAAGAAATATCAAGGTAGCAAGGAAAGATAGAAAAATTAGTCTTTTGCCAGAAAATCAAGAATGAAGACATTTAATCTGTACTTACCCAGCCAGACCCATAAAAGAACATGGGGTAGGGAAGATCAAGAAAGAAACCAGAAAAACTAATGAAAGAGAATCAATAATCATACACAAGATATATAAAGAGACCTGTCTTTTCCCAAATGAAACCAACTATAATTGAAAAATCTAGGAAGAAGAAAGAAGATTATTTAGGAGTTTTAAATTGCTACTAAAAAAAGATGAATGAAGAAGATATAAATTAGAAATAAACCATCAAGAGTTTGACAGGAACAACTGGAGCAAATAGGAATTTTTTTGGATCTTTTTGATCCCATTACTTTGACTATATCTGAAAAATTAATGAACTAGGAAAGAATAATGATAAAAAAATTAATCAAAATGATTAAGCCAAACATTAAAAGAAGGAATAAGGAGGAGGAGTCTGATGTCTATATGTGGAAATGCTGTGGACAGCATTAAGTCTGGAGGGGGATGTTGTAAAATAAACCTGTCCTATAGCCATCAGACTCATTTTATCTTATTAATTATTTTTCTTTCATCAAATTAAAAGCAAAAAATAAATTCCAAACCCCTCATAAAATATGCTCTAAACTCAAACCAACCTGAAAAACAAAATCAATCACCAGATAACCCCCTTCAACCATATCAACACCTGTCACAAAAACAACCCAACACCTGGCACAGACTGGATTATGTCACATGGATTAATAAAAATTCTTCAATGAATATATAATCAAAAAAGATTATGCTTAAAATAAAAAGGCCTCTGGAGCGTCCTCTCAAGCACTCTGATACTCAGCTTGCCACCATTCCAACCCTACAACACACACACACATGCACCAACAGAAGTAGGGGCTCATGCAGCCAAGTATATCTCAATTCTCACCAACCAGCAATAACAACTCAGTACACATGACTTTTCTGGAACTTTCACCACCAGATAAGAGCTATGAAGCTTCCTCTCAAGCACTTTGATACTCAGTTTTCCACCTTTCCAACTATACAAAACACACACATGCACCAACAGAAGTAGGGGCTCATGCAGCCAAGTATATGTCAATTCTCACCAACCAGCAATAACAACTCAGTACACATGACTTTTCTGGAACTTTCACAACCAGATAAGCCCTCTGAAGCGTCCTTCCAACCACTCTGATTCTCAGTATTCCACCATTTGAACCATAAAACACACAAACATGCACCAACAGAAGTAGGGGCTCATGCAGCCAAGTATATCTCAATTCTCATCAACCAGCAATAACAACTCAGTGCACATGCCTTTTCTGGAACTTTCACCACCAGATAAGAGCTCTGAAGCGTACTCTCAAGCACTCTGATACTCATTTTTCCAAAATATCAACCACACAGCACCTACAAGCCACACTCTCAAGCTACCAAAGGGGGCATGCAGTAAAACAGCATACCTCATATATCTACAACTAATTCAATTGAAACAGCATGCAGTTAGTTCCTGCAACATTTTAGACATGATAAGGGCTCAGAAGCGTCCTAGAAAACACCCAGAACAGGAATTTCCATCACCAAACCCATGCAGGTAACACCATTCAAGCTACCAAAGAGGGCTTGCAGCTGCCAAGCATGTTTCATGCTTTTTCCAACCAGCAAAATTAACTCAAGCTGCAGGGAACTTCTGCAGAAATTTTTTTATACAAGATAAGCAATCAGAAGTGTCCATATCACACCATTCTTATCTCTTATCTCATATCTTAGCCTGAATATCAAAAATTAAACTAAAAAATACAGTTATCTCTCTCTGATTTACACGTTTTCTCACCAGAATTATTTGTCTCATGTAACTGTACCCTCCTGTGCTTCAACAGTGCAGAGAGAGGCTCAGAACCGCATTCAGGGGAGCCCTGAGCATCCCCTGAGGAAGTATTTGTCCATTTAAGGAGGGCTCTTTTGCCCTATCCAAGTTGTCTAGCATGTCATCAGCCCCAGAGTACGGCATCAGCCCCCACCCATGATATATGACCCCTAAGATCTATGGCCTCTGCCTGATCAGTACCAGATTATTAGTGAACCAGAATCAAGTGAAAAGGAAATAAAAGATCAAACACGAAATTATCATTGACCATTTGACCAAACCCCTGGTGCTTCTGAAGAAGGGTTCTTGAGAAAAGGCCTGATATTCAGAACCTATTTTTATAAGGGAAAACCCTTACTTTTGATTAGTAATACTATAAAAAAGGAAGAGCACAACAGAACAACCAACCAATCTTCTTTTCCACCCAGCTCCCTGTGGGCAAACCCATCTTTGGGTCCTCCTACTGGTTAAACACTTTTTAGTCAACCCTTAAATCCTTTAATTGGAATTGGAAAAATAGTCAGGAAAAGTAGAAAATTCTTGATTATTAATTGGTGGAAGCTTGCCAATAATCCAATCCAACCTGGAATAGTCTTGCAATTCCTAAAAAAATCTCTATTATTAAATAATCTAAGTCTGATTAGGGACCTATTTTAAGTCTCAAAGAAACCAGCCACTAATTAAAAAAATTATTGTGCAGACTTATTATAGCTTGGAAGGGCAGGCAATTCAAAACCACCTTAGCTTACCTCTATCTACTAAAGATTAGTAGTAAACTAAATTCCCCTTCTAGTGACTGCCAGCAAGCCATTTGCTAAATAATCCCACTATCCCTTGGATTCTCTACAACATAAAGAAGATGAGAGGAACAGTCAGAGAGAGAGATCAACATGGAACAAGGACAGGAGGACTCAATGGACAATCCCAAAGGCCAAGAGATTCTTTTCCAGCAGAACACAAGTCAGGGGCTTGGTGAGAATGTCAGCTAGCATTTTGTTTGTGGAGAAATGTTTGAGTGAAAAATCACCCTCTTGCACGCACTCCTGGATGAAATGATAGCAGGCGTGAATGTTTTTGGTGCTTGCGTGGTGTTATGGGTTCTTCTCTAGGGCTTTGGCTCCCTTGTTGTTGATGTGGAGCAGAAGGGGGCACCTTGGCTTGAGATGGAGTTCAGCCAGAAGGTGGGTGATCCATACCCCTTTATTGCAGGAGTCATAGAGTGCTTTATACTCTGCTTCCGTGCTGGAAAGCAAGACCATGGTTTGCTTTGAAGACTTCCAGGAGATAGCACCCTCGCCTAGACGGTAAGTGTATCCTAAAGTTGATTGGCAATTGTCCCAATCCTTGGCCCAGTCTGAATCAGAATAACCCAACACCTCAAGTTGTCCCCCAAGGCATATCTTAAGATCTTTGGTGGAGACTAGTTAGTTGAGTGTCCTCCCTGCTGCCTGCAAGTGTGCCTCTGATGAAGAACACAGTTGTTGCACCAGTTTGTTGAAAAAAAACAATATATCCAGGAGGGTGCATTGCAAAACCCATAGGAGGGACCCAATGATTTGGTTGTACGGGCCTGATGAGGGTGGATCCTCAGGCGTGCGATGAAAAACCAACTTGAAGGCAGACAATTTGGGGGAGAGAGTAGGCGTGTGCTTACCAAGGAGAAAGCTTTGGCAGAGTTCATCAATGTAGTGGACTGGTTGAGGTAAACGTACCCCCAAGCAACATTGCAAGTGATGCAAAGTGAGAGAAAGTTATGTAGGTCTTCATTGGCCCCTATCTGAAATTATTTTCCCAGCGACTCAATGAGGTTACCAAAAAACATTGGATGGCCAAAAATTGCCAGATCATCTACATGCATTGTCAAGGCCCCAACTAGTTTGCCCCGCTCAATCCTGAAGTACAGTGTTGGGTTGTATTTGGAGTTGGTAAGGCCAAGCAAGAGAAGCGCACGGTGGAGTTCTATGTTCCACTGTCGCGTAGATTGTTTGAGTCCATAGAGAGAAAGGTTGAGTTGGCATACCCAGTCGGGATGAGCTGGATCCTAAAACCCTGGAGGCTGTTCCATGTACACCACATGGTCAAGATGGCCATTCAGAAAGGGGGTCTTGAAGTCAACCTGGCAACCCTTCCAGCCTTTTGAGGCAAGCAGGCTAAGTATGAGGCAAAGAGTTTCAAGGCGCAGGGTTGGAGAGAAAACCTCTTGTTAATCCAGGCCATGTATTTGTGAGTAACCCATTGCAACAAGTTGGTCCTTGAGTTTTTGAATGGAATGGTCTGAACAAGGCTCAAGTTTGAACACCCACTTTTACTTGATGATCCTCCTCTTCATAGGGCAGGAGATAAGCTTCCACGTGTGCATTCCAAGAAGGGATTTGTATTCATCCTCAGCAGCCTTGAGCCACCAATGCTTGTTTGGTGACCTCAGGAGCTGCCGCCATGCCTTGGGGGTGTCCACAGTCTCATCTGCCATTGCACTATTTGACCATTGACCGTAGCGGTCAGGAAGTCTTCTCTGCCTGCCAGAGCAATGCTTCAGGGGGGAGGCAGGTTGAGTGGGCACTGATTTGGCAGGTGGTGGTGGCGGCAAGGGTAGGACACTTCCAGCAGATCCATTGTCAGGGGAAGTAGGGGTATGGGTGAGGGAGCCGGGCCTGGAGGCAGAGACAAGGACAGAGAGATCAAGATGGGAGGGGGTGGGTCGGGCCCAGAGGAGATGGCATTTGGTGAGTGAGGGATTGTTGAAGGTGCATGCATTGACATGGTGAGACGGTGGTAAAAGCCCCTTCTGAGCGGTATATCCAGAGGAGGCCTGTTCATTACTTCCAACAGGCATGGGCCAGAGTTTTGTATTCTGGCCAGATTTTGATCCAAGGGTATGGGGGGAGAGGGTGCAGATGAAGATGGTGCTGGCCGTGGCATTACCAGTGGGGATGCCCAGGGGACTTCAACTTCTACAGGGAGGGGGGATGATATCATTTTGGCCCCATATGGGAATGAGGATTCAACAAACACAACGTCTCACAATTTGATAACCACTTGCTTCTCAAGGTCCCAGAGGCAAACACCATTTCTGTGGGACAAGTAGGAGAGGAGAATGGAGGACTGTGCCTTACAGTCAAGTTTTTTTTGATCTGCTTCCGGTACCTTGTACCAAGCAAGGCATCCAAAAGGGCAGAGGCTATCAAGTTGAGCCGTTGGGAGTCCTAGGATTGAGAGAGGCATGTGAAAGCCTGCTGGCACCAGGGCCAAATTGGGGTCTCTGGCTGACCAGTGACATGAAGTCACTTTTGTGGCCACTTTTGTCCCCCATAAGTATCAAAACATTCCCCATGAATTCACAATGATTGATTCAATTTTTCAAAATGCTGTACACAATATTTCTTGTGGGTTTCACCTTTATGGAAAACAAAAGTCCAGAATATTTCACTGCTGCTGAAAATGAGAATCACCTTGATTTCACCTTTTTGGAAATTGGAATTCATCTGTATTTCCCAAATCATGAACTTTTAATTCTGCCATTTCCACTAAGATAAAACAAGAACTATTTTGGGAAAAAATCAATTTTGTGAAACATGTTGATTTTTTTACAGGGAAATTGATTTGTAAAGTAAGTTTGTTTGTTGGAAAAATCAAAATGGTTATAAACCGTTTTCAGTTTTTGCAATTCTCAATTTTCACAGCTTGAAAATTATAATTTCACAAAGCTCCGCATCTCCTACAAAAAGTTGGCATTTTTTCCAAGGCCAAGATTGCAGGCCATCAAGATTCTATGTAACAGATGTGAGTATCCATACATGAAAACATAAATGCCCTCCCCATGCCAAATGAAATCGGTGCTGACTTTATCCCAACAAAAAAATATATAAATGAACAGAGAAAAAAATAAAGCAAGTTATAGCAAAATCCAAAGGAATTTTCTGTTCAGAGATGAGTGTTACACTCTTCCCAGCATTTCACCAAAAATAAATGTAACAAAAAGTGTCCGCCAGTGTCACTATGAATTCACCAGGGAATCACTTCAAATCAGCTCACAGTTCAATTTCTTTTTGCTGGTGCACCTGGGGCACAGGCCCCACTTTACTTGTGGGTAAAAAAGTGCAATCACGCATTGTCAGAGGATCCCATCTTCAAGCTAATCCTTGGAGTTAGCTAACCAATCTCAGAGCTGGCAACATGGGCTTTGTACCTGGTAAAAAAACCTTAATTTAGCACATGAATGCCATAGAACTCAAGGGATTTTGAATGAACCAGGAGTATTTTTCAATGCACAGATCTCCCTCATATAATTTCACAAGGGAAAAACCTCAAATAAACTCACAGTTCACTCAAATATTTTAAAAGCTTTTATGGATACGGTTTTACAGGAAAGCCTTTTGTTTCATTCTTCAAATATTTATTCCATGTAAAAAACATGGATATCTCTTCCAGGAAATGCAGAATTTGAATAGATATCTCCCAAAATGTCTCACATGGAGGGTTGAAACAAACCCAAGGTGGCACTTGTAAACAGTAATGGGAAGAAGAATCATACTAGGATAAAACAAGACAGCCAGGCAGAGACTTCCAGAAGAAAAGCAAGGCAAATCTCCAATTCAGTTTAGAGCACCAACTCATTTCAACAAACTCCTCAACAACTGTCAAGGCATGTGGTGGTAAATCTTCCTTTCTAAGATAAATCTTGTAAATGGAACACAATAACCCCATCTAGGAATTTTCTGCATAAAAGGTGCTAATGTGTTTAAACCACAACAATCATTGATTTTAAATAGCTTTCTCTTTTCAGGGTTTATTGTATGCTTTCTCAATACTCACCTGAGGAGCTGCCTTAGTTGCCTTTATTTTGCATTCATTATTTGATCCACATGTTTTATATAGTTGGATTTCTGCACTAAAATATGTATCATCCTGGTGGGGATATCTTTTTTCAGAAGATTCTCTTTACTCATAATCTCAAAAAAACCCCTTCAATTTCTGTCACTACAACCAATCCAATTTGAACCTATTTTCAAAGGCTAAAAGCTTGGATTTTCAGTCAAAGCCTTAAACAATCATTTGTACAAATTCAAAATGCCCCCCTGTAACATATTTATGCCATTTCCTGCCTGCATTAATTTTTGATTCAAGCCTATTTGACTTCAAATCAGATGTAGGAAGGAATTCCCATTGAGCATGGCGCGGCCACAGCCCAAAGAAACAATCACTATCAACAACAAAAGCCCACACATTGCACGGTTTCCTTAATGGACTCATTCGCGCATGTGAACCAATGTCTCCAGCATGCAAAGGCCAATTCATATTGACCAGAGCAACTCCCCAACAATCTTTGTTTGACAATATCTTAGACTTACAAAGCAACATTTATTTGATACAAGAAACTTGTTTCTTATAAAAAGAGTGAAGTTACTTTACAGACTCATCATAGTGTGTATTTCATCCACATGAGAGGGTGGGCAGAGGAGGGACTACACTCTTATGTGGTTGTAGTTTCACCGTTGCCAGTGCAGTGATGTGCACTCCCATATAGTAGGCCAGGCATAAATGCCCCCCTGTAACATATTTATGCCATTTCCTGCCTGCATTAATTTTTGATTCAAGCCTATTTGACTTCAAATCAGATGTAGGAAGGAATTCCCATTGAGCATGGCGCGGCCACAGCCCAAAGAAACAATCACTATCAACAACAAAAGCCCACACATTGCACGGTTTCCTTAATGGACTCATTCGCGCATGTGAACCAATGTCTCCAGCATGCAAAGGCCAATTCATATTGACCAGAGCAACTCCCCAACAATCTTTGTTTGACAATATCTTAGACTTACAAAGCAACATTTATTTGATACAAGAAACTTGTTTCTTATAAAAAGAGTGAAGTTACTTTACAGACTCATCATAGTGTGTATTTCATCCACATGAGAGGGTGGGCAGAGGAGGGACTACACTCTTATGTGGTTGTAGTTTCACCGTTGCCAGTGCAGTGATGTGCACTCCCATATAGTAGGCCAGGCATAAAAATTTGGGCTGACAGAACCCAAGTGTGGTCTAGGTGAATTGAGCCCCACCACCAAGGTTAAATTACACAACACCAGTATATGTAAATGATTAAACCACACTTCACTCAATGCTTTGAAAACCACACTCAATTTTGAACAAACCTCACCAACTTTTGAACTTTTCTCACTTGATTTGGAACACACCTCAACCTGCTACACCCTCACCCAAGTGGACTTCAACACTCCTCACCCTGCACACCCTCACCAAAGTGAATTTGAACAATTGTTACCCAATTTCTAACACTACTCACCATTCCTACCCTGACAAAAGTGAATTTGAAGAATTGTTACCCAATTTTCAACAGGCCTCACCCTTCTAAACTCTCATCAAAGTGGATATCAACACTCCTGACCTAATTTTGAACACACCTCACCCTTCTACACTCCCACTGAAGTGGATTTCAACACTCCTCACTGTGCTACATCCTCACCAAAGTGTATTTCAACACGTCTCATCATGCTACAATGCATGCATCCAAACAGGAGGATTTTGGTGCAACCTGGATTAAAGCATGGAAGTTGCACAAAAATGTTGGTGTTTGGATGCATGCATCCAAAAAGGAGGCTTTTGGTGCAACTTGGATTAAAGCATGGAAGTTGCATGAAAATGTTAGTGTTTGGATGCATGAATCCAAACAGGAGGATTTCGGTGCAACTTGGATTAAAGCATGGAAGTTGCATGAAAATTTTAGTGTTTGGATGCATGAATCCAAACAGGAGGATTTTGGTGCAACTTGGATTAAAGCATGGAAGTTGCATGAAAATGTTAGTGTTTGGATGCATGCATCTGAACAGGAGGATTTTGGTGCAACTTGGATTGAAGCATGGAAGTTGCATGAAAATGTTAGTGTTCGGATGAATGCATCCAAACAGGAGGATTTTGGTGCAAGTTGGACTAAAGCATGGAAGTTGCTTGAAAATGTTAGTGTTTGGATGCATGCATCCAAACAGGAGGATTTTGGTGCAACTTGGACTAAAGCATGGAAGTTGCATGAAAATGTTAGTGTTTGGATGCATGCATCCAAACAGGAGGATTTTGGTGCAACTTGGATTAAAGCATGGAAGTTGCATGAAAATGTTAGTGTTTGGATGCATGAATCCGAACAGGAGGATTTTGGTGCAACTTGGATTAAAGCATGGAAGTTGCATGAAAATGTTAGTGTTTGGATGCATGCATCCGAACAGGAGGATTTTGGTGCAACTTGGATTAAAGCATGGAAGTTGCATGAAAATGTTAGTGTTTGGATGCATGCATCCAAACAGGAGGATTTTGGTGCAACTTGGAGGTCTGACCACTGCTCACGCTGCTGCTTTGCGTCTGAGTCATTCCATCAGTCCCACATAAGCAAATACATAGAATCCACTTGGGATGGGTAAGACGAGTTCAAGTAATCCAAACCGTCTTCCTTTGATTCAGATAGGTGTCAAGGCCCGCTTATTGTCTCTCTTAGTTTAGGTATCAACGCTCCTCATGTTTGCTTTGTGATCCATCATATGCTTCCAAAAAGTACTGAAGGTTATTATCAAGAATCAGGTCGTGCTGGACGTGATGGGCATGTTTCGGAATGTTTGCTCTTTTGGAAAACAAGTGATCTTATCCCACTCTCTGGAATGGTTGCCTCCGAGACTGATGGGATCACGAAACATATAGGCCTTCATATTCTTTGACATCTTGGTCACAACCCAGTTTTTTGACATGGTGTCTTTCCACCCCCTGCAGTTTACTCTATGGCCCAATACGCTGTCAAAGTGGAACGCTGTTGTAGTACCCTCTTTGCCAGCTATTTCAAAACCTCCCGCTCAACTTGCAACTCTGGCAATCCTCTACCTTTCTCTCCTGAGCCCTGTAAAAATTGTGACAATTGCAAACGAGATCCTTCTCAAATCCTATACAATGACTTGACAATACAAGTTTGTCACATCTGCCACGTTGTTGTTTACATAGCTAGAATGAATGGCCAAATAACAATGATCCAACTAGGGGATTTGATGCGTGGCGTTGGGCCTTCAATCATTCAAATCATTCAAACCGGCCAAGTTGACCAAGATTTCAATGATTTGCCAACCCATCTAGCTCCCAAGGTAGTGGGACTAGACAAACTGAATTGCAATAAGATTGCACTCACTAAAGAGGTTGGCTGATCTTCTTAAAGACAGCATGCTAAAAGTGAAGAATGAGAACGCTTAACTTCCCAATACTTCATTGTTTTTTTCTTCATTATTTCAATTGCCCTTGTTTTCATCCAAAGCAATTGGAAAACTTAATCCTTCACCTAATTTTGCAAGGTTACCTGGCGGAACAGTTTGTCGCTAGTACGTCAAATCAAGCCTTGTTTTTCCTTGATTTTGGCAAGAGTTGTCTGAAGATTGAGAAATTTTGTCTACCACTCCCGCTTGACCAAATCTGCTTACACAGTCAACAGCTATATCATGCTTGGAACCAAATCTTGCAACTTGGAACGGTACCGTGACACTATCATGACCGTGTACAAGCCTTGGTCCTCCAAAAATCAGATTCCAAACCACGTCAAAATCATTATTCCTTTGGTATCTGCTCCAAAAAGCAAGCAAGCGTCCAATTCAAAATTGAAGACTAATGTCAAAGAACCCAAGAAACAAAAGACAACCTACAGTGTTCAAAAGGGCAAAATAACCACCAAGATTGCCGTAGCCCAAGATTGTGGTCACTTGATCATATCTGATGATGATGATGATCATAATCACCATAATCACAATAGTAATAGTGACAAGGTGTGCAAAGATGAATCCTCTAAACCGGCTGAGGAATGAACTGATTTGACAAATGGTCTTGCCTTCAATTGCAGATTGAGACAGGTGGGTAAGCGTCCAAGCAGCCGTGAGGATTGAGGTAGAAGTGGTCAAAGACAAAAAGTTTTGTTGATCAAAATCAAATCCAAATGAAGACAATCGACGACTCCACTGGTAGTGAGGTGAAGAAACTCAAGGGTTGAAGGAATGGATTTCTAAGTGTACGTACGTACTTACGGTGGCTAGATAAGAATAATGGGACCAATTGACCTTAAATCGGTCCATTCATGCTCGGGTTTCTCTTTCAAGGCTAAATTTGATTGTTCAAAAAAAATAAATAATAAAAGGCATGTATTATTCATTTTCTGTTCTTGGGATTTAGATTGTTTGAACGTCTGTACGTACTCTCTACTTAACAACACAATTTAAATTTTTGGAAAAAATATCAAATCAAGCATAAAACTCCAAAAAAATACGCTGGAGGAAAAAAAAAATTGAAAAAAATTGAAAAAATTGAAAAATCCAGTACCATCAATATTTTTTTGTTCTTGTTGATGAGGGTGTGAGTGAGAGAGTGAGGATTGCAAAGGGGAATGATGTTGAAGAAAAGAAAGATGAAGTCTCTTGAAGAGATTCTTTTTCTTAAAAAAAAAACGGGATTCAAAACCATTGGTTTGATGTTGATGTTGATGGTGGCTTGGTAAGAAGATGGTGATGAGAATTTTGAAAGTGATAGGTTGGGAGTTGTGGAAACTGCTTCAAAAAAAACACACACATTGATTGATTGAAGGACTTTAAGCATCTGATATTTTTGTATTCTGAGGTTGAATTGGAGTTCAGGTCCATTGACATCATTCTAAAATCAATTCTGATCCTTGCACTTTTGACCCTCCTCCTCTGATGTGGTTTGACCATCACCCTTGATCTTCTGAATCAATAGATTTCTCAAAAGAAGACTATATATTTCAAAAATGAGAACCCATAAATCAATAATAATAATAGTCACTTACCATGTTTGTTTAATTGTTTAATTTTTTTTTTTGAATCAATTGAGTAGTCAGAAATTGAGATCAAAAAAAAAAAAAAAAAAAAAAAAACACCAAGTTTGTGGTAATGTGGAAAGTGAGAGCATGCAAGAATTTCACAACTTTGTGCAGAGGCAGTCCTGAACATCCCATTCCAACCTTGGGCAGTTCCCTTCAAAAACGTGTAGATAGCAGTAGAAAGTATCCTGTAATGAGTTTTGGAAGATCTAAAGAGATCATTGATGCACAAGAGAGAAAGACAATTGATATAGGTTTCAAAACCCAGGAGGCTAACACCCCGAATTGGTAACAAGCCTGATCCTAATTTGACTGATGATCAAAGAACCCTCCCAGTTTTTGAGCAAGCGGGAGGATGGGAGTCATGGATGAAGGGGAAACAATCAAAGAGTGGAAGAACATCCAGTAGGAGCCGGATTGGGTGACTCTCTTGATGTCAAATCAAACAACCACATGTCATCAAGATTGTGAATATCACTCAAGGCGTCTAACTCTCTCTCCAGCTTCACCTTGACACCCTCACTCACCTTCAGCATCAACCTTGACGCAATCCTCTTCTTCATCCCATTGATTTGAATTAGGATCAATACTCGCTGGACAAGACCAATGGGCCATGGCAAGATGCCCGGGGGAAAAAATGAAAAAAAAAAGCTGAGTGACTCGACAACAAGGATGACGCTCCTATTGCTGATACAATTCAACCTCAATTCTGGGTTTAGGATACACCTTCTATTGTTTATCTTTGCAGATTGCCCTCCTTAGTTTGACTTTTCTTTCTTTTTTTTTTCTTGGACAGTGGAACATTGATGGTTTTACCCGGCTGGGGGAGTAGGGTCCAATTGGGAAGGATAAACTAAAATTGATTTGGAGCTGATTTTTCAGTAATTCAAACAGATGTGAAACACAGCTGAAAGACTGGAAAAACACCAATGAAATTTGTACTATAGAAGTGGTAGTGTTACATAAAAGTGATATGAAATAAACTGTAAAATAATTTTTTATGGATACTGGAATTAATCAGAATGAAGCTTTCATTGCATTGTGGAAAATATTGATCACTGAAATTGTAGCTGGGATATTAAAATATACAATATTTAATTGGAAATTTTTATTCCATAAGGAATTTCAAGTGAGTCCCAGTTGAATCAATGTGAACATTCAAGTGAATTCAGGTTTTTTCCTTGGGGAATTACAAGTGACATTCATTTTCCACCATGGTGAATACAAGGTGAATGATATTTTCTTTTTGATGTAAACTGAGGTGAACTCAAGAATACTCATTGGTGAAGAGAATTTTCCCATAAAGGGATTGAATTGGCCAGAAAATGGGACTGGATGGTGAAATGAAGTCACTGGCCAGCCAGAGACCCCATTTTGGCCCTGGTGTGGGGTGTTGCAGGGAAACAAGTTGTGACTGTGGAGGACATGGCGTAGAGCATCAGCCCAGAATACTTTGGGGACATTTGCCTGTAAGAGGGCACACAAAACAAGGTTGTTGATGGTCCAGTTGGTTCTCTCAAAAACTCCATTCAGCTCAGGCAAGTGAGGAGGTCCTGGCTCATGGTGGATACCTGCAGATTTCAGATAGGTTGAAAACTTGTCAGAGAGGTATTCACCTCCGTTGTCTGTGCGGAGAGACCTAACTATGTGCTTGTTGTCTTTCTCAAAGGAGGTGCAGAATAGTTTGAAACAGTTGAAGGAATTGCTTTTGGATTTCATAGGGAAAGTACTAGTAAACTTGGAGAAATCATCAACAAAAGTTTCAGCTTGCTACTATTGCAGAGCAAGCTGCAAAAAGTAACAAAAATAACATAAAAATAATAATAATAATAAAATTAACCTAAGAAGAAGAAGAAAAAAAATAAAAAATATTATTGCAAAAATGGATTCTCCACCCAAAATTAGGTAGGGTCACTCACTGACCCCACCCTTGAAATCCAACTCCTTATATTTTTAAATAATTAAGGAAAAGAAAGACCAAAATACCACAGCACCACTATTGAACTTTTTGGCCAATTAAATAGTTCACATGTATTGTCATGTATAGGTTTCACACCTAAAATTCAGTCAGAATTGAGGTGTTGTGTATATTTTAGGAGTTACAGACGGAAATGTGTTCTGTCACAATTCCCGCAAGCAGCGGCAGCAGCCAATGCACCCGCGCGCAGCTGAGATACAGCTCTGTCACTCTTTCAAAGTTGTGTATGAATCCCTGAGCCTCTGACAAGTACGCAGCCATGGGACTATGGGTTGAAAAAGTGACAAGCTGCCTGAGAAACCTAGGTAACATGTAAACATGCTACAAACTACACAGGAACATTCTAAAAATGTAATAAATGTTCCTGTGGATATTAGATAGTCTAAAAATACATAAAAGTATATAAAAATACTTAAATAAACTTTATACATATTTTTTATTAAATATAATTCAAAGTACCAAAAATGTCGAAAATAAGATAATGACTACTTCTAAAAATATATTAAAATACTTTAATATACTATTATGAGAATTTCTAGAAATCAACATTTTTGTTACATACTAAGAAAACGTATGATGTAAAAATATTACATGAATAACCATGACTTACATTTTTAACTAATTATTTTAGTAAATAAACTGAATTTCGAAAATAAGGAGTAAAATCAGAATCATGACTTTACTCCAATTATTAATACATAATGAGAACTCACCTGACATCAGAATATCCCTAGGAATGTCTATTAAAATAATTATTAAATTACTGGGAACATTTACTAAGGATAATTAATTGAATAATAAATAAAAAGGACAGATTAGTGTTATTCACAAGTTCAAACATCAATTATAAAGTAGAATAATTCCCATACCATGTGGAATTAGATGCTACCCGTGTTACAGCACCAATAAAATTATAACAGGCTACCACTGGTTACCCTGATAGCCTCAGTGTCCGTCCCTTTGAGACCCTGTACCCCTCAGAAGGACAATATTCGGACTCCAAAAGCTATAAATAAAGAGCTCTTTAGAGGATATTGATACCCAGAGACACAGTTATATTTACATCCAGACACCATGCCAAGGTAATCAAATACTTATAAGAGATAAGTAAGTGATTTTTGGCTTTAGTCTGATTAATCATATCCGTCCTCAACCCTCTTTTATCAATTTAAACTGCTGAACAACCTTACAACCCCAGTATACAGGTTTAACCCATCAGTGAACGTGCCAAAAAGATACCCAAAGGATTTACCAATATACCAGTGAGTCTTATTATCCTTTCTCTGTCGTGGCAGCTTGGTTACAAAGCCCTGACACTCCACAGTGTATTTTATATACATATTATCTTTGGGCAAAATATCCTTTAAACTAAAGGGCCCAAAGTAACCAGGCCTACGTGTTTTCATACTGAATTCCCTGAAGAGAAGTGTTAAAGTTCCCCCAATATAATTGTGGCCCCTCTATAAAAATATTTAATAATCAATTTATCTATATTTATTTATAAAAATAAATCATAACCAAACCAATCAACCTTGCAATAAGCTTTATCCAAATATTTTACGTATTTTTGCTGCATTTATTAAATAATATATTTATTATTTATTCTGTCATCTTGGGTAGCTAAAGGATAGCAAGGGTCTTGGAATCCAGGAGGCTGACATGCATACTGCACCTTTGATGCTCATGCTCTTTTGTCTCAACAATCATCTACCCAATCCATAACACCCTACATACCCCTTAGTTGGCCTCCAAACACATACTTGATAGTCTGCTGATTGCTTGCTTTGGCCATAAGATTCTCTGGACCCAAATACATACAGTTCCAATGTCACTATCCTGAATCCATAGTTCATGGAATGTGGCTGGCTCCGATTTCTCATGATGAAAAAGGCAAGATTTAGGCTCAGAATTCTTTCCATTTTGCTGCAGATACCACATACAACTGCTGCTGAGCCCTTTTCCTCCTCTGCCAGACTAGGAAAAATTTTTGGCTCAGCTTTTATACCTATTGTGCTGCAGATCCTGTATTTGCCCACTGATAAGCCTTATCTCTACACTGGTCAACTGTTGAGCCTATGTCTATTTGTGGCTATAAATAGCCACCACACCCCTAATTTCTTGCTTGGACATAGGAATTCTCCGCACATATAGGAATAAAGCTCTGCTTTCTTAAATCCATAATTCTGGATAAGCTCAGTCTTTGCTTTTGTTTTCTTAATGAATTTTAGCTTACCATTTGCGGAATTTGGCCAGCTTGAAATTCTTGTGCTGCAACATTTTTCACTGATGTGGTGCAAGAATGTTTTATGCTACTAATATCCCCAACAATCCCTCTCCAATCCAGGATAAAATCAATCCTCTTTGCTACAATACCTTCACTGCTCTGTTTATCTTTGAAAAGCTGTGTCCACAAAGATGATAACCGCAACCTTAAATGCTTGGGAGACAAAAACTGAATTCTCTCTTTTTTTTTATATAACTCCATGCCCTTCAGACTCTTCTCCAAATACTACACCATGAAATAATAATAAAATATAAATAAGAAATCTGCACTTTAATATTCTCTGTTGATACTGAAAAGATACTCCAGTGATATGATAAGATACAATACAATAAAAGACCCCCCTGATACAATTCCCTTCAAAAAAACTCGAAAGAAAAATCCTTCTATAAGCAACCCAAAACAAATTTCCAAAAAGAAATAAAGACCAATTAATTTCTTCCTCTGCACCAATTTCCTCCATGCTTTCCGCAATGATCCTGATCACTATTAGTCATGATCTGCTTATATTATCTGTCTGCATACATTAGTTGTGGAATTACCTGCAATCTCCAAAAAGACCTACTGTTTAATTCTGCCCCAGTGCAATTGCACTTCATTCAGTGGAAAAGTACACTTATAACAAAAGATACCCAAAAATCTTCCTTAGTGGTGTGGTGTTTATTTATAGACGCAAACGCAAGTAGCCTCAGCAGTAAAATTTGAACTGAATGCTTGGCTGCAGGTGGGTGCAGGATCTTTAGCACAATACAAAATGGAAAATGAGCTTGGCATATTTCCTACTCTGACAGAAGAAGACTGTAAGAGATCTGACCATGCAAAACTGAAATTTTTCTCCATTGGGAAATTCATGGTAGTTGCACCAGGATTAGACACTCACCACAATTTCAACATTTGCTTCACCAAGGTCCTCTTTCTGAAGGACCTCCTCTTTGTCCATCTTCCTCCTCATCAAAATTACCCCCTTCCTCATTTTACTTATTCAAATGTGATTTATTTCATTAATCTTTTCCTATTTACTTTCTTAGAGCATCTCCAGCAGGGTTGGTAAAATAAAGAGGCTTCTTTTGAGTTTAACGGACCATCTGCTGAATTTACTGACCCAAATTGCTGCAACATCCAGCAGCGTTGGCAAAACAAAAGATAAATGAGATTTCACTGATGTGAAACCCATCACCCGCTCCATCCAAATGGGACAATGGGAAGAGTGCAAGAGTGCGCTTTCAAGGTGGGCGCACTATTTTGAAGTTTCAGGGTTGTTAAATTGTTCCAGATCTAGCAATGCAAGAGGCGGATTTACCAACACATGTAAAATAGTGACCGCCATGGCTGTTAAAATACGTATGCACTTACCCATGTGCTACGTATAAGTGTAATCCAAATGGGATGCACACATGGGCCTCTCTGGCCCATTGGACACTCACACAGACCATACAGGCCTGTGTGGATATCACTGATTTGGGGAAACTGGCCTCAAAACACGTGAAACAGGCTCATTGGTACACGGGCCCTAAAGGGCCTGGTTGGAGATATAGGCAAATACAGCCAGATGGGTGTCATGCCTTGCACTTAGGGATTATTGTCTTCATCACTTCGACATGTCCTCTCCTCAGTACTATCTACCTCAGTCTAAAAGCGTGACACAAATAAAGCACAACATCAATGGTGCGATCCGCTACTTCCTCTGGCTTGCCTTGACCTTCCAATCCCGGCGACCAACTCAGTATATACTTGCAAACTTTGCGGTTAACTCCATACCAGTTGGGCATCCATTATGAGTTCCAATCTCATTCCCTGGCCAATCAACAGCCTTGGACTTCCATCTTTGGTCACGCACTGTTTGTTAGTTTGCATCTACGACTAACTAAGCCATCACTACTGTACAGTTTGCAATTGGACTAGTCCCTACCCTGCATACACTATTGCTTCTCATTTGCATTACATTCAATGTCACTTGCTCCTGTCGCAATTCATCATACAATTGTACGCTCAGACTCTATTGTCTTGCACTTGCCCCATGACCTTGGATGTGGTTGTACTACCGCTTCAGAACCTATCCCATTCCTGTCATTCATTTCCTCACCGCTTCAACTGTAGTTAGCTCATCACCAGGTTTTATCTAGTCACTTTTGATTACCTTATAAGGGCTACCCCCTTGCCTGATGATTGTCTCCTCAGTTAGTTAATTTCATACGTTCTTGCATTTTGCTACAACCTAGTTATAACATTGGACTCAGGTTGAGTTTCCTTCCTCAGAACACATTCCATTCCTCTCGCCGTTTGTTGAGTGGCATAACCAAGTTTGCACTTTGCAACTGAGTCTTGCTACTCGCACTTGCCCTTGCACTCAGCATTCCTTTGCGCTCACAATCATCTGAGAATTGCCCTATAGTACGTGGGGTGGTCGTGTGACAGTAAATTAACTAACTCAACTCATCTATTGTAGCTTGCCAACCTATAGTAGACTTCTTTTTCTCAATTTCACTTACTGACTCAACCAGGAACTCTTCCCTTGCCCCTTACAACAATGAGATCCATCGGGTAGGGAGAACCAGCGCTCCTCGGGCCCAACAACTCTTAGATCCCGTTTGTCCTTCAAAATTGCCACTGTTCAACCCCTTGATGATCCTCAGACTCCTCCACGGGATGTTCCAACGGACCCTCTCGCGGAATTCGAAGATTCCGACCATTCTTCCAATGAAACCTCAACTCGTGGTTGACCAGGGGTTTGCACTACTGCTCCCAAGCCCAATGCTCCGACCCTGCTTTTGACATTGATGCAGGCCCTCACTCATGGTGCCCAGCAATCTGGTCCAAGACTCCTAGCTTTTGCACTCCAGGAATGAAACAACCCAATCACTTTGTGGGAGAACACCCTCATAATCTTAAATCCTACCTACAGTCTTGTAAAATCATCTTTTCAAACGACTCCAACAATTTCCCTTCCAATAGGCATAAAGTTATGTATGCTTTGTCCTTCTTAGGAGGTAGAGCCTTGCAGTGGTTCAAACCGTACCTCAAACTTTTGTCCAACAACAGTCCCACGTGTGTTCTCAAAAACTGGGAAAGGTTCAAGCAACAACTGTTCACCCTGTTTGGCGACCCCAATGAAGTTCAAAACGCCAAATACTAAGGTAATAGTTTAGTTATGAAGGAAAATAGTAGAGCTTCCGTTTATATTTCTCATTTTCAAACCTTGCAGTCTCACATCCAGTGGAACAAGGCAGCTCTTCTATTCCATTTCCGAAAGGGTCTACCGGCACGCTTAATCGAACAGCTTGCAGTTGGGGGTCATAAGACAACCTTGCTTCAGCAGCTAATTGATTGAGTGATTGAGCTTGATAATGGCCATCAGGACAAGAATTGCTCTTGGCAAAACAACCATGGACCGTTCACCTTGGCTCCAAGGGTGGAGGACTCCTTGAAGCAAAACACAAGGAACCCAAAACAATCCAAACCAACCCCAACTTTGAACTCCAACTCAAAAGGGAAAACCGTCACCAAAACTCCAAAGTTCTTGGACAAAGAAACCGGGATGCTACGGAACAAGGAACGGCTACAAAGGGAAAAGAACGGGCTGTGTATGTATTGTGGAGGAAAACATGATGTTGACATTTGTGCGAAGCGGTTAGCGCGTGAAGCGGCTAAGCAGTCAAAAAATTAGCTTGTAGTTTTTCTGATACTCGCAAGGAAAACTACACATTATCTAAATCACCGCGAGTAAATCTTTGCACTTGTAAGTCACTAGGTGCTCCTAGTTTGGGATTTATCCTATTCCATTCCAACAACACTCCTTATTGAGTCTTACTTGACTCTGGCGGTAATGTTTCCTTCATCAGCAAATCTTTTGCCGCTTCCAAAAATCTTACGCGTTCCAAGATAGATAAATTTCCTATCTATTTAGTAAGTAGTGTGACTGAACCGTCTTATTGGGCCTGCCAAAAGGCTAAGTGGACCTTTGCATTCTCCAATTTCCCCAGCTTTGAATAGGATTTATTTGTCTTGGCTATACCCGGAATGAATGATACCATTCAACTAGGCCATGATTTCCTAGTTTACTGGAATCCGGATGTGAATTGGCAAGAAGGAGTAATTAACCTTCAAACCTTGCACCCCCAGAACGCTAATCTTTCCGTCAAACAGGAATTAAACAGCCTACCTGACACTTTCAATGAGTTGGATGACACTTTTCCGCCAGGAGATTTGCAATATCCTGACCTCCATTCCCAAATTCCCTCTTCAGATTGAGGATTTATCGCTTACCTATCCAGCTTACCTCTTTCCTGTTCCTTCAAAGAAACACAGACAGCAACCAAATGGTGTATTTTGAGCTCCCTAATCCTCTTGCGCAATGCAAGCACCTCAAACCCGGTGCTCAAAGATGACAAGATTGAAGATTTAGAAATCATTTGAGAGTCTTTACCTTCAGTTTATCATGACTTTGCTGACGTCTTCTCAGCTGCAAGAGCAGATAAACTAACTTCATCCCGTCCTTAAGATCAAAAGATTGAACTTACTGGCCCACCTCTGGCACCAGGACCAGTTTACTCTCTCTCAACGCAAGAATCAATTGCGCTTCAAGACTACATTGCGCAAAATGTAGCAAAAGGATTTCTTCAACCAAGCAATTCAAATACTGGTTCACCTGTCCTATTTGTTCCAAAAAAGGAAGGCGGACTTTGCCTTTGTGTTGAATACAGGAAACTGAATCAGGTCACCCGGAAGAATGCCTATCCAGTACCACCTATGTCACATCTCCTCACCCTCTTCCATGGAGCTGCTTATTTCTCAAAGATAGACCTTCAAGGTGCCTATAACCAAATTTGCATTAGGGAAGGTCATGAGTATTTTACCGCAATGAGAACCCGGTTTGGCAGTTATGAGTATACCGTCATGCATTTTGTCCTCTGTAACGCTCCTTCCACTTTTCAACATTTTGTCAATGACATTTTCTCCCATCTCGTAGGTAAATACCTCGTGGTATATCTTGATGATATACTAGTCTACTCGAGGAACCTCAAAGATCACATCGCACATGTGCAAGAGGTGCTGTAGCAACTTTGCAAGAATGACCTGTTTGCAAAAGCCTCTAAGTGCAAATTCCATTCCTCTTCTATTTGGTTTCTAGGTGTCGTAGTCTTGCAGCAAGGACTATTGATGGACCCAGCCAAAAGCAAACGCATATTGGACTGGCCCCCACCTTCTTCTGTTAAATACCTTTGAGTTTTCCTTGGTTTCAGTAATTTTTATAGAAGGTTTATTGAGTGTTACGCCAAGAAAACTGTGAATCTTACTAACCTTCTTCAAAAAGACACTCCTTTTGTTTTTACCAAGCAAGCTGCTTTGGAGTTTGAAGCTCTGAAGAAAGCTTTCACTACTGCTCCAATACTTGCTCACTTCAACGAGCTAGCTCACACTATTGTCAAAACAGAAGGAAGCGACTTTGCGATTTCAGGAGTAATCTTGCAGTTCTCTTCCTCCACTTCTCTCTTTCATCCCGTAGCTTTTGAGTCTTGCAAGTTGCTTGCTGCAGAGCTTAACTATGAGATTCATGACAAGGAACTTCTTGCAATTTTTTATTGCTTAAAGAAATGGTGTTCATACCTTTTGAGCCTTATAGAATCCTATGAGGTTTTAACTGATCATAATTCTTTAAAGTATTTCATGAGCTCAAAAGTCCTCACACATAGACAGGCACGATGGGCCAAATACCTCTCCAAGTTCCACTTTACCATCACGTATCTTCCTGGGAAACAAGCCATAGTTCCTGATGCTTTATCACTTTGGGACAACGTTTACCCAGGGGGGGGGAGCACCTTTGCCAAAAACAACCCTGAAAATGTTAGGACACTCTTCTCAACCCAATCTGCCCAACTCAGTTCAATCATAGCTCACTTAAAAGATTTGGCTTCCAAACTCCAACAAGCTAAACGGGATGAGCCCAAGTGCATCAAACTTTGCAAAAGTGCAAACTTATTAGATGGTAATTACAGTATTGATGATAATGAATTTTTAGTCTATGATAATTGTATAGTAGTACCAGATAATTCTTGCATTAAGTTAGATATCTTCAAGTCACAGCACGATCCTTGGCTTGCTGGTCATCATGGGCAGGATAAAACCTACCAATTGATTGCACGAGACTTCTACTGGCCTGGTATGACCAAAGAAGTAAAAGACTATGTTAGCGCGTGCTATGATTGAAATCGTAACAAGTCCTTGAAACACCGGAAGTATGGGCTGCTTCAGCCACTTCAAATTCCGCCTCGTCCTTGGCACTTGCTTTCTATGGATTTAATTTCTCAATTACCTTCTTCTAGTGGATATGATGCTATTCTAGTAATAGTAGATCGCTTCTGGAAGATGGCTTTATTTCTGCGCAGTAATGTGATGGCCTCTTCAGAAGACTTAGCTAACTTTTTCATAGAATATGTATTTTCAAAACATGGTCTCCCTGATAATATAGTTAGTGATCGTGGATCTCTGTTTGTCTCAAGCTTCTGGACCTTGCTATGCCAACATTTGAAGATCACTTGCAATTTATAAAAGGCTTACCCCCCGGAAACGGATGGGCAAACCAAGCAATTTAATCAGATTCTCAAAAAATATCTTCAAATGTATGTTGCCTATCAACAAGACAACTGGTCACAATGGCTCTCACTACCCAAATTTGCCTACAAAAACTTCACTCATTCCTCCACCAAACAGTTGACCTTCCAAACTCTTTATGGTAGAAACCCAACTTTCTCTTCCCTTCACATAGCACCTTCTCAACCTGCTACCAATTTCCTTGAACAAATTCAATCCCTTCAATTACAACTTCAAACCAACCTCGAAGAAGAAAACCAGCGCTATAAGGAGCAAGCAGACCAATCTTGCACTACAGCTCCAACCTTTGCGGTAGGAGATCAAGTATGGCTCGATGCTCGCAATATTTGCAGCACTCGCCCAAATTGCAAACTCTCCAAAAGAAAGCTTGGCCCCTTTAAAGTAGAATCATTCATCTCCCCTAACACCTTTAAACTTACTTTACCTGCAAAATGGAAAGGTATCCACCCGGTCTTTCATGTGTCTCTCCTAGAGCCAGCTCAAGTCCTATACCCGGGCAAGACTCATCCCCCTCCTGAACCGGTCACTTTCCTTAATCATCAAGAGTGGGAAGTAAGCCGTATTCTGGATTCCAGGTTACGCAAAGGAAAACTTCAATACCTTGTTGAATGGTCTGGCTTCCAGTCCAACAAAGATTGCACCTTGTGGGAACCAGCCCATCACCTTCCCAATTCTCCCAATCTGATTTGAGATTTCCATGCAAGCTACCCTTGCAAACCTTGACAATCATGATTCCATCTCATCCAATCCCATTACATTCCACATTCCATCCCATCCAATCCCATTCCATTCCATTCCACATTTTATCCCATCCAATCTCATTTCATTCCACATTCTATCTCATCCAATCTCTTTTCATTCCACATTCCATCTCATCTAACCCCATTTCATTTCACACCATCATTCCATCAGTCAATTCCTCCATCTCACCGTCTTATTCCTTTTTCTCATTTCCCTCTCATTTCTAGCAAGTAAAACTCCATTCCTTATTAAAAAAAAATTATTTATAAAAAAAAAAAAAAAAAAAAGAGAAAATATATATTTATAATAAATAATTACAAATTTTCTCTTACTTCCTTTTCTGCATCCTCCCAATTTGCAGTCAATTCCACAACCATGGATCAAAAAGTATCCAGGTCTTCATCATTGATTAGTGCGGACATCCTTTGGAGAACTAGCTCCTCTGTTATGATATGCCTCTTGAAGATTTTGTTGCACCTCGCAATCCAAGCTCGCTTTGGCCAAGCATTCCATCCACCCTCCTCCAAGAGCTCTTTGTACGCTCTCTTCCTTTGGCCTCCCAATGTTCCTTCTCCAATGTTGCCCGTCAGCCGCCTTGCATCAGTTTTGACCTCCCCTACAACTCGTACCGGATCCCCTTTGCCTCAGCCCTCCAGTCCTTCCTTTCCATCCACTCCATCTCTTCCATCTTCATTTCCTTCTCCCACATCTTCCGTTATAGCCTCTTCTTGCTCCGCTCCTCTCTTCCTCCATTTCTGTCTTCTCCATCTACCGCTCCTCTTTCCGCTTTGTTTCTTTCCTCCTCCCTTGCTTCCTCGGTTATAACCCCAACCGGTTCCGCACGGGGCACTTTGTCTTGCACCTTGGCATTCATCTGGGCCCCTGGAAGTTCAGTCAGCGGTCCCCAGTAAGGTGGTGGTGGCGGTGGTGTGTTTGTAGTGTATCTTTGGAAACGGGGTAACACTAGCAAGACAAGCAAAATTTAGTTACTATCTTTATTATCATTAGTCAGTCCCAATTAGTACTCACCAGGAACTCGAGTCCCCAAGTATTTGATCTCCAGCAATGGTGTTATCTCGTAGTTAACCCTTGGCGCGGACCTACGACTCTGAATTTCCCTCAATGACTCCGCGGGACCCTCAAAAGTCCACTCAAAATTTATAGGGAAATTGCAGGCTACTTTGCGAAGGCAACATTGCTTGCACTTGCCTCGAAGACCTCGGACGGCAGTACTAGGGACACATTGCTTGTTTCAACAAATACAGTTTTTGCAACGGCGGGACAACAATGAAAACATTTTATATAATTTATAAATCTATTGAGTAATGAATTAAATAATGTGTAAAGGGTATACAGTATTTATTAACGACTTGAAATAAATGGGAAAAATTATCTGAGCACTCGCAGGAGCTCGCGTCTTTATACCCGGGCAACTGTCACGCCTCGCACTTTGGGATTATTTTCTTCATCACTTTGACATGTCCTCTCCTCAGTACCATCTACCTCAGTCTAAAAGCATGACACAAATAAAGCACAACATCAATGGTGCAATCCGCTACTTCCTCTGGCTTGCGTCAACCTTCCAATCCAGGCGACCAACTCAGTATATACTTGCAAACTTTGCGGTTAACTCCATACCGGTCGGGCATCCATTATGAGTTCCAATCTCCTTCCCTGGCCAATCAACAGCCTTGGACTTCCATCTTTGGTCATGCACTGTTTGTTAGTTTGCATCTACGACTAACTAAGCCATCACTACTGTACAGTTTGCAATTGGACTAGTCCCTACCCTGCATACACTATTACTTCTCATTTGCATTACCTTCAACGTCACTTTCTCCTGTCCCAATTCATCATACAATTTTACGCTCAGATTTTATTGTCTTGCACTTGCGCCATGACCTTGGATATGGTTGTACTACCGCTTCATTTCCTATCCCGTTCCTGTCATTCATTGCCTCACTGCTTCAACTGTAGTTAGCTCATCACCAGGTTGTATCTAGTCACTTTTGATTACCTTATAAGGGCTACCCCCTTGCCTGATGATTGTCTCCTCAGTTAGTTAATTTCATACGTTCTTGCATTTTGCTACAACCTAGTTATCACATTGGACTCAGGTTGAGTTTCCTTCCTTGGAACACATTCCATTCCTCTTGCCTTTTGTTGAGTGGCATAACCAAGTTTGCACTTTGCAACTGAGTCTTGCTACTTGCACTTGCCCTTGCACTCAGCATTCCTTTGCGCTCACAATCATCTAAGAATTGCCCTATAGTACGTGGGGTGGTCATGTGACAATGGGCTTCTATGGGCATAATTGGGCCCAAGGTTTATTTTGGACATACTTGGCCAGACGGGCTGGCCCACCAAAGTGTGTTTTTCTCAGGTTTTGGGCTTGGGGCAGCCCATTGGGAACGCCGCCCGTGTTGCAGCCGGCTTGGGGCTGCTTCCTGTGCCGCAGCCCGCTCAGGGCCACTTGTATCCCTTGGTTTGGCCCATGCGGGGCCCAACAGCCTGCGTGGGGATGTTTCGGCGGCTGAGGGATCCCGCACAGGCCCGGCCAGTCGCAAACAATAGCCACCTTGGCAGGAGCAAGGGCCAGCAGCCCCCGCTCCCTCCCCCTCCCCTCACTTGCCATTGCAAGGGGGAGGGGATGGCTGGCTGGGTTGAACCAGCCAGCAACCAAACGCAACAAGGCAGTTGGTCAGGGCAGGGGGGATTTCATCACCCCCTTTCCCAAAGGATGACAAGGCCAGCTGCAAGAAGAGAAAGCCTCTGTGGGGGGGATCTGATCACCCCTCCACCATTGAAGCAAAGCAGAGACCAGGGGCGCTCTCCCCCCCCCCCCTTTACCAAGGGGGAGGAGCAACGGGGCTGAGGGGATTTGACCACCCCCCAGCCCACTTCCATTGACAACACCCTGGGGGTATTGAACCCCAGGGCCCCTGGTAGGGGGAATTGTCCGCCCCCTCCAGGGATCTGAGAGAAAGAGGGGGGGCGGACAGCATGTCTGCTGTTCACACCCCCCCATGTGAGTCTGAGACCAGACCCAGGTGTGTCCTGGGTCCCACCTGGCCATTTGTATGGCCAGGGGCTGGTTGCATGAGGCAACCAGCCAGTGTGTGAGGCAATAGGACTGGTTGTAATAGACAACCGGCCCAGGGATTGAACAGCACAGGGGCTGGTGAAGCCCCATTGAGGTGGAAACACCAGAAACAACCGGAATAGGCTGCTTGTAAGGGTACATGGACTGATGCCATGTGGGCTGATGTAGCCCAAATGAAGTAACAAGTCCTGTGGAGGCTGTAGAGCTCTTTTGGGGCGGAAAAATTCCCTTTTGGCTTGCTGTATCATGGGCTCACAAGAGGCCAATCTTTTGCACTTAAGGAGCTCTCCTCCCTGCTGTTTTCCATCCATCCATTCATCATCCAATCAAATTGATCAACAATATCATCCAACGTGTTTCCCAATTGTGAGAGCCCATCAAGCAATTATTGAAACAAGGTGTCCAGCATTTCTTTTGCTTTAATTACTGCTCATTTGCCTAAGCTAACTCCTGGCCATAATTATAGCAATAGCAACACTTCTGGAGGTTTTTTTGGGGCCCTACATTGGTAAATTTACCTCCACGCACCATTTACCAATGCTGCTGGAGATGCTCTTAATCTCCTCAATTTTCCCTTTCCTCATTTTTCCATAATTTTTTATCTCCTCAAGATTGAAATCCAAGCACTCAAAAACTCCAATACCTCAACAAATCATGAACCTCAGGTCAATCAATTCTGTAACTGGTGAGAGTTTCTGCCCCTCCTCTGGAAATGATCACAACCTCTAACTGAACTCTATCTTGACCATCTCATTTTAATCTCAGAGAAAAAGGTCAATGCCTTGTGGAAAAGCCCATCTTCATCTGAACCTCAAGCTGAACTCATGCTTGTTGGTAGATCTACTGCTCTATTCTGTGTCTCAATTGACTGTTGATTATTCATTTTCCTGACTCACCTTTCATAATTGCATTGGTCTTAATTCAAATCAAATAATTAGAACATTTCATGGTTAAAAGCCAAATTGCTTCTTAAAACAAGTGGAAAGGATGATGTAATCCAGAATCAAATCCACAAAAAATGGCTTTCGTAATGCAATGCTTAAAAAAGAATTAGACACCATCCTTCTATTGTCCAAAGACAACTATGGTGTATGAAAGGACAATATAAGCATGCTCCTCAAACTCAGGGAAAGTTTAAGGCAGGACAATATAAACATGTTCCTCAAACTCAGGGGAACTGGGGTCAGAAAAATATGAACTTTCCATCTTGGATAACAACAAAATTCAGCTCCTACTTGACTCCAAGTTTGATTCAATCACTCACAACAATTTCATCCATGCAAGAAACGTTAAATCTGCCAAATATATCTTGATATCAATAAAACTGATACTCTCATCCTTGGAGGTGTCAAATCAAGCCAGGACATTCAATGATTTCCTCCATATATTGTTTGGAGAAGAAGAAATCATCCAATTTTCACCAGAGCCAAAATCACCATTAAAAACCTTGTGGATATTGGAATTGAACTTCCTCAAGACATCCTGGGCTACCTGATCCTGTCCAAGTTTACAGCCTCCCTCCAAGACCTGAAGAGGCAATTCATGCACTTGGACAAGGAAATCAAATTTTATTTTTTTTTTAAATCCTCTGATATAGTCAAACAAAAAGATCAAGGCCAAATCCACTGACCAAACAAATGCAATTGTCAAATTGGCCCTGGTCTTGGGAAAAAAAAATATAAGCATGTCTTCAAAATGATGTGTCAAGGGGTACCATAATGCAAAGAAAGATAGATTTCAATCCAAAAAAAAAATGCTTTCACTTCCACCCCAAAAATGATCCCAATTGGTGGAGAGAGAACCAGGCCAAATGTAAAAAAGAGAAACAAAGCAAGAACAACTTGGCTCATTACCACACCTATGTAACACAATGGATAAAATTGAATTTTCTCTTAAATATAAATATCCTGGTCAACAGTGGAGCTTGATGCACATCTTCAACAATCAAAGATTCTTCCTCAACCTTGAACATACAAAAGGAGACTCTATCTCTAATGGGAAGGAAGGATCAATTCTCCCAGTTAAAGGAACAGGAACTGTGAAGCTCTCATGGAAAAACCGGACCATCATCCTCACCAACTGCTTGTACATGCTAGAAAAATTCATTAATCTGATCAGCCCCGGCCAACTCATCAACAAAGAATGCAGCCAACTCTCCAAGAAGGGAAGATTCTTAATCCAAAAAGGAAAAAACACCCTCATTTAAGGATTCACTCAGAATAATCTCTTTGTGGTCAAAACCCCCAAGTTTCTTGGTGAAAACACCTGTTTCCTTGCTTTTGAATCTACTAAAAGAAAATCAATCAAAGACTTAAACCTTTCATTTGGACATGCCTCCCTGGAGATTCTGAAGGATATCAAGAAAATAATCATGGAAAATGGATACTATTTTTGCAAGGAGTTTGCCCTCAGAAAGATCACCAAGACCCCATTCAAGCTTCACTAATATAAAACAGCCAAACCATTTGAGAAAATCCACCTGGACTTGATGGACCCAATCAATCCCAAGTCTCACCAAAACAAAAGATACATTCTGAAAATATTTGATAACTTCTTGTGCTATCTAAGTGGGATCCCCCCACCAAGAAAATCAAACACTCCAAACATCCTAAGGGAAATCCATGAGAGAAAAAACACAAAGTTAGGCTACTTTCCAAGCCAAACCTGCTTGGAAGGGGGTACAGAGTTCACAAGCATTAAGCTAAACACCTACTTGAAAGAGAAAGGAATAAGACCACTTATCTCCAAACCAAATCACCCAGATCACAAAGTACAAGCAAAGAGGCCCAATAAAACCATTGTTAGAAGTGTAAGAGCAACCTCAAGCTCATCAAATCTCCCAAAGAAATACTGTTCAGAAGTTCTGAAGTCCTGCTGTCTGAATCTCAACCAAATTCCCAGAAAAGTTAAATCCCAGTATCCCTGGGAACTGGAGCATAGCCAACCACTTCCAAAATCTTACTTCAAGCCTATAGTAACCTCAGCCATCTACCTTAAAAAACTACAGTCCAAGGGGAGAAATTTTTATCCCAAAATAATAGAAGGTAAGCTCATTGGCTTCAAACCTGACATCTAATCCTACTGCATCCTGAGGGGAGATGGGATCATTTTCTTTTCAAAGCACATAAATTTTAAACCAAAATCCCTGGATGATTTAGGAAATCACAATTTGCAGATCTGAAAGTTGCAATTGAAGAAAACAAAGCCCCACCAAAGGAGGCCATCTCTCAACAGCAAACAAAGCCAAACTCCCAATCCAGGACCTACTGTAAAAATCCAAATCCATCTAACTTTTCAGATGAATCAAATCAGGATGGGAGCAAGCAAACCTCAGAAGACAATCTATGGTTAAATCTAGAAAAAATCAATGCAAACCAAAACTCAACTGACCCTCCTCAAACTCAGACTCCGGCAGAACCAAGAGTGCCAATCCCAATCACCTGGATCATCAGGGATCACTCCACCCTCAAAAATGCCCAAGACTACGGTTTCCCCCACAACTTCAAACCCAAAGCCTACATCAAAGCATTCACCTGCAAGTAAGCCAAGAAATGGAAGGAAGAAACAAAAAAGGAGCTGAATCAATGGGAGGGACTCAAATTTTGGGAAGATTAAGACAGGCCAGAACAAAGAAACTCTCTCAAAACCACCTGGGTCTTCAAAATCAAGGACAATTTCCATGACAAAACACTAATTTCAAAGGCCCGCATCTTCATGAAAGGATAAAACCAATTCCATGGAATTGGTTGCAAACAAAACTTTTCCCCAACAGAAAATACCTTCCTGCAAGTCATTATAAAAGTTTCCATCAAATTTAACCTTAAACTCAAACACTTTGACATGAATTCTGCCTTCCTCCATGCTCCAATAGAAAAACAATTTGTCATCAAGACCCCTGATGGATATGACAGAAACTCAAAATACCTCAAAATCAAGAAGAGCCTCTATGGACTCAAACAAGCTCCCAAGAACTGGTTTCAAACTCTCACTGACTGGATCAACAAGGTTGGATTTGTAGAATCTGAAAGCAATCCCTGCCTGTAAAAACCTCGAGATTGGAGATCATTCCTCTTCTTTCACATAGATTATCTCATTCTGTTAGGAAAGGGTGATGGTTTCAAAGATAAATTTGATAAATTTTTCAAAAAATTTCAGTTTCACAAACCAGATAAAATATTAGGAAGGAAGTTTGAAAGGAAAAGTGATTCAATACTCCTCAGCCAAGCCAAACACATCAAACATGGCCTTGAGGAACTTTTTATGGGAGACTTTAGACCATTCCAAACTCCTCTAACCCCTCATCTCCAACTATTTGAAGCCACAGATGAATACTTTGAACTCTTCAAAAAACTCAACATCAACAATTTTTCTGCAGTAGGACTTCTGAATTACATAGCAAGCCACACACAACCCAATCCCAGCTTCCCTGTGTCCAGTATGGAAAGGTTCCAAGATAAACCGGGTCTCTCCCACTAGAAAGACTTAAAAAAACCTGGAAATATCTCAAGAGCACCAAATAAATCAAAATAAACCTAAAATACCAGATCTCTACAACACACTCAGCTTCTTCAGTGACACATACTGGGGAGACAATCCCACAACCAGGAAATCTCAATCAGGCTACCTAAGCCTCCCTCATGGATCACTCTTCTTGTGGGAAAGCTTCAGAAAATTTAAAATCACCTACTCTGCAACCAAGGAAGAACTCAACCCTCTCCTCAACCCATTCCTCAATGGTGTGGAAAGAGATTGTGTGTTTGGTAACTTACCCACAAAAATACAAAGTTCTTTGCAACAATCTTGCTCCAAGTTCCAGAAAGCCCACTAGCCCTTGAGTCACACTCCTGTACCTCTGCAATTCTTAATCAAAACCTGCTTCTGCACTTGATCTGGAAAGCACTAAAGCTAACTTGCAATGAAATAATAGTAAATAAACAAGACAGAATACCTGAAAAGCTCCGCACTTGAACTATTTCCCTAAATATGACCTCTGAGAACTCTTGCTGGTAACTACACTCCAAAGTAACAGTAGAGAAGGATAACACTATAATTTTCCGTAATAATCTCCAATAAATGTAAACTCCGATGATCATAAACTACTCCTCTCTCCCTTCTTCCATCCCTACAACTAAATAAAAGCTTCATTATATATACAACAAAATAATGCAAGCTGCAAATGAAAGACCCCACTTGTCTCCATGCATTCTGCACTGACCCGCCTTTGCTACTCCAAAAAAGGAATGTGAACTGCTAATGAAAAACCCCTTTTCCCACTGCCTCCGTCCATTTGCACTGATCCTCATTACCAATAGTTCAATCCTTACCCAATCTGATGATTTGCAGTAAATTTGATGATCCTGTTGCCAATTCCCCCTAACATTTGAGTTGCGCTGTGTTGCTACAAAACCTAAACTATTGACATCAGACTCACTTTTCTAGTATAATGAAAGCTCTAATAATCAAACAGACTTCAAAATTGGCTTCTACACCAAAAATAACCCCTAGTCACTCAGCCAAAGTGCCCCTCTATCTCTCATGGTTTAGAAGATACAGATCAAATCAAACCTGGCCTACCCATCCCCCTACATGGTGTCACAGATCAGTGAAAGGTTATGGAAATACCCTGGATTCCTTCAAGTACATACACCATACATTACAACCCATACAGCACCAAAAAAATCACCACACCTGTATACACAGCAATATATGCAAGACCCTGCATGCAGCACCAAACAAAAAGCTGTATACAGAAGAAATATATGCAGGCCACTGCATGAAGAACCAAACAAACAGCTGTATACAAAAAAAATATATGCAAGGCACTGCATGAAGGACCAAAAAAATGACCAACCACCACTATACAGAAGTAATCTATGCAGGGGTGACCTGTATGAATGCAGCACAGAAATGCATGCAAGGGTGTACATGCATGTTAATCCTGCTCAGCCTCCTCCTCTGACTAGCCAAAATGCCTCATTAAATGTATTCACTGTACCAGGGAGACCCTCAGGGGAAGCCCTGAGGGCAGGATTTTCTATAAATAGAGGGCCTCTCTCCCTCATCCAGGTCCCATCAGATCCCCCCATCCTTCCCTCCAGGGATCACCATGCCTCCTAAGCACCCTTAACCCATACTTTTACCATCCTCAACCATTATCCCATAACCCATACTGTGACCATCACCAATTCCATATCCCATAAAATCACCATCACCATCACCATCATCATCATCATCAACCACCACCATTACCCTGGACCATTCACCACCATCAACACATACTTTTAACCATGACCCAACCCAATAACCCATACTTTTGACCATCCACTACCACCATTATTTACCCAATAGCCCATACCTTTGAACATCATCACCATGTCCCCATAACTTGAACATCACCAAACATCACCACATACCTTGACCAGCATCAATCATCATCACCATCAATCATCATCACCATCCATAAAAATCATCATCATCCATCATCATCATCATCATCACCTACCTTGACCATCATCATCATCATCATCACCATCCATAATCATCACCATCCATCATCATCATCATCCATCATCATCATCACCTACCTTGAACCTCATCAACCATCATCATCACCATACAACATCATCATCATCCATCATCATCATCAATCATCATCACCTACCTTGACCATCATCAACCATCATCATGACCTATCATCATCCACCTCCATCACCATCAGTTATCAAGTATAGTCTCAACCATTTCAACCTTATTCAGTCATCACCTGTAACATCAAAGGAGTATCAATCAGTAACCAATAAAACAAGATGAAATACATAAGGGATTAAGACTGGATAAAGTATTCTTCCCTTAGTCAGCTTCTATCCTCCAAGTCACCCATTGGTTCCACCATTTCTTCCTATCAAGCTTGAAACATTTGATCCAAGGTCTGATAGGGACTACCATAGTAGCAACTCTATCTGAAAATCAGCCACCAATCTCTTTTCTTTTATTGTTGTGAGACTACTATAGTACTTAGAGAGGCAGGCCATTCAAAACCACCCTTATTATTCCTCTATCATATCAGTAGTTTTATTACTGAATCCCTCCTCAACTGGCTGCCAGAAACATATTTGCTAAACTTTACCCAATCCCAAAGGAGTCTCCGGTCACGCTTTGCGCTTAGGGATTATTGTCTTCATCACTTCAACATGTCCTCTCCTCAGTACCATCTACCTCAGTCTAAAAGCGTGACACAAATAAAGCACAAAATCAATGGTGCGATCCGCTATTTCCTCTGGCTAGCTTTGACCTTCCAATCTCCGCGACCAACTCAGTATATACTTGCAAACTTTGCGGTTAACTCCATACCGGTTGGCCATCCATTATGAGATCCAATCTCCTTCCCTGGCCAATCAACAGCCTCGGACTTCCTTCTTTGGTCATGCACTGTTTGTTAGTTCGCATCTATGTCTAACTAAGCCATCATTACTGTACAGTTTGCAATTGGACTAGTCCCTACCCTGCATACACTATTACTTCTCATTTGCATTACCTTCAACGTCACTCGCTCCTGTCCCAATTTGTCATAAAAGTATACGCTCAGATTCTATTGTCTTGCACTTACGCAATGACCTTGGATATTTACTACTGCTTCATTTCCTATCCCGTTCCTGTCATTCATTGCCTCACCGCTTCAACTGTAGTTAGCTCATCACCAGGTTGTATCTAGTCACTTTGGATTACCTTATAAAGGCTATCCCCTTGCCTGATGATTGTCTCCTCCGTTAGTTAATTTCATACGTTCTCACATTTTTCTAAAACCTAGTTATCACATCAAACTCAGGTTGAATTTTCCTTGTTCGGAACACATTCCATTCCTCTCGCCATTTGTTGAGTGGCATAACCAAGTTTGCACTTTGCAACTGAGTCTTTCTATTTGCACTTGCCCTTGCACTCAGCATTCCTTTGCGCTCACAATCATCTAAGAATTGCCCGATAGTACGTGGGGTGGTTGTGTGACAGTAAATTAACTAACTCAACTCATCTATTGTAGCTTGCCAACCTATAGTAGACTTCTTTTTTTCAATGTCACGTAGTCCCTCAACCGGGAACGCTTCCCTTGCCCCTTACAATGATGAGATCCATTGGGTAGGGAGAACCAAAGCTCCTTGGGCCCAAAAACCCTTGGATCTGGTTCCTCCTTCAAAATCTCCATCTGTTGAACCCCTTGATGAACCTTGGACTCCTTCACGGGATATTCTGATGGACCCTCTTGCGGAATTTGCAGATTCTGACCATTCTTCCGATGAAACCTTGACTCGTGGTAGACCAGGGGTTCGCACTACTGCTCCCAAGCCCAATTCTCCAACCCTGCTTTCAACATTGATCCAGGCCCTCACTCATGGTCCCAAGCAATCTAGTCCGAGTACTCCTAGCTTTTGCACTCCGGGCATGAAACAACCCAATCACTTTACGGGAGAACAACCTCATAAGCTTAGATCCTACCTACAGTCTTGTAAAATCATCTTTTCAAATGACTGCAACGATTTCCCTTCCGATAGGCATGAAGTTATGTATGCTTTGTCCTTCTTAGGAGGTAGAGCCTCACAGTGGTTCAAACTGTACCTTGAACTTTTGTCCAACGACAGTTCCACTTGTATTCTCAACAACTGGGACAGATTTGAGCAACAACTGTTCAGCCTGTTTGGCGACCCCAATTAAGTTTGAAACACCAAATACAAACTCAATAGTTTATTTATGAAGGAAAATAGTAGAGCTTCTGTTTATATTTCTCATTTTCAAACCTTGCAGTCTCCCATCCAGTGGAACAAGGCCGCTCTTCTATTCCATTTTGGAAAGGTTCTACTGGCACGCTTGATCAAACAGCTTGCAGTTGGGGGTCATAAGACAACCTTGCTTCAGCAGCTAATTGATTGAGTGATTGAGCTTGATAAGGGCTATCACAACAAGAATTGCTCTTGGAAAAACGACCATGGACCATCCACCTTGGCTCCGAGAATGGATGACTCCTCAAAGCAAAACACAAGGAACCCAAAACCATCCAAACCAACCCCAACTTTGAACTCCAACTCAAAAGGGAAAACCGTCACCAAAACTCTGAAGTTCTTGGACAAAGAAACCGGGATGCTACGGAACAAGGAACGGCTACAAAGGGAAAAGAACGGGCTGTGTATGTATTGTGGAGGAAAACATGATGTCGACAGTTGTGCGAAGCGGTTAGCCCGTGAAGCGGCTAAGAAGTCAAAAAATTAGCTTGTAGTTTTTCTGATACTTGCAAGGAAAACTACACATTATCTAAATCATTGCGAGTAAATCTTTGCACTTGCGAGTCACTAGGTGCTCCAAGTTCAAGATTTATCCTATTCCATTCCGACAACACTCCTTATCAAGTATTACTTGACTCCAATGCTAATGTTTCCTTCATCAGTGAATCTTTTGCCACTTCCAAAAATCTTAGGCGTTCAGAGATAGATAAATTTCCTATCTTTTTAGTAAGTATTGCGACTGAACCGTCTTATTGGGTTTCCCAAAAGGCAAAATGGACCTTTGCATTCTCCAATTTCCCCAGCTTTGAATGGGATTTATTTGTCTTGGCTATACCCGGAATGGATGATACCATTCTAGGCCATGATTTCCTAGTTTACTGGAATCCGGATGTGAATTGGCAAGAAGGGGTAATTAAACTTTGAACCTTGCACCCCCAGAACGCTAATCTTTCCGTCAATCAGGAATTAAACAGCCTACCTGGCACTGTCATTGAGTTGGATGACACTTTTCCGCCAGGAGATTTGCAATATCCTGACCTTCATTCCCAAATTCCCTCTTCAGATTTAGGAGTTATTGCTTACCGATCCAGCTTACCTCTTTCCTGTTCCTTCAAAGAGAAACAGACACCAACAAAACGGTGTATTTTGAGCTTGCTGATCCTCTCGCACAATGCGAGAACCTCAAACCCAGTTCTCAAAGATGACAAGATTGAAGATTTAGAAATCATTTGAGAGTCTTTACCTTCAGTTTATCATGTCTTTGCTGACGTCTTCTCAGCTGCAAGAGCAGATAAACTGCCTCCATCCCGTCCTAACAATCACAAGATTGAACTTACTGGCCCACCTCTGGCACCTGGACCAGTTTACTCTCTCTCGACGCAAGAATCAATTGCGCTTCAAGACTACATTGCGGAAAATGTAGCAAAAGGATTTATTCAACCCAGCAATTCAAATACTGGTTCACCTGTCCTATTTGTTCCAAAAAAGGACGACGGACTTTGCCTTTGTGTTGACTACAGGAAACTGAACCAGGTAACCCGGAATAATGCCTATCCAGTACCGCCTATGTCACATCTCCTTACCCTCTTCCATGGAGCTGCTTATTTCTCAAAGTTAGACCTTTGAGGTGCCTATAACCTAATTTGCATTAGGGAAGGTCATGAGTATTTAACTGCAATGAGAACCCGGTTCGGCAGTTATGAGAAAACCTTCATGCCTTTTGGCCTTTGTAACGCTCCTTCCACTTTCCAACATTTTTTCAACAACATTTTCTCCAATCTTGTAGGTAAATACCTCGGGGTATATCTCCATGATATACTAGTCTACTCAAGGAACCTCGAAGATCACATTGCACATGTGCGAGAGGTGCTGCAGCGACTTTGCAAGAATGACCTGTTTGCAAAAGCCTCTAAGTGAAAATTGCATTCCTTTTCTCTTTGGTTTCTAGGTGTTGTAGTCTTGCAGCAAGGACTATTGATGGACCCAGCCAAAAGCAAATGCATATTGGACTGGCCCCCACCTTCTTCCGTTAAATTCCTTCAAGTTTTTCTTGGTTTCATTAATTTTTATAGAAGGTTTATTGCGTGTTACGCCAATAAAACCGTGAATCTTACTAACCTTCTTCAAAAAGACACTCCTTTTGTTTTTACCAGACAAGCTGCTTTGGAGTTCAAAGCTCTGAAGAAAGCGTTCACCATTGCTCCAATACTTGCTCCCTTCAACAAGCTAGCTTGCACTATTGTCAAAACAGACACAAGCAACTATGCAATTGCAGGAGTAATCTTGCAGTTCTCTTCCTCCACTTCTCTCTTTCATGCCGTAGCTTTCGAGTCTTGCAAGTTGCTCGCTTCAGAGCTTAACTATGAGATTCATGACATGGAACTTCTTGCAATTGTTTATTGCTTGAAAAAATGGCGTTCATACCTTTTGAGCCTTAGGGAATCCTTTGAGATTTCAACTTATCATAATTCTTTGAAGTATTTCATGAGCTCAAATGTCCTCACACGTAGACAGGCACAATGGGCCAAATACCTCTCTGAGTTCCACTTTAAAATCACGTACCATCCTGGGAAACAACTGGTAGTTCCTGATGCTTTATCACATTGGGACAACATTTACCCAGGGGGGGTAGCACCTTTGCCGAAAACAACCCTGAAAACGTTAGGACACTCTTCTCAACCCAATCTGCCCAACTCAGTTTGATCATTGCTAACTTGCGAGATTTGGCTTCCAAACTCCAACAAGTACCAGATAATTCTTGCATTAAGTTAGATATCTTTGAGTCACGGCACAATTCTCCGCTTGCTGGTCATCATGGGCAGGATAAAACCTACCAATTGATCGCACAAGACTTCTACTTGCCTGGTATGACCAAAGAAATAAAAGACTATGTTAGCGCGTGCTATGATTGCAATCGTAACAAGTCCTCAAAAAACCGGAAGTATGGGCTGCTCCAGCCACTTCCAATTCCGCCTCATCCTTGGCACTTGCTTTCTATGGATTTCATCTCCCAATTATCTTCTTCTAGTGGATATGATGCGATTCTAGTAATAGTAGATTGCTTCTCAAAGATGGCTTTATTTTTGCGCAGTAATGTGACGGCCTCTTCAGAAGACTTAGCTAACTTGTTCATAGAATATGTATTTTCAAAACATGGTCTCCCTGATAATATAGTTAGTGATCGTGGATCCCTGTTTGTCTCAAGCTTCTGGACCTTTCTATGCCAACATTTGAAGATCACTCGCAATTTATCAACGGCTTACCACCCAGAAACAGATGGGCAAACCGAGCGAGTTAATCAGATTCTCAAACAATATCTTTGAATGTATGTTGCCTATCAACAAGACAACTGGTCGCAATGGCTCCCACTAGCCGAATTTGCCTACAACAACTCCACTCATTCCTCCACCAAACAGTCGCCCTTCCAAACTCTTTATGGTAGAAACCTGACTTTCTCTTCCCTTCACGTGGCACCTTCTCAACCTGCTACCAATTACCTCAAACAAATTCAATCCCTTCAATTGCAACTTCAAACCAACCTTGAAGAAGCAAACCAGTGCTATAAGGAGCAAGCAGATTGATCTTGCACTTCGGCTCCAACCTTCGCAGTAGGAGATCAAGTATGGCTCGATTCTCGCAACATTTGAAGCACTCGCCCAACTTGCAAACTCTCCAAAAGAAAGCTTGGCCCCTTTAAAGTAGAATCAGTCATCTCCCCTAACGCCTTTAAACTTACTTTGCCTGCAAAATGGAAAGGTATCCACCCGGTCTTTCATGTGTCTCTCCTAGAGCCAGCTTGAGTCCTATACCCAGGCAAGACTCATCCCCCTCCTGAACCGGTCACTGTCCTCAATCATCAAGAGTGGGAAGTAAGCCGCATTCTGGATTCCAGGTTACACAAAGGAAAACTTCAATACCTTGTTGAATGGTCTGGCGTCCAGTCCAACAAAGATTGCACCTTGTGGGAACCAGCCCATCACCTTTGCAATTCACCCAATCTGATTTGAGACTTCCATGCAAGCTACCCTTGCAAACCTTGACAATCATGATTCCATCCCATCCAATCCCATTTCATTCCGCATTCTATCCCATCCAATCCCATTCCATTCCATTCCACATTTTATCCCATCCAATCTCATTTCATTCCAAATTCCATCTCATCCAGTCCCATTCCATTCCACATTCCATCTCATCTAACCCCATTTTATTTCACAACAACATCCCATCAGTCAAATCCTCCATCTCACCGTGTTATTCCTTTTTCTCATTTCCGTTTCATTTCTACTAAATAAAAGGTCCTTCCTTATTATTTAAAAAAAAAATATTTCTATTTATTGTTATAAAAAAAATAATAATATTTCTATTTATAATTAAAAAAAAAAGAAAAAGAAAAAGAAAATATATATTTATAATAAATAATTACAAAGTTTCCTTTACTTCCTTCTCCGCATCCTCCCAATTGGCAGTCAATTCCGCAACCATGGATCCAAAAGTATCCAGGTCTTCATCATTGATTAGTGCAGACATCCTTTGGAGAAATAGTACCTCTGTTACAATATGCCTCTTGAAGATCTCCTTGCACCTTGCAATCCAAGCTTGCTTTGGCCGAGCATTCCATCCACCTTCCTCCAAGAGCTCTTTGTACTCTCTCTTCCTTTGGCCTCCCAACGTGCCTTCTCCAATATCGCCCGTCAGCCGCCTTGCATCCGTTTTGACCAGCCCTACAACTTGCACCGGATCTGCTTTGCCTCGGCCCTCTGTTCCTTCCGTTCCATCCACTCCATTCCTTCCATCTCCTCCATTCCCTTCTCCTAATTCTTCTGTACCTTTTCCCCCTCCATTTCTGTCTCCTCCATTTCTCAATCCTGTTTCCGCTTTGTTTCCTTCCTCCTCCCTTGCTTCCTTGGTTATGACTCCGACTGGTTCCGCACCGGGCACTTTGCCTCACACCTTGGCATTCATCTGGGCCCCCGGGAGTTCAGTTGGCGGTCCCCAGTAAGGTGGTGGTGGTGGTGGTGTAATCATAGTATACCTTTGGAAACGGGGCAGAACTAGCGAAACAAGCAAAATTTAGTTACTATCTTTATTATCATTAGTCAGTCCAGATTAGTACTCACCAGGAACTTGATTCCCCAAGTATTCAATCTCTGGCAATGGTGGTATCTTGTAGTTAACCCTTGGCGCGGACCTACAACTTTGCATCTCCCTCGATGACTCCGCGGGACCCTTGACAGTTGAATCAACATTTATAGGGAAATTGCAGGCTACTTTGCAAAGGCAACATTTCTCGCAATTGCCTTGGAGGCCTTGGAGGGAAGTACTAGGGACACATCGCTTGTTTTGGCAAATACAATTTTTGCAACGGCGGGACGACAATGACGACATTTTATATAAATTATAAATCTATCAAGTAATGAATTAAATAATGTGTAAGGGGTATACAGTAATTATTAACGACTTGAAATCAATGGGAAAATTTATCTGAGCGCTCGCAGGAGCTTGCGTCTTTATACCCAGGCAACTGTCACTCTTCGCACTTAGGGATTATTGTCTTCATCACTTTGACATGTCCTCTCCTCAGTACCATCTACCTCAGTCTGAAAGCGTGACACAAATAAAGCACAAAATCAATGGTGCAATCCGCTATTTCCTTTGGCTTGTGTGGACCTTCCAATCTTGGCAACCAAATCATTATATACTTGCAAACTTTGCGGTTAAATCCATACCGGTCGGCCATCCATTATGAGATCCAATCTCCTTCCCTGGCCAATCAACAGCCTTGGACTTCCATCTTTGGTCATGCACTGTTTGTTAGTTTGCATCTACGACTAACTAAGCCATCATTACTGTACAGTTTGCAATTGGACTAGTCCCTACCCTGCATACACTATTACTTCTCATTTGCATTACCTTCAACGTCACTCGCTCCTGTCCCAATTTGTCATACAAGTATAAGCTCAGATTCTATTTTCTCGCACTTACGCTATGACCTCGGATATGTACTACTTCTTCATTTCCTATCCCGTTCCTGTCATTCATTGCCTCACTGCTTCAACTGTAGTTAGCTCATCACCAGGTTGTATCTAGTCACTTTGGATTACCTTATAAAGGCTATCCCCTTGCCTGATGATTGTCTCCTCAGTTAGTTCATTTCATATGTTCTTGCATTTTGCTACAACCTAGTGATCACATTGAACTCAGGTTGAAGTTTCCTTCTTCGGAACACATTCCATTCCTCTTGCCGTTTGTTGAGTGGCATAACCAAGTTTGCACTTCGCAACTGAGTCTTGCTACTTGCACTTGCCCTTGCACTCAGCATTCCTTTGCGCTCACAATCATCTAAGAATTGCTCTATAGTACGTGGGGTGGTCGTGTGACATCTCCACAGCGCCAATGCATTACTTACAACAGATCCTCTTCAATCTTCCCTAGCAGATCACTCCCAATCCCCCATGTGGCATAACTATGAATCCCCAACAATCCGCACGCCTCCTCCTCAACTTTAACATTCCTTGCCACACAGTGCTCCGCAATCTCAGTGCTTATCCCATAATTGGCCTAATCCTTACTTGTTAGCTTCAATCACTTGCTTCCACATTAGTAAACCCACTGCCACAGAGGGAAAGTTATGTTCAACTGTGCAATGTCCCCAAAAGGAAAAAAATCCGGCCTATTCTAGTCATTGTGCCCGCAAAAGGCGTGCGCCACACCAATTCCAAGCCCTCAGCTATTGTACTCCAGAATAGACAGTCTGCCAATGCGCTTCTCTGAGCCTATTGTACTGCGGACTTCCACCCACAGCTGAGCTGCTCCAAGTCAAATTTCCAGTGGTGAGCCCACTTGCCTCTGTGTCTATAAATTACCACCACAATGGCAAATGGCTCAAACACCTACTCAGTGATGTTTTAAACATCTAAATTTTTCAAAACATACACTTTGTTGAAAAAAAGGCCTTGTATAAAAATTAAAAAAAAATTACTCAAGCACAAAGACCAATCACTTTGAACTCAAGACCAAGGGATTGAAAGATAAACTCAATGCTGATAATCTCAAAATAAGTCTAAGCTCTTCAGATGAAATGCTTGCAGATCCTCTGATCAAGCCCAAACCAAAATAATTAATTTGAAAACTAATCAAGATTGTGGAACCCTCATAAAATTACTCTTCCAACTCCTAACAGAAACTCACTACAATTATGGGGAGTGTAATAGATCTGACCATACACAGAGATCTCACCATGTTAAACTGAAATTTGTCCCAATTGGGATAAGTAATGATATTTTCTCAAGTATTGGACTGTTAAAATACTTAGGCAATTACATGTGGGAAATGTATAGGTGTAATCCAACTGGGATGCACATATGGGCCCCATTGGACAACCACACAGACCACATGGGCCTGTTTGGATGTCACAGATTTTGGGAAAATGGCCTCAAAACACTTGAAATAAGTCATCTGGTACATGGGCCATTACAGGCCCATTGGGATGGATGGGCCACCCCAACCAAATGGGATTGTATGTGCATTATTGGGCCCAAGGTTTATTTTGGATATACTTGGACAGATGGGCTTGCCCCCTAAAGTTTTTATAATTGATTTATTGGTCTGGAAAAGCCTGTCAGGGGCATCAACTGTTGCACGGCCTGCTGATTTAACTTTCTTGCCCGTTTATGGGCCCAAAGGCCCATGCGGGGCCATTTTATGGGGTAGAGGGAATCCACATGGAGCCCCCCCACCCCTGTTGCAACCAATGAGAAAATTGCTTCTGCTGGTTTGGGCTGTCATCCCCTTGCTTGCCATTGCAAGGGGGAGGGAAGGGGGCTGGCTGGTTAGAACCATCCATAAACTGGTCAGGGTGGGGGGGATCTCATCACCCCCCCCCCCCCCACCCATGCAAAGTGGGCAAGCAAGGTGCTCTCAACCCCCCCCCTCCCGTTACCAAGGTGGAGATTCCAAGGGCTGGGGGGACTCAATCCCCCCCCCCCCCCCAGCCCATTTTTCTGTTGGTTTTCCTGGGGAAAAAGTTTTCCCAGGAAACCAACAGGGCATTTGACCACCCCTACTGGTCACCTAGATAGGAAATAGGGGGGGCAGGCATGTCCGCCAGTTTCAGCCCCCCTGTGTGGTTTTGAGACCAGACCCAGGTGAGTCCTGGGTCCCACCTGGCCCTTATGTGGGCCTAAGGCCTGTTTGCATGAGGAAACCAGCTTGTAAGTGAGGTCACATAGGTAACAGAGATGGTTGTAAGGTACAAAAAGCCCAGTTATTGAATAGCCAAAGGGCCAGTTCAGCCCTTTAAGGATTGAAACATCAAAATAAACCAGAACAGTCCAGTTGAAAGGTCTCAGGGTGTATTTCCATGTGGGTTGATGCAGCCCAAACCAAGTAACAGGGCCTGTAGAGCCTGTAGATCCCCTTTGGGGCGGAAATTTTGCCTTTTACCCTGTTGTATCATGGGCCCACAAGAGGCCAATCTTTTGTACTTAAGTAGCTCTCTTACCTTCTGTTTTCCATCATACAATCAATTATCCAGTGTATTATCCAATTGTGAGAGCCCATGAGTTATTATAGACACAAAGTGTCCAGCATTTCTTTTGCTTTAATTACTGCTCCCCCTGCCACCAAGCTAATTTCTGGCCATAATTTTCACATGGAAACTCACTACAGTTTCAACATGCGCTTTGCCAAGGTCCTCTTTCTGAAGGACCTCCTCATTGAAATTCCCCTCTTTCTCATTTTCCTTCCTCAGATGTAATTTCCTTCATTCATCTTTTCCTATTTCCTTTCTTACTCTCCTCACCTTTTCTGTGTCATTTACTCATTTTTCCATACTTTTTCATCTCCTCAAGATTGAAATACAACCACTCAAATCACAACAAATCACAAAACCTCAATACCTCAACAAATTGTGAACCTTAGATCAATCAACTCTTTAAATGTTGAGAGTGGTCGCCCCTCCTCTGGCAATCATCACAGACTCTAACTGAACTCTATCTCAACAATCAAATCCTAATCTCAGATCAAAAAGCCAAGGCCCTGTGGAAAACCCCATCTTCATCTGAACCTTAATCTCAACTCATGCTTGTTGTTAGATATACTTCTCTATTATGTGTCTCACTGGACTGTTTTTTCTTCCTTTTTCTGACTCAACTTTCATTAGTACATTGGTCATAATTTGAAGAGAAATTGAGGTTTGATTGATCACAAAGCTAAGAGCTAGAAGCATGACAAGACGATGCGCAGTGAGAAACAAGAATGGCCAAAAAAAGATGAAGCACGAGAAGGAAAACAAACAGCAAACATAGACTGCAGGAAAGATGACATAGCTGAGAAAGTTGAGTTGGCCAGACCGTTGAGATTAAGGCAATGGTTCAATTGGAGGGAATTGGTTCAGGATTGGATTAGGTAGGCTGTGTGTTTAGTGAAGGTGAGTCTTAGTAGGGTTTGTTGAGTATTCATTGAGGTATGAATCTCACCAGGCATTCAAAGCGTCAAATTGAAGTTGAGTGAGAGGTCAAAGAAGGAGATAGGAAGAAGAGGACAAGGAAGAAGCAAAAGAAAGATCATATTTTGAGAGCGGACAGCAAGTGGTGAGCCAAGCAAGAAGACAGCTCAACTACTCATCTTCCCAGGTTCTCCGGTATGCGTGAAAGACAGAGTGGTTGAATGGATGGGTGCAGCTACCCAGAAAATTGGGGGAGAGGAGACCAGACCGTGCACTTCTGACAGAGTTGAGGCTGAGAATCTCAACACGCCCCGTGCCTGGAGAGATGAAGACCAAGGCTGGGCAGGCCCAGGCATTGGTTGGAGGCAGGAACATGAAGAGAAGAAAAAGAAGCAGACTACAACTCTTTGAGGGAGGCAAAAGAGGACTGAAGGAGCTGTAGGCTAGTAAGACTTGTGCTTTTGATGAGAGCGTCCGCCGGCATTGCCTCTGACTTGATGAGTTGGATTCTGATGTTTCCGGACTTCAATTCTTCTCTCATTCCCTTTGTTTTCAGGTCAAGGTGTTGTGTTCTTGAGTTAGACCCAAACTTTTGAAGCTTGTCTGTCAACCCGCTATTTTCAGTGTGAATGATGATTGCTGAGAGCTTGGAAGAAAAGATTTCACATTTCAGAGCTCTAATCCAGGTGGCTTCATGAAATGCCTCAACAAACGCATTGAGCTCAGTGTCCGTGGAGCTGAAGGTGATTTTTTTCTGTTTGCTGCTGTTCCATGATACCACGCATCCATAAACAGTGCAGAGATAGCCAGTTTGAGATCACCTGGTTGTTGGATAATCCGCCCAGAATGCGTTGGAGTATGCTGCAGTCAGAGAGTTGGGGTTGTCCACTCTCAACCAAAGCTTGATGTGCGGGGTTCATTTGAGGTACTTCCAGGTCTTCTTAAGCTTGTTCCAGTGAGGTAGACCGGGTTTTGCGTTGAATCTTGACAGGCTGGACACGGCAAAACTTACATCAGGCCAAGAGTAGCAGGCGATGTGGTTGAGGATACCAATGGAAGATTGGTAGTTGACATTCAGAGATTGGAACTGTTTGAACTCTTTGTCCATGGCGGGTTTGAGTTGCAGATTTTGCGTCAAGGGAGACTTGCTCGTCCTTGCGTCTTCAAGGGCGAGTTCTTTGAGTCCATGCGCAATATGATTTGGCTGGCTGAGGATAATTTCCTGATCTTTTAACTCTATCTTCATACCCAGAATTGTGTCTGGATCCTTGGCAGTTGACCTGGCAAAGCAAGTCAAGAATTTTCTTTCAGAGTCATTTCTGTCCCCAACTAGGATTAAATTGTTGATATGAAGGAAGAGTTAAGACTTCCTGTCATTCGACAGGTAGAGACATGGATTGCACAACAATTCTTTGAATCAGACATCCTTGAACCAGGTTGTGAGGGTCTTGTACCAATTCTTTGGTGCTTGTTTGGGGCCATAGAGAGACTTTTGGAGCTTGAGGAATTGAGAGTTCCTTTTTGATCCTTTGGGAGTGTGAATTATGACTTCCTTGTCGATTGGCAAGTGTAGTAATGCACTCTTGACATCAAATTGTTGAATTTTCTGCTTGGATTTGAGGGCAAAAAGTAACATTAAGCGTAAGGAGGAGGGCTTACCCATTGGCGCAAAGGTTTCTGCATAGTCAAGCCCCTCAATTTGATTGAACCCTTGCACACACAGTCAAGACTTGTATCTCACCGGGTTGCCATGACAATTCTGTTTGATCTTGTAGATCCAGGCAGTCTTGAAGTCATTCTCAGGTTCAGGGCCGTTGTATTCTTCCCATAAAAGGAGATCTTTGATTGACTCCAGCTTGTTGTCCAATGCCTCAGTGCACTCAAGATGTTCCTTGCATCTCTGAGCATCCTTGTACAATTTTGGCTTGTAGTGATGATAGAACCCATATCTTTGTGGAGGCGCAATGCAAGAGCAGTCCCTCAAGGTCCGTCCTGAGGGCGCTGAAGGTTGCTTCTCAGGTTGAAAGTTTATTGGGCTTGACTGAACAGCTGGCATCAATGATTCAGATGTGATGGAAGACCGGTTTCCCAGTTCCAATTTGGATTTGTCTTCATCTGCAGAACTGGCCGAGTTATCAGACCGGTCGCAATATCCCATCCACGGTGCTGAGGGAAGAGGGGGTGCTTCAGGACCCTGATCCTGAGGGTGAGATGAGTTGGAATTTTTATGCCAAGAATCGTTGTCAACGTTCAGTCCGGCTCCAGGTGTATTTGGTCTGGGCATGTGAAGAAACTTTACATGCTTTGAGGAGACAATAGAACCATATTTGGTCATAATCCAATATGACAGAAGGAGTGGGTTAAAGCCTATTAAAGTGCCTTCTTTGCCCTTTGAGTCAAACTTTGCCCCTTTTGGCCTCTTGTTGAGTAGATAGATGCATGGGTCCCAATAGGTTTGAGGTAGTCACAGGGGAGGACCCTACTGTGCATTTTTGTCCAAGGAGTTGATTCATTGCCTTTTGCCGGGATGTGGTTGAGCATGGTGCAGCAGCCCTTGACAACTTCATGCCACACAGAGGAGGGTAGGCGACTGTCCTTGAGTGTTGCCCTTGTTGACTCCGCTATGGTGGGATTAGCTTGTTTGGCTTGACCGTTGTGTTTGGGATGGTAAGGTTCTGAGACAATGTGAGTGATGCTTTTTTCTTTGAAGAAGGACAAAAATCTTGAGTTTACAAATTTGGTCCCTCCATCTGAGCAGACCTCTGAAGGATACACGCCCCGTTTCTGGTGTTCTTTCTCAAGCAAGCTGATGATGACATCGGCTGTCTCCTCTTTTGAGTTCATTGGAAAAGCAGCCAGGTATCCACTGGCGTTTTCCACAAGAGAAAGGATGAAGCGGTGGCCGGACTTGGAGGATGGTTGTATTGGACCCATGAGATCCATGTGGATTCAATCAAAGAATTTGGACAATTGCATCAAAGTGTGATTAAAAAATAATTTTGTGATGTTTCTCTTCACAAACTTGACGCATTGAAATTTCCGTTTGACTTTGCTTGGAATGTGCTGAATAAGGGGGCCTAACCTGGTTAGGGAGGGGTGACCAAATTTTCTGTGGATCTCAAGCAGAGCGTCCTCATGCGTGGTTGGAAGAGTAGAGACGTTGGATTTGAGAGATGTGGAAGAGCTATGGCAAGGCGTGGGTAGACTGTAGAGGTTGTAATTGATTGTTCCCTAGGACCACCCTCCCGCCGTGAGAAACCAAGAATCAATTGTTGTGGGACTTGATTGTGTAGCCCTTGCCATTCAAGGACCCAGCGCTGACAAGATTGACCATGAAGTCTGGGATGTAGAACACGTCTGTGAGTTTCAGGGTGATGTTGCTCCAGTGGAGTATGGCGGTCCCTTTTCCTTTGATGGGGAGACTGGCTCCTTCTTTCCCCGTTCTGATAGGATTGCCAGCATAAGGTTCCATTTTGCTGAAGAACCGGCTGTCATTGAGCATTTGCACAGATGCTCCGCTGTCCAGCAGGAATTGTTGGTTTGAGTATCTGTGTTTGACCCACAGGTTGAGGAGGGCCAAGTAATGAGCAGAGGGGGGTTCCACTTTCTCTCTTTGAGTATTCTTCTTTTCTTTCCATTTAGCCTGATTATCTCTCCACCATTCAGGAGCTACGTCCGGATGGAGATGCCAGCAGTTGTTGGCAGAGTGATTTTTTTCTTTGTTGGGATGATGGTATCCTTCAATGCATTGTCTTGGATCCAACCCCTTGTTGGTTTGTTGGTGAGATGAGGTCTTCCCTCCAAAGAGGGCAACGTTGCCTTTTTACTTTTAATTTGAGATATACAATTGAGCCATGGATTTGTTGTTCAGCTGTGTAAGATGGTTCAGAAAATATTTGACTGATAGTTCCTTATTGGAGTGCATAATCTGCCTCTTGAAGTCGTCCATGGAGGTGGGAAATTTGAAGAGAATGAGGTATGCCACAATGTTTTCAGGGAGTTTGATTCCAACCTTGGCCATCTTTTTAAGACTAACTTTAACTTGAGTGATGAAGTTGACAATTTCATTTGGATTGAATGAGAGGTAGATAAAGGTGTTGAAGACCCTTCCACGGTTTGATGCTTGTGAAAAGGCGTATTTGTGAATGATGGCCTTCCACAGGAGCTTAGCTGAGTTCCTGTTTTTGGCCGTAATGATGTTCTCATGAGCGGTGGAATTGAGCTTTGAGATGAGGAGAAGCTTCAGCTCTTCATTGACAGAGGCCTCTAGGACAGAGTTCTTGTTGTTGATAATATTGGCGCATCCCCTGACATCAAGAACGGCGTCCATCTTGTCTCTCCAGATCCCATAATTGTTGTCTCCAGGGAGGGGAATTGTTTCAAGAGCGGTCTTTTGCATGGTTTGTTGGAAGACGTCCATTGTGCCCAGTTAGGTTTGTTCCTCTCTCAGTCTTTGAGTTGGTGATTGATGAAGCTTGATGGGAATCCTTCAGCTTTTAACCATGAAGAGAAAGTGAGGTTTGATTGATCACAAAGCTAAGAGCTAGAAAAATGACAAGATGATGCGCAGTGAGAAACAAGAATGGCCAAACAAAGATGAATCACGATAAGGAAAACAAACAGGAAACATAGACTGCAGGAAAGACAACATAGCTGAGAAAGTTGAGTTGGCCAGACCGTTGAGATTAAGGCAATGGTTCAACTGGAGGGAATCGGTTCAGGATTGGATTAGGTAGGCTGTGTGTTCAGTGAAGGTGAGTCTTAGTAGGGTTTGTCGAGTAGTCATTGAGGTATGAATCTCACCAGGCATTCACAGCATCGAATTGAAGTTGATTGAGAGGTTGAAGAAGGAGATAGGAAGAAGAGGACAAGGAAGAAGCAAAAGAAAGATCATATTTTGAGGGCGGACAGCAAGTTGTGAGCCAAGCAAGAAGACCGCTCAACTACTCATCTTCCCAGGGTCTCCGGTATGCGTGAAAGACAGAGTGGTTGAATGGCCGGGTGCGGCTACCCGGACAGTTGGGGGAGAGGAGACCAGAATGTGCGCATATGACAGAGTTGAGGCTGAGAATCTCAACATAATTCAAATTGAATCATTAGAATATTTCAAAGAAAAAGGCTCAGTAGGTGGGCAGTTGCAGGATACACAGCACAATAGAAAAGCTGAGCCCAACTTTTGCCTTTTGCAGTGGAAAAAAAGTTGTTGTAAGATAATCAGCCATGTCCTGCAGCTATTGATTTAGGCTTGTATTTATTAATTTGGAAGCAAGTTATTAGAGCTATCAAGTATGTTTCAAAAGTTCAATTATTGGGTATTTAGTGGGAGTTTCAGAAGGGTATGTAATTGTGGGTACAATAGAATCCAAAAGTCAAGGATGCTTATGCGGGTTGAAGGGAACTCTGCAAGGAAGATTGTTGGGGTTCTTTCATGATGCAGTAGGTGGTTCAAAGGGTATCCGCAAGGAAGATTTTTGGGGATTTTTTACTACACATTTTTGGGGATCAAAGGGGATCTGCTAATGAAGATTGTTGGGAATCTGTTTTTAGAAACACATATTGGGGCAGATTGACTAGTAGGGCTATTGGAGATTTCAGGCAAAGCCACAGGAAATGCATGTGGACAGATTTTCTAAGCAGATCAACTAATGGTAATTGGGATCATTGGAGGAAGCATGGGGAATGGGGTGCAGAGCAAGTCATTCTTTGGTTTTACTTCTTTACAGAGATAAATTTTGGGTTGTATATAAAAGGGTTTGTTCTTTCTATTTGTTTTAGGGGTACTGAACTTATGTATGGCATTGGGGAAGTGATCATATCATATAATATCATATCATATTATTATTATTATTTTCTTACCTTATTGTAACATATTGGAGTATTTTTGAGTGTAAAGGGGAATATTGAAGTGCAGATTTCATTGTGGAGTTATTATCTTTTTTTGTGTATTAGTTGAAGAAGAGTCTGAAGGGCACAGAGTAAAAAAAAAAAAAAAAAAATAGGGAATTCAAGGTTTTCTTCCAAGAATTGAGGGTTGTTTTTATTTCCTTTTTGGAGGCATCCTTTCTGAAATAATTGGATCAGAGTGGGTATTGAGGCAAAATAATTAGTTGATAACTTTTTAAATCTCACCAAAGAAAAACATTAATAAAAAAAATGTAGTTGTTTTTTTGGTAGTTTCTTAGAAAGACCACATTTTGATTACCTAAAAGTTATCCCAATTGGGATAGCTTGATGTAGTTGAATGTGGTTTCCCACTGCAACTACAGCAGCTTGGAGTTATCCCAATTGGGGTAACTCCTAGTAGTTTTGCAAGCCAGATCCCCGCGCAACTACAGACCTGGCCAAATCCATCCATCCAGACCTAGCCAGAATTGATTCAACCACATTAATTGCAGGAAAAGAAAACCTCTGGCCACTAACAAGAAGAAACTGGAAAACCATTGCCAGCCAAACCAACAATTCAGGACAACTGGTCGCCCAAACAGCCCCAGCCTCACTAACACCAAGGAGATCAAGCAAGAAAACCGCTGTTTGCTAGCAAAAAGCAACCAATGGGCTGTTGCTCCCAGCTCAGCACAGACCAAGAACCCCAATCCAGCTCAAAAACCCACTGAGGTATCCCAATTGGGATAACTCAGAGTAGTTGCACAACTAAATTTCCAATTCAGAAAGACCAACTGCCCAGACCAGAAACAGATGGGAAGCCAAGACCAGTCCAGAAAACCCCAGACCTATCCAGAGAGCCAGCCCACAACCAACCAGCCAGCCCCTAGCCAGCCAACCCCAACCAAGTAAGCCAACACATACTAAGCCAGTAAACTCCAACCAAGCCAGCAATCCCAGACCAAGCCTTCCAACCTGCCTAGATCACACCAGCCAGATCAGAACTAGCCAGCCAAACCCAATTAAGCCAGCCAGCCCTGATCAAGCCAGCCAGAACAGACAAAGCCATCAAGCCCAGACCAGCCAGCTCAGATTGGATCAGGCAGCCCCAATCAGCAATCCAGTCCTAGTAAGACAGCCAGTAGTCAGCCTTAGCCATTCAATCAGCCAAAATTTAGCCCGTCAACTAGCCAGCAAAACAAAAACCGCCAGTTAGCCCAAATTGAGCCAGAAAGTCCATACAAGGCCAGCCAACCCAAAAGCCAGCCAGCCAGTAAGCCAGTAAGTCAGCCAGACTTCCAGAAAGACCAGCCAGACTGCCAGAAAGTCAGCCAGTCAGCCAGTCAGTCAGCCAGTCAGCCAGAAGACCAGCCAGACCATAAGACAATCAGCTAGCCAGCAAGCCAGCCAGACCAATAGCAAGCCAGTCAGCGCCTGCAATTAAACTAGCCAGCCAGTCAGTGAGAAAGAATGACGGCCAGCCTGTCAGCCTGCCCGCCAGTCAGTCAATCTCAGAACCCCACCAGACCAAGTTGAGGTCGACAGCAAGACCAGAGGATACTGACCAAATCAGAAAGTAGGACCAGATAGAAAGATCAAGGCCACCTACCAATATCAACGGGAAGACCACGCCAGACCAAGAAGATCAAGACACAGAAGGAGAATACAAAGAACCTCCTCTGTGTCTTCAAAAAAGTAAACCTCAGATACTGTTAATTGAATTGGAATTGAGGAAGTAGACTAAACATTTAGCAGGAACATGACACAGTCTGGAGGACAAGAGATGGTTTGATTGAGTTGAGAAGAACAAAGAAATGGCAGAAACTGCGAAGAAGAAATCATACCAGACATTCAATGATATAGGCTGAGAGGAGCAAGGCGTATTGAGCCGGTTTGATGGTGAAAGAGTAAGGGTATTTGTGGTATTCAACAAAGCAGAAAGATATTGGATTTATGGTATTCAACAAAGCAGCAAGATATTGACAAATCAAGTGATGTAGATGACAAGTCAAGTTTTGAGTATTCAAGAGTTGAGACATTGAGATGAGAAAGAGAAAGGAAGAGGAAAGAAACAAAAGAAAGAATGAATGAAGAAAAGAGATTGAGTACTGGTGGGGTCCAATTGTAGAGGATCAGTTGGTCCTCAGGAAGAGATTTGTGTAATCTTGCAACTGCCATTGGAAGCGGGCCTTGCGCGAGTGCGGGACCACTGGTTTTGAGCAGATGGGTGGGTGCGGGAGGCGTTGTGAGACTCCAAACGGCGCAGGGCGTTGGCAGTTCTGTGGAGGGGATAGGTGCTTTTTTAGGCTGCCATCCTGAGTGTTACAAAAATATTTAATTGTAACCAAGATCAAAGTCCAGAACCTGGTAAATTGGGAACCAAAAGTAAGACGATAAAGATTGTAGTGGTCAGTAGCTGGAGACAACACTATCTGAGGCAAGATGATGTTGGGGAACACTTGAATAGAAGGAGTCAAGGATTATTGAGAGTTCAACAAGACAAGGCAATTGTGAGTGAAAACGCCCACAAGCTAATAGCTCTGGTCGTCAGCAGGAGCTTAGGAAAGATCAACTCAATCCCAAACAACCTCCAGGTTCTCAATGAACCTGCCCAACTCCCCGCAATCAAGCGCTTGAAGTGTACCAGATAACTGTGGGTGGCTACACAAGACAAAGCTAACTGTTTGAAGAAGCTCTAAAAGAAACGCAAGAACTGATTCAAACAAGAAAAACCCAACACTTCTCAAGGGACTCAAGAGTAGTGTGGCGGAATTCAACTTCAAAAGAAGGGAAGGGAGGTTTAACACTCCTGGTTTTAAGCTTAATAAAACCTCTTTAGTCAAATGTGACTGGTGCCAGAAAAATAATCAAAGGGGGATCAGGACCAGTATTTTCATATAAAGGGCTCAGGAGTGGTGTAACACACTCAAGAATTGGATTAGGCAAATTCTTCTTCAACCAGTAAAGCTATTGGTTGGTGATAAGGATCAAGGATCAAGGATCAAGGGTTTGAGTATGGAGGCTCAAGGATCAAGGGTGTGCTGATTTCATGCTGGATGATTCAATGCCCAATCCAAATGGCGGGGGAGAGCCCCTCCTTATATGGGCAGGAGACCCTGTTAGACTATGTACAACGGATTCTACCAATAGAGCAGAAAAAGAAAAAATCAGGTGACCGGAAAAATTTGATCACGCAAGCTGGTGGAAATAACTCTCATCCCTTCACAATCTCTCGCGTCTGTCTGTGGATGGGCGCGGGCGAAAACACCGGAATCACCCACCCCTTGTCCAAAGGCGGACGGGGTGGGAAAGAAAATGAACTGGACCGCTGTGGATGTCTGCGGGCGGTAGTCAACACTTCTCCACCCCCACCCAGAGATGGAAAGGGGGTGGGAGAGTCCCAGGAAGGACAACAGATGAAGTTTGTGAGAGCGCGGATGGGTGGATGGGAGATTGGTTTGAGGCGATTGAGTAAATCCTGACGGGCTTGAGATTTGGCAACTGCTAGATTGAGTGAGGTGGGAGATTGATGGATAAGCGCTTTGGAAACGCGCTTGGAGGTGCGTTTGGGATTGGTTTGGTAAGTCATGGAGGAGCGCTGCGCAACGGTGGCAATAAGGATGAGCAACGCGTGACGGCCAACAATAAGGATGAGGGACGCGCGACGCGCAAGGATAAGGATGAGAGGAACACAACGCGCAAGGATAAGGATGAGCAGCCCGCAACGCGCAAGGATAAGGATGAGCAGCGCGTGACACGCAAGGATAAGGATGAGCGGCGCGCAACACGCGAGGATAAGGATGAGCAGCGCGCAACGCGCGAGGAAAATTTTTGAATTCTTTTCCCATGGTGTCCCAAATGGTTCACCACATCTCTCCCCAACTTACAGACTGTCCCTAGTCTGCACCATAATTTTGAAAACATGAAAAAGAAAATAATTGGCTGTTTCTTTATCCTCTAAAAAAAAATTTTGAAACACATCTTGGTCCATCCAAAAGAGCCAAAATATGGTGAAGATAAAAGAAAAGGCGTCCCAGGTGCTCACGTATGTGGCATAAAGTAGAGTTTTTTCAACAAAACGCAGCAGGAGACCCCGGTGGTGGACAATTGGGAGGACTTACTTTGAACCCAAATTGCCTCCATGACAATAAAATCTCTTAACTTGATCAGCAGAGAACCTTCTAGCCAACTGAGTACCATCCAGTTCTTCAAATACATAAGATCCACCTCTAACTTGACAAACCACTCTATAAGGACCATTCCAACGATTTGAAAAGAGTTTTCCCCACTGAGTCTCTAAAGATTGATTATAAGCCAATACCAGATCCCCAGGGTTTAAAGGATCCCTGATTTGATTTAGATGTTTATCTTCCCAATACTGAACTGATTTTGCTCTTGATTCCATCATCCTCCAATAAGCTTCATTACAAATATCTTCACTCTGCTCCAGTTTCTTTGATCTGGCAACTAATAGAACAGTAGTTGAAGAAACTTTTTCCCAAGAGATGCCCAAGAAAGACTCCATTTCAAGATCAAGAGGAAGAACAGCCCTTTGACCAAAGATGATTTCATACAGAGAGTAGCCTGTGGTTTGCTTGGTGGAAATTTTATCAGAGAAGAGGACCAAGGGAAGAAACTTTTGACAATTCTTGCCACTTTCACTGGCCAGTTTAACCAGAGCAGCCTTCAAGGGAGCATGGCCTCTTTCCACCATGCCTTTTCCTTCAGGATAATAGGGGGTAGTAACTCTATGTTTCCCAGGGAGCAATCGGATCATTTCAGCCATTTTTCCACCAAATTACAAGCCACCATCAGTAGGATAAGATTGAGCCAAACGGTAACACATTTTCCAATTCTCATGAAGGAAAGCTGCCACAGATTCAGAACTAAGGTTCTTAAGGAATTTGGCTTCAACCCATCCAGAAAAATCATCTCTAGCCACAATGAGGTACTTAGCACCACCTGCCTTGATATGAACCAGATCCATAGCAACCCTTTTAAAGACAGTGGACTAACCTGTAGGAAAGCAAATTTCCGCTGGACGCCTAAGATCACGTTTTGAAAAACTTCACAACTCTTGCACCATTGAGAGACAGATTTCTTCAGAGATGGCCACCAGAATTGTTCAGATAACCTTTGATAAGTTTCAGTTTCCCCACAATGACCAAGGCCCTCATGGAGACTTTCAAGGATTGAATCTTGCTTAGCCGGAATAGTGACCACAACAAGCGCACAAGGAGTTCCTCTTTTCATAAGCCTAGAACCTTGGACAAAGAAACTAGAGGACTTCCTTTTAAGGGATGGAAATTCTTTGGCAGAGAGATCAGGGGGTCTTTGGAGAGTCAAAAGGTACTGCTCTAACTTAAGCCAGAAACCTTGTTGGAAACCAGAGTAATCTTTGGAGGAGAAAGCAAAAACAGGGCGGACCAAGGGTTCTTCCTCATCAAAATCCATTCCAAAATCCAATTCATTGTCTCCAGTAGGTCTTCTGGATATACCATCAGGCATAGTAAAAGATTTCAAAGGCCTATGGACAATATCAAAAGAGAAAATCTGGATAAAAGCTACCCAGCAAGTCATTGGAGCATTTTGAAGACTGGGAGCATTTATCATTTCCACAATGGATCAAGCGTCAAATTGCAATTCAAAATGTTGTCCCCAGAGTACTGTTTGGAGTTTCTTCAGCATTCTGGCCACACCACAGAGTTCCAGTTTGGGCTGAGAGTATCTAGATTCTACATCCAAAAATAGCAAAGATTCATAAAGAAGAGGGATGTTCAAACCATTTTCATCCTCCTGAGTAAGGACAGCCCCAACAGATTGATAACTAGAGTCAACAGCCCATTTTATTTTGCCAGCCCCAGGCCCATAAGAGATCTTTTTCAAAACTATGTAATTTCCAACAATAGTTTTGAGCAACTGAAATGATTTTTTGCAATCTTGGGTCCAAATCCATTCAGCTTCATTTCTGGTTAGACGACGCGAGGGTGCACAGATTTTGGATAGTGAGGGAATGAAGATCCTGACATAAGTTACAACACCTAGGAAACCTCTAACTTCTGTTGGATTTATTGGAGTAGGCCAGGAGATAATTTTGTTGACTTTAGAGGGTGCCATCCTTCTTCCTTCCTTGCAGACTATATGACCAACAATTTCCAAGGCAGGGACACAGGCGGCAAGTTTTGATCCAGAGACAGTAAGGCCAGATTCCTCAATTTGAAACAAAATTCTTTCCAAGATAGTAGAATACTCCGAGATAAATTGTCAAATTCCTGAGTGCCAAGGTAAGAGCTCATTATCATAGTTAGAAACTGGACCTTTAATTCCACCATCATCAATAAAAATACCCGCATGATCCAGAATTTTGTCTTGGAGGATCCACATCATCTGAGCCTGATAGACTGCAACCGAGTTGGTGGCACCTTGAGGCAATCAAGTCAGTTGAAATCAACCAAGGGGAGTATCGAAAGTAGTGAGCGGCCGAGAAATTGGATGCAAAGATTGTTTGTCGTAACCCCCCATGATGTCTCCTAGACCATAACAGGCTCTCCCAGAGAAGGATTTGACAAATTCTTCAGTGGCAGGACGCACGCCAGAGTCTTTAATAGTAACTTTATTAAGAGGTTGGAGATCATGAAATACTCTAAGTTTACCATTACTCTTTAGAACACAGAAAACCGGGCTAGAGTAAATGGAGGTTGACTTTTTGTATAGACCAGTACGGACTTGTTCGCGGACCAACTTGATGAATTTGTTGAATTTTGCAGCAGGAATAGGGATCTTCTTCTTTTGCCAAGGATCATGTTCAACTACAGGGATGATGTAAGGGAGACCATAGGATTCTTTCAAGATACCTCTCTCTTCTTCACAGAATGCAATAGATTTTTCCACTAGAGACAAGATATTTTTGATCAAATTTAACTCATCAGGTAAAAGCCATCCATCTGGACCGAAGTTGACTGCCTTCAATTGTTCTTCAGTGACACAACCACAAGGTACAAAGGGGCCAATAAGGGAGTGAGATAGACCACAATAAGGATCACAAGATAGAGGAGGACGCATGAGAGGCGGATTGAGATTGAGAGGCATGGGCTGGTTGACAGGCTGGACCTTTTTTGCAACTGGCTTATATTTAGTGGCAAAAGAGAGAAGTTCTTGTTTCCTCCAAGCATTCACCAGCAAGACCTGAGTACAAAAATTTAGACCAGATTCCAACATTCTCCAAGTTTGATGTTCCATAAGATTTTTGAAGGGTGCCTTTTCCATAAAATAGGATCCAGAAAATAATGCTTTGCTCACATTTGTGGCACAAGGTAGAGTTTCAAAAATTATGGTAGAAGAATTCCCTGATTGTGCACAATTGGGAGGACTTACTTTTACCCCCAAGTGCCTCCACTGAAGCCCATACTCCTCCATACCAAAACCATTAAGAAAAGAATCAAGATCAGGATCTAGTTTATACTCATTGCGGAGAATCAAACCAGGGCCAGAGGAAAATTGATCAGTGATAAGAGTACAAGCAAAAGAAGAAACAACATAACCAGAGAGAAGAGAAATATTTTTGGAATTTTGTGTTTTAACATGTTTTTGATTTTGGACACTTTTGAGATCAGAAGAAAAAGAAGAAAGAGATGAAAAGGATGAAAAATATGCCTCAGAGGTAAAAGTTGGCCCTGTAGATGAAGTCTGAGGCTTAGAAGAACTACAACTATTAGTATTACCAACTATTCTGCTAAAAAATGAAAGGAGTTAGAAGAATGCTTCTGCTTCCCCTTCAGAACGGATTTAGGCAAAAAACCAGGGAAATCTCTTTCCCAACGACCAGAATCCAAAGAACAGAGAGGAACTTCAATCTTCCTACCATCAGCATCAGGAAGAAGAATCCTCTCCCCAAATTGATTGTAAAACATCAGGGTGGCTCCAAAGTCTATTAAGAAAGGACAACCCAAAATCATAGGACCTTCCAAACGAGTGATCCAAAAGTGACAGGTTCCAGCAATATTTCGACCAATTCAAACTGGCACATCCTCAGAAATACCCACCAACTCACAAGATTGATTCCCAATTCCATAAACAGCAGAGTTGAAGCTGACCCTTGGACTGAGATTGAGCTTGCAGGCCATTGCACCCAAAATTAAGTTTAGTTGGGACCCAGAATTGACAAGTAGAGAAACCGTTTTGGAGGAGCCACCTAGGGAGCATGGTAAAAATCCAAGAGGACAAGAATAAAGATTTGAATCAGAAGGAGGATCCGTTCCACCAGAGTCTTCTATCAAGGTTCCAGAGGAAACTTTCAATTTGTCAGTACCAATCTCCACACGTTGCGAAGAAACCCATTTCTTCATGTCTTCAGCCACAGATGGTGAGATGGAAAGGAGTTCAGCCACGGTTAGATCAGGGATTTTAAGATCAGAGATTTTCTTTAATACCCCCTCCACAGCATTGGGGTGATCTTTGGAAATTCCCCTTTCAAATTGAACCTTGGGTTGAGTTGGAAGAGGAAGTTTGGGTGAGGGTGGAACTATAACTGGATCAGTTGGTGAGGGTGATTTGGATGGCAGAGGAGCAGGATCAGAGTATTCTGGGAACCTATCCATGAGGGGTTCCTTTTCTACTTCCATGTCTTCTACCTCAGAAGAAGGGGGCCCCAGTGAAGATTGACGTTTGACCGGTATTTGAAGAATTGGAGATGGAACAGGAGGAGCTTTATGAGGTCTGTGTTCCTCATGTTGCTTCCTAGCTGGATCAAATTGATAGGTTCCAGAATAGCTGGAAGAAGAGACAGCAGGGGGGTACCAAGGTTGAAGGGTTCCACAAGCAGATTGGAAATCAAAAGAGGCCAAGGATGCCTTCTTGGGAGCTGAAGGCTGGAAAGAGGCCACCACATGACAAATTGGGTGTGATGAATCAAAAGGGATAAGTGAACCATTAAGAGGAAAGAAGTTACTCCCTTTCTGTTCCACCAAAATTTCCTCCTTGTCCTTCTGGAGCTCAGGACAGCAACCAGTTCCATGACTTTCTCTGTGGCAATAATAGCAAACTATGGTTGACCCAGGAACAGAGTTGGAGGGTTTAGGGACAGCCAGAGAGGATAGTTTCTGATCCATTTTATTCTCAAAAGCTTGCAAGAGTTTGGTGATCTCATCAATAGTTGGTGTTTCTTGGTGGATCTGAGGATTTGGTTTGGGTCTGCCATTGGCTTCCATCTTATTCATGATTTTGTTAGATGCGTGAAAAGAGGGGGCAAGGACTGGTTCATTGATTTTAGGTTTTTCAAAGGTGGGAGCTGTTTGACCTTTCATCACTTTATCAACCGTATTCCTAAGAACCATGAAAGCAGGGAGCTTGAACCAATTATCTCTTGTGGTGATCATGGATCCGGATTTCACCAATTCATCCTTAATTCTTTCTTGCACTCCTGGAGAAAAAGACTGAAAAAATCACACTCAAATTTTGTCCAACGTATCAATGTGATTGTTTTGGATAAGATAGGACTGGATAGGATCCCAAGATTTTCTGAACGCTTGATAGTCAGAGGCTGAGGAGATACCACCATTTGAGATCCATTGAGAGACTAGGGCATCCAGATCTTGGAGAGTAAACCTAGCTATATCAATTTTGCCCCAGTAGGCAATCATTGCCTCCTTAAGAAGTACCCAGTCATGGGATTCAAACCCATCAAATGATTCAATCACTTCCATGACTTCATCAGAGGAGATAAAGAATCACAGTTGATAAGCCATGTTGTATTTGCTGGCACCGTCCACTTCAGCAGCCATCTCGTAGGAATCCAGGAACCGTTTGACATTTGTACCGTTAAAGGATAAGTTCTTGTTCTGAGGTTTGATCTTGATCATCTTGGCCCGAACAGAGGTAGAAGGGGTGCCAATATATTCCATTTTGACAAAAATATTTCCTAAGGGATCCAAAGAACAGATTTCCAAAGTGGCTCATGAGTGTGGCAAGGGTAGGGTTTGCAAGGCATGACTAGGATCAAACCCCTTGATGGTGCACAATTGGGAGGACTTACTTCTGAAACAAGTTGCCTCCACGGATTGGATCTAGATGATAACAAAAACACAGAAAAAGAAAAACAGAAAAAAAGGAGAAAAAAGATTGGAGTTGATTCCACAACCTTGAGACTGTAAATCCCAAGGTTGCTGGTTTGATCCCGGCCCGGGGGACCAAATGTAAGACTCCAGACGGCGCAGGGAGTTGGCAGTTCTGTGGAGGGGATAGGTGCTTTTTTAGGCTGCCCTCCTGAGTGTTACAAAAATATTTAATTGTAACCAAGATCAAAGTCCAGAACCTTGTAAACGGGGAACCAAAAGTAAGACGATAAAGATTGTAGTGGTTGGTAGCTGGAGACAACACTATCTGAGGCAAGATGATGTTGGGGAACACTTGAATAGAAGGAGTCAAGGATTGTTCAGAGTTCAACAAGACAAGGCAATTTTGAGTGACAATGCCCCCAAGCCAATAGCTCTGGTTGTGAGCAGGAGCTTAGGAAAGATCAACTCAATCCCAAACAACCTCCAGGTTCTCAATGCACCTGCCCAACTCTCCGCAATCAAGGGCTTGAAGGGTACCAGATAACTGTGGGTTGCTGCACAAGACAAAGCTAACTGTTTGAAGAAGCTCTAGAAGCAACGCAAGAACTGATTCAAACAAGAATAACCCAACACTTCTCAAGGGACTCAAGAGTAGTGTGGCGGAATTCAACTTCAAAAGAAGGGAAGGGAGGTTTAACACTCCTGGTTTTAAGCTTAATAAAACCTCTTTAGTCAAATGTGACTGGTGCCAGAAAAATAATCAAAGGGGGATCAGGACCAGTATGGTTGGATAAAGGGCTCAGGAGTGGTGTAACACACTCAAGAATTTGATTAGGCAAATTCTTCTTCAACCAGTAAAGCTATTGGTTGGTTATAAGGATCAAGGATCAAGGATCAAGGGTTTGAGTATGGAGGCTCAAGGATCAAGGGTGTGCTGATTTAATGCTGGATGATTCAATGCCCAATCCAAATGGCGGGGGAGAGCCCCTCCTCATATGGGCAGGAGACCCTGTTAGATTATGTACAACGGATTCTACCAATAGAGCGGAAAAAGAAAAAATCAGGTGACTGGAAACATTTGATCACGCAAGCCAGTGGAACTCCTTCTCATCCCTTCACCATCTCTTGCGTCCGTCCATGGATGGGCGCGTGCGACAACACCAGAATCACCCACCCCTCGTCCAAAGGCGGACGGGGTGGGAAAGGAAATGAACTGGACCGCCGCGGATGTCCGCGGGCGGTAGTTGACACTTCTCCACCCCCACCCGGAGATGGAAAGGGGGTGGGAGAGTCCCAGGAAGGACAACAGATGAATTTTGTGAGAGCGCGGATGGGCGGATGGGAGATTGGTTCGAGGCAATTGAGTAAATCCTGATGGGCTCGAGATTTGGCAACTGATAGATTGAGTGAGGTGGGAGATTGACGGATAAGCACTTTGGACACGCGCTTGGAGGTGCGGTTGGGATGGGTTTGGTAATTCATGGAGGAGCGCTGCGCAACGGTAGCAATAAGGATGAGCAACGCGCAACGGCCGACAATAAGGATGAGGGAGGCGCGACGTGCAAGGATAAAGATGAGCGGCTGCGCGACGCACAAGGATAAGGATGAGTGGTGCGCAACGCGCAAGGATAAGGATGAGCGGCGCGCGACGCGCGAGGAAAATTTTTGAATTCTTTTCCCACGGTGTCCCAAATGGTTCACCACAGCGTGAGCTTGGCTGAGAGCGGGTTTGAGATGGGTTTAAGCTGAGGATTTGACAGATAACCCCCACCAGACCAAGACCAAGGTGGACAGAAGGATCAATAGGAAGATCAAGTGAAACAATTAAAAACCTCAGGATTCCCAGCAGAACAGAAAACCAGTGGAAAGAAGGACTGAGAGAAAGACCCAAGCAGACAGACAGCCCCAAGGAAAGACCAAGATTTAACAAGAGTCCAATAAAGTTCTTCCAGACCTTTTGGTAAGATTTACTTTTATTATCATCTCTACCTTGACATGAAGCCCTTTTCCTCCCACTAACTCCAGACTCCCACCATTATTTCTCTGCACCCATTTTTTTCCTCATTTTTACATAGGAACCTAGCCCAGAATTTCTGGTTTTAGAAAGAGTAATCAAAACAGAAAATGAGGATCAGGAGCCAAATATTTCATCAAAACCCAAATTGGAGAAGGAGGATTTGTTATTATTTTGTTGTGTATTAGTTGAAGAAGATTACGAAAGGCGCAGATTATAGCACAATCAACAAAAGGAGAATTCAGGGTTGTCTTCTGAGCATTCAGGGTTGTGGTTATATTATTTTCAGAGGCATCCTTTCTGAAATAATTGGATTTGAGTGAGCATTGAGGTAAAATAATTAGTTGAAACCTGGATTGGAGCGGGATTGTTGCAGATAGTAGTAGAAGCACACTTTCTTGCATCACAGCAGATACCCTTCAATCCTGAATACTTCATAACAACTTCATACTTGAAATTTGCATTCTATTGTCCTAAAGATTATATACCCTTCCGCAACTACCACTGCATACCCCATATTCAGTGCTGGATACATACTCAATAGCTCATATCACTTGCTTCTGCATTTATACAAATAAAATCCTAAATCCATTGCTGCAGAACAAGGCTGATTACTTTACCACCACTTTTATCTTCTGCAAAAGGCAAAGGTCCAGATCAGCTTTGCTATTGTGCTGCGGATCCCACATCTTCCCACCTGCTGATCCTTTGCCTTCCTCTGCTGGATTAGTTAATAATCCAAGCTCAGCTTCCCTTCCTATTGTGCTTCAGATCCCCCAACAACCCAATTCTGAGCCTTCCCTTTGAATTTGCCTGCTGAAACTACTTGCATTTGTGTCTATAAATTACCACTACACCACTGACAAATTTCCAGGAGGAACCCACATTGAAAAGTAGATGTTGTCTTTCACACACCAGAATAGGTAGAAGTTTGGCTCAGAACCTATTATTATGGTGATTCCAAGCCTGCATCTTCCCAATGGTTCACTGCTGAGCATATGTGTATAAATAATAACCACATCTCCCTACAACTTGAATTCTGTCCCAAGGATTCTTCACACATCCACTGCAATCCCTTCTTCCTATATTCCAACCAATTTTTCCCAATCCCTTTCCTCTTCCATCTCCATCCCATCTTCATACCTTCCTTGAAAGTATGTTCACCTGCAAGGAATCTATAAGAATGGGAAGGTCCTTTGCCTGCACTGCTAATTTTCATGCCTGAGATGCCTGCAGACTTGACCACCATAGGTGTCTTTTTGTAGGCTCTGCACCTGGCGCTTTTTGACCTTTTCCTCCTCTGTGGCTATGTTCCAATTCAGTCCTGCACCAAAAACTTAATTTCCCCAAGTTAAAATGGCCAATTTTGTTGTAGATGATGAAAAGCCAATGGATTCAGAGGAATGAACACTGGAACCAGAGAATTCTGCCTCACTATCACTGATTGCAGAGTCAAGCAACTGGTTTTCACCTCCACTGCACTGGGTGGACTTTGCAAATTCAGTCAAGTTTGGGGATGCCACACAGGCTTGGGGCCACCAAAAGAATCTTAATTTTGTACTATGGAGACTTCCCTGTGGCCCTGATCCAACCTCAGTCTTTGTAGATGTTGCCACCCCACCAATCCCTCTCCCAAATCCTTTTGTTCCTCCTTCTCTCTTCCAACCCCAATCCCCACAGCATGTGCCAACCCCGCAGTCCAATTCCCCCCAATTTCAGCTCCAGCTGCAGAGGATGGATCACCCCAGCTGGTGATATACATGGGCCCCTGTTTGCCTATTCTTTTGAATTTAATTTTTTTTTTTGAAAAAATACAAAATGCCACTAATTTTCTTTCCAAAAATGTTTTCCCCAGCTCTTCCCTCTTCTCTGGAGGCTCCTTCACCACCCTTGAAAACTCCTCCCCCACTGGTTCAAATTGATTACTCAGCCCTGCAGACTCCTTTTCACTGGCCATCAACTCTGTCCATTGGTACCTCCCAGCCTTGATCTCCATGTGGTTGATGCCCTCCCATCCAATTACAATATTTCTGATCCATTCTCAGAAATGAAAAGGATATTGAATGTGTAGTTTCAGAGGCCAATCTCAATCAATATCTTTGGGCTTGGACAAACATTTTCTGTAAATCCTTCAAAGTTTGGTTGGAATTCCAGCTTTGGAGTTCCAAGAGCTCCTCCACAAGCACCATAGGGCTGGTGGGAAGATCTGGCAAAGTCTTTGATTGATTTTTTATTCCCAAATAAATAATTCATTCTTCTTAGGGATAAAAAAATATGTTGTACATATTTCCTTCTTTTTGATATCTTGAATGAAAAAATTATTTTTTTAATTTTGAATAATATAGTAACTGGTCTGCCTCAGAGAGAATATGCTTGATTCCTCATAGCATCCTACAGAGAGAGATAATTTCCACAAAAATTTAAGTAAGAGAGACAACTTCCACAACAGTTGATTAATATAATTGAAGCAAATAGATAAATAAAATAAAACAAAATTGCAGGAACCACCACTTTTCATTGGCTCCAGAGGAGGGTGGCAAAAACCAGAATGCCTTTCCAAGTGCATTGGAAGTGTTCTCCCATTCTATATTCTAAATCTCCAATCATCATTCCCAGAATAATAACCAATAATAAAAGAAATCAAACTAAAAAAATGCAACTACAGACAGATGCAAGGAAGAGTTTCCCAATGAGGTCTCCAAACTTGTTGTGCAGAATTGTGGACAAGACTAAATATATGCAAAGATCTTGCTCTGATCCAGGAATCATTCTTCTGGTTTATTTCTATCCATTTCCAATTTCCAAAACTCTTGCTCCTGGATTGCTGAAACTCCTCCTTTATGGGCTTCACAAATATTTTGCAGAAACTACTCTGCAAGCTTTAAAACTGCTGGAAGTCTTCATGTGAAAACATACATCCTCTCTAATTTTTAGTTTTTTTAAGTTGGATTCTCCATAAATATTCATGTTTTTTTTCATATTTCCCATACATGATGCTTTAACTATGGCCTTATATATACAACCCTAAAAACAAGAAGAAAACAAAAGATGTTAAAAAGAGACTCCCTCTGCACTGTTAGAATTTTTGTCTGATATTTATGTTGCCTAAATCTTGAGTGAAACCATATTAATCTCAGGCTTACATTCTCTAATCTTAGTATGCCTATGTTTTCCTCCAAGTTGTGCAAACTCTATGGTCCAATATTGAATTATCCATATTCATTTTTATTTCTTTCTGCTTAAACACTAGTCAGCCATATTGTACTTACTATATTTAAGTCAGTGTCTGATCTAGTGAAATTCATCATCTGTTCTTCCTCACAATGAACAGGAGTGCCCCATTTGACTCCCTGATCCGCTCCTCTTGGTGTCACATGATTCTTCCTTCTCATCTCTTAAGTGTCTGAAATGGATAATTCAACTTAAACTTTCACATGCACTACCCTTCTAACTTGTTCACCTCTGTAATTGACTTCTAACTCTCATGATCTGTCTAGCCCCAATCTTTCTGCATGCATGATCATGCAATTTTTCAATATCAAATAGTTTACTAGGCAATCTGCCCTGACATGCCTACCTTGAAGGATCCCCATCAATCCTTCTTGGAAGATCCCCTTTGATCTCTGCCTTTTTTTCCCTCAAAATTCAAAATCTGTTTTCCCAAAAATTACATGCCCACTCCACAACCCCTTGCATTCCCCATAGTTGGTTTTTGGATGCATATTTGATAGTCTTCTAATTTCTTGCTTGGCCATAGGCATCCTTTGCACATACAGGAAATCAGCTTGGATATCCTAAATCCATACTTCTGCATAAGTACAGTGTTTGTGCTCATTTTATCAATAAATTTCATGTTAACATTTGTGCAATGTGGAAAACTTGCTCTTCTTGCACTGTAATGTTTTTCTCCACCTGCCAATTTGAGTCAAAAGACTTTTGAGTCAAGTGAGAGCAGAAGACCAACCTGGTAGGAGACGCCAGGAGGGACTGAACTCAGGATGTGGCGGTCAAGATGTGATTAGAATCAGTGCTGTCATTTGGTGTTTGAAAGAGAAGAAAGTTTAAGTAGTTAAAACTAGAGAACCCAAAAAGTGGGTCTGATCAGATCATAGAAGCATATTCATCAGGTCTAAGAGAAGTGGGCCTGAAAAAAATTTAAAGAAAGAAGAAACACTGGAGACAGAAGTCTGGACATGAACAGGTTAGTAAAATCCTGAGGACACAACAGTGACATAAATGAGACATTAGTCACACACCAAGACAACAGATCAATCTTCAACCAGAGGGTAATAAACAGCAATAAAACTGTGACATAAACTGGAGATTGTAACCTGGAATAACTATCAACCATACATAGCAAGTGCCCTAAAGCTTGTAGGCTGAGGTTGTAATAGAAGAGTAAGATAGAGTGGGAAATATAAGGATGAAAGATTCAGAGCAGAATAAATCACTATCTCAACACCAATTGCATGAAGGAGCCCCCTTTGAAAAGTAGATGTTTTTGAGTTTTCCCCTTAATAACTAATTCCCCCCCTCCCTCCTCCTTGTAGTTCAACCCAATCACTGACCATCAAAACACTTGAAAGACCCCCCCCCCTGTGCAACATGCACTGGTGGAGGGGAAAAACTCACAGTGCAAGGGCTGCAACAAAAAGGAACTCCAAATCTCACTCTCATCCTCAATTCACTGTTGTCTGATTTTTCTCTCCATTTTCTCTTCACTCTCAACCTCTTCTTCCAATCTTTCTTTTTTATCTTTCCTCATTCTTCTTCTTCTCTTCCAATCCTTCTGCTCTATCAATCAATATCCCTCAACTGCATCCCCTCATGCCTTCCTGGTGATATTCCACAATTATTCAATTGCCTCATCCACCCCACTCATTATTTGTTTCAGACCCTCTGCCTCAATTCTTAGTCTGTCCCCTCATCTACCTCCTCAACTTAAGCCAACTCACCTCCTCCAGACATTCTGTTGGTACTGCTCTTTTCTTCTGTTCTTTCATTCTCCTCCTCAAACCTGTTGTATCACAGCCTGATTTTTCTCAGTTTGCATTATTTTTTTTAATAAGTCTCATCTATATTAACATATTTTGTCTTCCATGCACTGGAATAGGTAGAAGTTGGGCTCAGCACCTCTTATTATTGTGCTGCAAAGCCTGCATCAACACACTGGTTCACCGTTTCCTATGTCTATAAATAACCACCACACCAGTGTGGTTACTATTTATGAAAACTAAAAAAAGAAAGCTCAGAAGAAACAGGTGGACCCATAGGCTCAGCACTGGGTGGATGCAGGATCTGCAGAACAATAGAGAATTCAGCTGAGCCTAGCTTGTTGCCTACTGTGGTGGAAGGAGGAAAAATCTCAGCAATGAGTGGATGCAGGATCCCCAGCACAAAAGAGATGCTGAGCCCAACTCTTACCTTTTGCAGAAAACAAGGGTTGGCTCTTAGAATTCAACCATGTTCTGCAGCTTTGAATTTAGGGAAAACCTCCTCTATGGTTGTATTTGTATAATTGCAGAGGAGTTGTGGCCAGGGAAAACAATTGAAGAAGTATCAAGTATGTATCAAAGGACAACTAAGGGGTATGAAGTAGGAGTTGAGGAAGTTATTTAATTTTTGGGACCATAGGATGCAAACTTCAAGGATGGAGTATGCAGAGATCAAAGAGGATCTTTCTGGGAAGGCATATTGGGGCAGATTGACTAGTAAGACTCTTGTAGATCAGAAGTAATACCAAAATAATGCATGCAGACAAATTTTCTAGGAAGATCATGGCTGATCCAGAATAATTTGCATAGGTGCATGAGGAGGAGAGTCAGTGTGGAGAAATTCATTTGTAACATTCAACTTGTTCCAGAATTTGAGTTTTGGGTTGTATATAAAAGGGTTTTTCTTTCTAGTTGTTATAGGGGCATTGTATAGAGGTTATTGCATGGTATCAAGAGAACAAAATAAAAGATTATAATATTGTATATATAGTATAATCTTGGAGTGCCAGAGTACAGAAATTCATTGCAGCAGAGCTTCCTATTCATTTTCCATAGTTATTTTATTGAATTCAAAGAAGATTCTGAAGGGCATGAAATAGTAACACAAACAATGAAGAAGGAATTCAGGGGTGGTCTTCCAAGGCATTTTGGGTTTTGATTATTTTTTAGAGGCTGATTTTCTGCAATAAGTTCTGCAGAAAGGTATCTAGGAAAAGAGGATTGATTAATTCCCCAACTGGCACAAGATTGTTGTGGTTAATTAAAACATTACACTTTCTTGCAACACACCAGACAGGGTGGGGGGGATCCATTTGGATTCCACCTGCCTGTTACAACAGCCTTACACAGGCTGTTGGGCCCCAAAATGGGCCAAGAGCAGGAAAAAGTGGACCCAAGTGGGTGGCAACATGGAAAACAGCCCAAATGGGCTTTAACATCCCAAATGTGAGTAAACAACACTTTGATAGGCCAGCCTGGCTTTCCAAGTGCGTCCAAAATACAGAGGAGACCCAATAATGTCCCCACAAGCCCATTTTTCTGAGGTTGCCTATTCCTCCCAATGAACCCTCAAGGGCTCATGTACCAAATGGCCTATTCTGCATGTTTTGGGGTCAGTTTCCCCAAATCAGTGACATTTATGCAGGCCTGCATGGTCCATGTGATTTAAAAATGGGTTGCAGAGGCCTCTATGAGCATCTATTTGGGATTACACCCATAAATGGAACATACATAAGTGCCCACATATTTTCACATCTCTTCCCTCTTCTAGAAGTTTTTCATACTAAAAAAACAATGCCATCTATCAATGTATTATTGAGAACAGGACCATTTGGCATAGGTCTTCACTAGGACATGATAAATTACTTGGTGATCTATTCTAACCTCAGAAGGGTCCTATAACAGAATACAAATGAAATCACCTTTGAATTCAGCTTCATTTCAGCCCTTCCAGCTCTCAACCAATATTTTTTTGTAAAAGAGGAGGATTCTTCAGCTTCATCAAAAATCCCCTCCCTCCTTTTTTCTACTCTTCAGTATAATTCCTATGTTGCAAGTTTCTCAAAATCTTCTACATGGCTGACAAAGCAGGTTCTGGGTCTGCCTTATTCTCCTTCTTTGAGGTACTTTCTAACCAGAATTGTGACACCCAGGAGGCATTCTCAAGCCAAAAAATTGATTAAATTGGGCTTCTGGCAGCAATCAAGCTAATGCCTCATTTAAGGAGCTCTCACATTCACATTTTCTACCTTTCATTCTTTATTGATAGTTAGTAAGTGTGTCATTTCTAAGATGAAAAAGACAGATCTTTTAATAAAGGTAATTTTATCTTCAATCAAAAATTTTGAAATATGAAATTAATGAGGTATTTTGAAGCAATAATCCTAGTTTGGTGTGTCAAAAACTTGGAAATACATGCAAATAAAAAAATAGATGCAATTTCAGGGGAGGAAGCCCTATTTCTTGTTGGAATTGAAGTCTTAGGATGTCTGTTTCCCAATGATTTTGTGAAGCATCACATTCTTGAGCTTTATATTTCATTATTTATTGTCTTCCCTAAGTGAATTTGTCTAGTGATCTCTTTATAATATTGTAATTTAGTCATTTTTCCAGTGGATTCTTTAATATAATATCTATGTAGCCATCTACTGTCATTATTATCCCTCTAGCATCTAAAATTATTCTCCTCTCTGAATGGATTCTTCTGGTACTGGCATTAATACATTTATTTATTATTATATTTCTTTTCAACCAATTTTAATCCCTTTTAATTTATTTGATTTCTAGTCTAAATTTCACCAGTGGTAATGTACTCAATGTTTATCTTCTCATGCTCTCAGAGTATCCCTTGAGGTTTTCTTCCAGATCTCTCATGCTTAAAACCATAAGCTTCTACCTTTATCTATTTCTTGTGTCAGGCCCTCAACTGTTCCCCCCTCAAGAGGTATGGCCTCCACCATCTTCTCCACATGGTTTAGATTTTCCAAGGTGGCTGAAATCCCCACAAATGAGGCCATAAGAAGGAGTACTGGAAGACCTCTTCTTATTAAAGGAACTTCTCTCTGATTAATCCAATTGCTTCTGAGAATTTCACCCTGCAGGCATAAGTATCCATAATTTCAAAAAGGATAAACCCTATTTACCCTCCATTTTAGCAAGGAAATGTTTGAAAAGCTTGTGGGTAACTGCCAGTTATACCAGCTGCATTGGAGGGATCCCAGATGGAGGCTCAAGCAAAAAGAGCTGAAATTCAACACAAATTGGCTGAAAAAATCACTCAAAAAAACCAAGGCCAGCTAGAAGTTAGCATTGTTCCTGGAAAAAACCAATAGATTTACCTCAATTTTTTTTAAATAAAATAAAATGAATATGAAATTTTCTTAACTGAACACAGACCACTCTGTTATCTTGTTGACTCTCTCACACATAAAAGACTGATCATCACCCTGGTGCTTGTTTTTCATTCCTCCCTGAACCCTGCTTTTTTCTTTTATTTTTGATAACTTAAAACAAAAATGTGTGCTCTTGGAATTGAAACCAGCTCTCTCATGCACATGGCAAGTGTACTACCAGTTATACTAAGGACACTTGCCCCCTGGTGGTCAAGATATGCTGTTAGACATGGTTGGTAATGTCATATTGAGAAAATCATGATGAATGATTAAGCAAATACAGCCATACAGGGACTTTTGTCCTGCAGACTGCATGAAAGCATATGTATCATTTCAAGCCCATTGGGGTACCTGGAAAACATATGCCAATTTTTGTGTAAAGTGCAATTGTTGCCAATGAAACCAATATTGTTACCTGGCCGACTGGTTTGGGTGCCTTCTCTACCAAAACTTGGACTGTAGCCAAATGAAATTTGTGCCTTCTCAACTGGGCTTGGGTGCCAACCAAAGCTTGGCACATCAAGCAAGTGGAATTGTTGAAGAAAAGGGAGAAACAAGCAAAGGAAAATAAGAAAATTAAATCAAAAAAGGACCCATAGAGATAAATTGAGTAGACTGGGAGGGTTCTGAAACAAACAATCAAAAAATCAAATTTGAAAATAAAATAAAATGTAGATGACCTACCTTCAATGTTGCTTGGGGTGAGTGGTAAAAAGGGGGTGCAAAAAGCTTTGATGTGGTTCAAAGCAAGCTTGAGCAGGCACCAAAAAACTACTGCTGCCCAAATTAACCAATCAAGTGCTCTTGGCACCTACACAAGCTCCAATTTTTGCATGAAAATTGGAGCTTTTCTAGGTGCCCAAACATACTTAAAACACCATATCATTTTCCCGCAGAGCCGCTGCGCTTTGCGGCGCCGGGACGCGTTTTGGGGCAGACAGGCCCACGGCTCGCGCTTGCACCAGAACTGTCGGAGGATGAGAGGTCAGCTTCTTCGGCCCTACCAGAAACAATTCCTCCGTATTCTCGATGAACTCCTCCCAGTCAACTTTGCTCTCCACAACCCGGCAAATGATTGCCAAGTCGGGGAGAAACGCGATGCTTCCGTCCAGTGGCGGCTTAACCAAATTGTGACCGTACAAATGCCGCTGCACCCGCGCTCGGAGTTGGGAATTAAGGCCACCCAAGAATGCCCTCTGTTTTTTCTAAGCCGAGTCCTTTACACTCATGATTTTCGTTGACTCAAGCTAAGAGCAGTCCCAGAGCGTGGTCCGTGACTTCTAGTGGTTCAATAACTGAACTGTCCAATAATCCCATCTACTAATGCAATCGCTGAGAAGTCTTGCTTGCAGGCACGAACAGCTTGCAGCGCAACGTAAAGACGGGGAAAAGGGATAACCCACCGCTAGTCCATACTGGTTAGCAGGAGTGCTCCCCCGTACACTGTGGCTGAGTCCTTCACACTCAAAGTTCTTTTCGAGATTCAATCTGGGTACTTTTCTCAATTGCACCAGCGGATCGCGGGAGGACTTGCATGGGCGGATGAAATGTGAGTCAGTAGGCCAAGTGGCAAATGACTGTTACAGCTATGGCATAGTAGTACAACGGGACAATAGTTTAATCCAAGGTATACAAAGTTCGGCTTGCGCCAAGAATGGAAGACTACCCAAACGGGAAAAAAATCCTGAGGCACTGGTTATACGGTGAAAGGCCCTGATGGAAACCCGCTTCCGGCTCGCGAGAAGGATCGGAGGGGGCATTGCTTGAGGACGGTCTTTGAAGTGACTGGTTTCTACCAGGTGTGGACAATTACCGGTGGGACATCGGAAAGGACGTTCGAGTTGCAAGGAGCGACGACTCCATTGAGTGAGTTAACACACGTGGCGCTCACAGGCTTTCCATTGACGGTGGCCGACGAAGAGTACGAGCTGCTCGAGGTCGACATAGAGACTCCCGGAGCGCTGTGGAGCAAGCACATAATGAGGAGACGTAAGTAGAAGGGAGTGAAGGCGTCGTATGAATTATAAATGGGATGCCTACCGGCTAGAACGAATTAGCTGGAAAAGGACTGTTCGACTTTGGGTGAGCATGGCGTTCTCAGACATGAGAAACGGGGATGGAAGAACCCACCAGTCAAAGCCAGGGAATACCCCTTAAATATAGTAACCATCTTGCTTGTTGATGAGAGTCTCGAAAAGCTCCAAATTGTCGTGAATAGAGACCTTCTTTCTCGGTTGTCCAGGGTTTGTCTCTTTGAGTTGGGGGTCCTCTGGTCGCTCACGCGGGGAAGTGGTGCTGGTTTTATACACACTGGCCAAGTTCCAAGCTGTTCTCATCCTGTGCCTTCTCGCCAGTCGTGGGACGTTCCCAGCTTGGCAGTGCAAAGCTTTTCACACCTCACAAGCTGACCACATTGAGCCGAGTCACATGACGTAACATGGTGGACGATTAGAGCTCTCTGTCAAGAAAGAGCCCCACAGAAAGCTGACATCTCTATTGGTTTTTGATCGTAGGTGACAACAGAAAATCGACCTCGTCAAATCCGACCGGTTTCCACAGACCCGATCACCAGCGGTGTTCAATCAAGGAACGACATTATATTGCTGATCTTCGTAGACCTCGACATTATGCGGAATTCTCTTGTCATAACATGATCACTGTACGTCGCCTGTGACGATAAGTTATGCTAGTCTTTTTTGGATGAAAGGGATTCATACAATTCGATATGTCATCATCTCGAATATTCTTATGCGAGGTTTGTTTGTTCTAAATCTCTACCTCTAGAATGTTCCAACAGGTAGAGCCCGGGCATCTGTCTGGATCGCAGCGGTGTTCGTACGGGTGGTCTGAATCTGGAAAAAAAGCTATGGCCGTGTCAGTGTGGGATCCTAATCCAACATCAAAATTGACACGTAAAAAGCTATAAAACTCGTGTGCAAAACCGCCCCGATTGGGAACTCCGGTGTGGCATAGAGTCCTGCAACACCGGATTCGGCGTCAAGTATGATCCGAGCAGAGCCTGCCGCGATCATCGGTCACGTTGCTGTTTGTGCGCGAAAAACTGCGACAAGGGCCAACAGCTCATAATTAGAGCATCTCCAACCGTTGGAGAACTCGGCTTGTTTGAATGACTAGCCAAAAAAAGTCAGGGGTGAGCTAAAGTCACTGTTAGATAGCTCCAATGATATGGAAATTATCGAACGGAAAACTCCATATTATTATTTTTCAATCATACGCGCGGTTCAGGATTATATAGTATATACATATGTCACACGTTCTGTGATATTCGACCCGTGATATCCGGTAGTCAGGTTTGACCTATCACAACACCCCTCCACAAACCAGACTACATACTCCGAGATAAAGACGATGAAATTAGAAACAAAGAAATCGCTTGCAGAACTCATACAGTTTGTTTGGGCCTAATCTTTTTGTCATGATATCTACCAGTTGTTCCAATGTTTTTATCCAATGTAGCTTTAGTTTTAGTTGCCTAATAGTGTCGTTGATAAAGAAAAAGTTACGTGAGATATGGCGCATTTTCAATTGAGATCCGTTGTCATTCGCCACCAGAACTGCCGCGCAATTGTCGCAGAAAACGGCGGAGTCTGTCCCAGGCACTAAGTCGCCCACAATCGTGTGTAGCGAAGTGAAAAATTTGATTGCCATACCGATAGAGACAAATTCAGCATTACAGGTAGAGGTCGCGACGATCTTTTGACGGCGGGACGCCCATGATATTGCGCACCCGTTTAGCAGTACCAAGAATCCCAATGTGGACCGATGGAATTCACCCCCCCAGTTTGCGTCGGACCATAGTTGCAAACCAGTCAGTTGTGGTCGGAAGGCAAACTTATAATTGAATATAATCGATGACACGTATCGGATGAGGTGATGAAGTGTAAGGATTTGAGTCAAGTTCTTTATTGCAGCACAACGTATCTAAATACTTGTATCATGGTAACAGTAAAGATAACTTTGGAGAGTACAAAGAACCTGAGTTCACGGTAACACGTGAGACAAAGAGGAGACAATGAAGAATGAGACAAGGATTACCAGATGATTGAAGCGCCCGAGTTAGCAGCAGACAGTGATCTCAGTTAGAAGGTTGGGCGAACACAAACTGATACCTTCGGCAACAGGGGTGAGAATTCAGATTAATGGGTCATGAGAGTGGCCAAAGTTAAATTCGCAACCTCACGACCCCCATTCCACTACCTAAAATGGGGTCGCGTGGCGCGATTCGCAAGCGGCCGTTCGCGACCCTGTGCAGTCGTGAGCGGCCTATTAGGAATATGGGTATAAGATAAGTATGGAACAATCTGGAATCATATAATATGGATTTAACTACCAACAGATCGCATAGTATAATTGTAGAACATTCCAGAAACCCATGTACCTAGAATATAAATAAGCAATGTCCGTACTAACCTTTCTGGGAACACTTGGGGGAATATACATTATTGTTTTTTACCAATATCCTCTCTACAGGTTATGAGCCTGCGCATGCACCGCGTGGCACCTCTTACCCGTATCCTTTGCAAGTAAGCCAAACTGTCGGATTTTGAAAATCCACGCACAGGTGACGGATCTACACGATCTGGCCTACGGTACAAGTTGAGAAGCAGCACAGAGCAAGAAGCAGACATGTCCTCATACAAAGAATCTGGCGAAGCTACGCCCACTACCTCCACTTCTGGCACCCGCAGTGCAACCGGACAAACGAAGAAAGACGGGACGACGGGACTGTCAGCCAATGACCTGGCGACAATCCTTGCGGCCCTCAAGGCCCAGAACAACGCGCCCACTGTCGACTCGGTGGCCCAAACAATGATCCACTATGAACAAGTGGGGAAAAGTCTACAACCAAATCTCCTTGCGGACGGATCAAACTTCCCGGAATGGTCCCAAGCATTAAACCTCAAAGTTCAAAGACTTTTTGACGAAACCAACTACTACCTCTACTCAACCCATGATGACAGCGCCAGCCGAAGCAAGATCACGGGCACTATCGTGGAATACAGCATCAATCCATCCCTGTCTCCATTTGTGGCGGTGAAACCTGGTCGCGAGGCATACCGGATTCTTCAGGAACGCTTTGGGTCAGTTTTGTGGTCCTACCTCATGACGAAGTGGTCTCGCTTGTCAAACGCACAAGATGTAACAGTCAACCCAAACAAGACATATAATGATCTGAAGCTAACATTGCAAACCATCAAACAACACATTGGCGGCTTCACCACCGACAACATTCTTGCCTTCGTCCTCCACTTCAATGCGCCCCACGCCTACCAAGAGATAGAGAATGCAATTGACAGCCGCTTAGCAATCGATAAGAAAGTCAGGATCACATCCAAAGACGTGCTAGAACTCATCTCCAGGCATTGTTCCCCTCAGAACAACATCCCGTCCAGCGCCCTACTAAGTTACTCAGTCCGACCCACGCAAAATCCGATACAACGAGAAGCCCCGGCAAGCCGATCAAGACCTGGAGAGCACCCAACCACCTATATGGATAGAAGCAACGAATGGGCACGGACATGGCTAACCTTCAGGCACCCTTGCAATTACTGTTACAAATGGGGCCACTGGGCCACGGACTGCCCCAGGAAAAGGGCCCGCCTCCCGGCCGTCAAGGACCCCCGAGTAGAAAATCGCTTTGCGCGCCTCAAACAGTCAGACCACTGCCATCGAGTCTTTAAGCGCAATGCTCCACCGCATGTGGCATCGATCAGCAACGATTCGGGCATATCAAGCGTGGCCCTGCTGGACTCTGGCGCGACTGACTCGGTCACAAACAATGTTAGTCTATTCACCTCTCTAAGACCTACGAATCTGACGCTTTCAGTTGCATCTTCAGACAAGTTTCCCGTGAATTATATTGGCGACATCAATATCCCCACTCCGTACGGAACCCTTAGGGTAACAGACGTCCTTTTCTGCCCGCATGTCAATGGAACGATCATCTCAATTGGACGGTTTGGCAAGACTAATGGTTTGGTGACCTTTGACGGCAAACGGTACATGTTGAGCCAGGGTGGATTGGATTTCCCGTTGTTTGAAGTTCAAAACCGTTTCTTTATCTCTATAACCCCTGTGCCTGTCTCGAGCATCTGTGCCGCCAATTCCACTGCTTACTCCATCCATGACCTTGTGGGACACTTGTCCCTCCGAATGTTGCAAAACACTGTGAAATGTAACGTGGTTGACGACATGCCCCCCCTGCCTGCAGATGAGTTACAATTCTGTAATTTGTGCGCGCTAATGAAAGCACAACACTCCCTGCCCAAAATTGAGTCTAGAAATATTTGCCAAGCACCTGGAGATGTGATTGCTGTGGACATTATTGGCCCATTCCAGGAAAGCATTGATCGTGACCGCTTTATCCTGACAATTGCAGATCTGTTTTCCGGAATGTGTTCAGCTATCCCTCTCAGGACTAGATCGGATGCGCCATCCGAGATTAAACGATGGATTGGCAAGTTCCACATCTTTTGCCCTTATCGCGTCAAAAGGTTCAGATCGGATAACGCTTTTGAATTTGTAAGATCGAGGGCCCTCACCAACTTTCTTGAACAAGCGGAGATCCTCCATGAGAAGACCATTCCCCATGAACACCATCAAAATGGTGCAATTGAGCGACTCAACCGGACATTGACCGAGATGTCAAGGACAATGCTGCACGCCTCTGGACTACCCGCGAACTTGTGGAATTACGCTTTCAAACACGCGGCTTGGATTCTTAACCGTCTGGTCCACACCGGTGCTTCTAAGACCCCAATTGAGCTTGCAACGCAGAAACGACCATTGCTGACCATGCTCCGACCGTTTGGTTGCAGGGCATATGTGTACGACCACACCCACCTTAAACAAATGACCCCCTACGCAAAGCATGTTCACCACCTAGGAGTCTGCCCGGACTCCAAAGGTTGGCTATTCTACGACGCTGACAGCCACAAGATCACCCAAGGAATCTCGGTTAAATTTGTCCCAACAGAGGCGCAGGTGCATGGAATCAATACCTTTACGCTCGGCAACTTTACCTTAGGAGATGAATTGGACAGGCAGGACGCGCTGGTATGTGCTCTGCAGAAGAACATCGCCCATGACATTGATAGCCCTAGTGTGGATGTTGCGCTCCGATTGGATGAGCAAGAAGGATGGATTCATGCAATTGACGAGGAAAACCAGTCACTTTGGGACATGGGGGTTATTGAGTTTGCGGACCCGCCGGCGGACAAGTCACGGATATTAGGCTCAAAATATGTGCTCACAACTAAGAGGGGCCCTGATGGCGGATTCATCCGGAAGAAGGCTAGGCTATTTGCCCAAGGATTCACGCAAGTTAAGGGGGTCAGTTTTGAGGAAACCTTTGCGCCGACGCCAACCTTTGCAGCCCTGAGACTAATTCTTGCCATCTCCGCAAGGAATAAATGGCCTGTTCAGTCCTTTGATGTTAAAACCGCCTTCTTACATAGCAAGATCAATGAAGAAATATACATTTGGCCACCAAAAGGCCTGAAATGTCCTGAAGGAAAAATCATTCGCCTACTAAAGTCGCTATATGGCACAAAACAAGCGGGACGTTGCTGGTGGTTGCACCTTAGGGAGAAGTTGGAGGAAATTGGCTTTACACCTAATCATGAGGACCCGAGCACGTACATCTTTGATGGAAAAGAAGGACGGGCATTCCTTTGGATTCACGTGGACGACGGAATCATTACGGCTGACAGTGACGAACTCATGCACACACTGAAAGAGCGGCTTGATCGAGCTGTGACCCTTAAATGGGACAACTCCCTGGCGTCAATTGTGGGAATACAGGTTGAAACTGTGGACGGTGGATATCAGCTCCAACAACCGGCCCTAATTGCTAAACTGACGGCAACAGAAAACTGTGCGATTACGGCAGAGACACCGCTGCTGAACACAAACCTCCTGTCTAATACCTCCGTGAAGGCCGACAATGAATATCTTAGTAGGATAGGAATGCTTCTGTACCTGGCCCAAGGCACTCGACCGGACATCGCCTTTGGAGTCAATTTCCTGGCCAGATTTGCGCTCAATCCAGACGTCACCCACTGGGAGGCCCTCCGAAGACTCATCAGATACGTAGCGCACACAAAGGACTACGCCCTACGCATCACCCCAAGCCCCTCCAACTCCCTCAAGGTATTTGTTGATGCGAACTGGGGCGGAGAGGGTTCCCGGTCGTGCCATGGATTCATATGTATGCTTTGGGGGACACCCATCCACTGGGGATCTTGCCGACAACTGTGCGTGGCTCGGTCCACTTGTCAAGCAGAATACGTGGCTCTGTCGTATGCAGCAGTTAAAGCGCTGTGGATCGCGTCTCTTGCAAGGAAAGTCCACCCGACACTGCCGTGCCCCACACTATACTCTGACAACCAGGCGGCAGTGAAAATTGCGTCCGACCGGTCCAGCATGAAGCGCACAAGACATATCAAACGCGAATTCCATTTTGTAAACAAACACCTCTGGCATGGCAATATGAAGATAGATTGGATCAAAGGAACGGATCAATTGGCAGACGTCCTCACGAAGGCCCTAGGCAAACTTACTCATCGCAAGTTCTGCAATCAAATTTTCTTTTAATCGCTGGTTTTAATTCCCGTTGTCTACCTGTTTTCCTCTAACATATACTTTTCTCCGTTTCCTTTTTTTGCTACTTTGGTTCTTGACCTTTTTTTCCTTTCTTTTTTCTGCCCCCATTCCGGTTTTGACACATTCCTTTCCTTTTCTTTCTTTTTCTTATTTTTTTTCTTTCGTTTTCACAATCCATCTCTTGCTATCGATAAATTGTGGGGGGGAATATTAGGAATATGGGTATAAGATAAGTATGGAACAATCTGGAATCATATAATATGGATTTAACTACCAACAGATTGCATAGTATAATTGTAGAACATTCCAGAAACCCATGTACCTAGAATATAAATAAGCAATGTCCGTACTAACCTTTCTGGGAACACTTGGGGGAATATACATTATTGTTTTTTTACCAATATCCTCTCTACACGGCCGTTTGCAAACGGCGGCTCACGACCTCATTTGGCGTCGTGAACAGTTGCTGGCGACAAAAAAAATAAAATAAAAAATAAATAAATAAATAAAAATAAGACTAAAAATAAATAGAAATAGATAAAAATAGATAAAAATAAACAAATATAAATAAATATGAATAAACATAAATAAGTATGAATAAAAATAAATAAAAAATACGTAAAGATAGGGCATTATTTTTCTCACGCATCCAACCCTTTATTTCACGCATTTTGACATTGCCGCGCAGTCGCGCCCCTTGGGTATTTCATGCAAAAATAATTTATTTCACACAACTTTCAAAAATTCATTTTTTTTGGATTCTGACTGCGCAGCCCCGTAGCAGGGGCTCTGAAACCCCTAACCAAAATCTTTGGTATTTTTGAAGGCATTAGAACCCCTTCACAAATGCAATCAAAAAATGAAAAAATTCCGTAAAAACAAATTTTTGCATGGGTTTTTGGATCCTTGTTTTGACTATTTTAGTTTTTTTTTTTGGTTATTTCACCTTCCAGAAATTTTGACAAAAATTCATAGAGTCTTCAAATTTTTTTTTCATATTTTTTGGATGTATGCTTTCACCTTGAAAAATTCCTTCAAAAAACAAAAAAAAATCAAATTTCTCTTTGGACATTTGAATCCTTTTATTTTAATTTTTATTGAATTTTTTTGGGTAATTCAAGCTATCAAAAATATGAAACACCATTCAAAGAGCATTAAAATATTTTTTCAGATTTTTTGGATGTATTATTTTACCTTAAAAAATTCCTTCAAAAAAGCAAAAAATTCAAAAAATTCAATTTACTCATTTGACATTTGGATCCTTATGTTTGCCATTTTTAATTATTTTTTTGGGTTTTTCAAGCTTTTAGAATTGTAAAACAACTATTAAAGGGCTTTTATTTTTTTTTTCAGGATTTTTGGATGTCATTTTTGACCTTTAACAATTCCATCAAAAAAACAAAAAATTTGAAAAATTCACTCTTCTTTGAGCCCTTCACATGCATATATTCATTATGACTGAAATTTTTTTCCTGAGACCACCACCCATCTTGGAGCACTCCAATTATCTTATAAACCATCCTCTTGAACTGTTCCACCCTCCCATCACCCCCCACCACACCATCCCACAACCATACCATACCATACCATACCACACCACACCACACCACACCACACCACGCCACAGCACAGCACAGCACAGCACAGCACAGCACAGCACAGCACACCACACCACACCACACCACACCACACCACACCACACCACACCACACCACACCACACCTTTTCACACCAAACCACACCAAACCACACCTTTTCACACCACACCACACCACCCCACACCACACCACACCACACCACACCACACCACACCACACCACACCACACCACACCACACCATACCACACCACACCACACCACACCACACCACACCACACCTTTTCACACCAAACCACACCAAACCACACCTTTTCACACCACACCACACCACACCACACCACACCACACCACACCACACCACACCACACCACACCACACCACACCACACCACACCACACCACACCACACCACACCACACCACACCACACCACACCACACCACACCACACCACACCACACCACACCACACCACACCACACCACACCACACCACACCACACCACACCACACCACACCACACCACACCACACCACACCACACCACACCACACCACACCACACCACACCACACCACACCACACCACACCACACCACACCTTTTCACACCACACCACCAAGCACTCATCAAAACAACTTAACATTTCAGATACTTCCAAAAAAGAAAATCTCTTTTTCCAATGGCTCAAGAAAACATCCACCCACTTTTCAGAACAGTTTCAACTTTTTCACCAGGCCCATCCTCTATTATCTCATCTAATCAAACTAGTGATTCAAATCCTCTTGCTCCTTATTCATCTATTCAAAATTTTGATTCCACTCCTCTGGCCCCTCCTCCTGAGCTATCATATAATCAAAAGGAGGAGCTGGTTGAGGGTATCAAATCATGGGCAAAGTCCCATGGATGTGCCATATCTACCAGAGTATCAAATTGCAAGAATCAGGCCTACAATTACCAATGTGATGAATATGGGGAATATAAACCCAGCAAAGATACTCCCAAATTAAAAAAATCAAGAAAGACCCATTTTACTTTGAGGTTATCAGAGAATTTCTCATAAAGATTGGGTGTTTGCGTGGTGAAGGTTAAATGTCCAGAGCACAACCATCCAACTTCCATTGATCCTTCCACTCATCCCATCCACAGAAGAATTCAAGGGTAGCAAAAGGATGTGGTTGAAATTTTATCCAAAGCAGGAGTTCCCCCTTTGAAAATTTTCAACTCTCTTATACAAAACTCATCATCACCTATCCATACAAATCTCCTTACAATTTACAACAAAAGATCCCAAATACAAAAAAATGCCCTTGATGGCAAAAATCCTGTGGAAGCACTCATACTGGAACTCAAAGATTCTCCTTTTTACTAAAAAATGAACAATGTGGATGGTAAAATTACTTTGTTATTTATTTTACACCCTGATTCCATGAAACTTCCCAACATTTTCCCTACTCTCATTATGATGGACTGTACATATAAAACCAACAAATTTGGAATGCCCCTTCTTCATATTCTTGGGAAAACCAATTCTTCTAGAAGCTTCTCAGTTGGATTCTGTTTGTTATCTCAAGAGAAAAAACAGAACTATGATTGGTCCCTGAGTCAACTTCAGGAAATATTTGAAGATAAAGAACCAGGTGTGATTGTGACAGACAAGGAACAAGCTCTTATTAGCTCATTTGAATCAGTTTTCCCTTCCTCTGATCATCTTCTCTGTGTCTGGCACATTTTAAAGAATATTCAAACTCATTGCGGGAAGAAATTTAAATCTGAAGATGAATGGAAGATATTCCAGAAACAATGGAATCATTTGGTCTATTTGAAATCTGAATCAAGCTATCAAAAAAAATTCACAAAACTTTCTCTGGTATGGAATCCTTCCACTTCTGACTAGCTCCTTGAAAACTGGATTCCTCTATAGATAAAATTTTTCTTCTATTTTGCAAACAAATAATATCACTTTGGAAAAAAAAATAAATCAAGAATAGAAGGTTCTCACTCCTACATTAAAATATTCATCAATTCTTCTATTGGCTCTTTCTATAATTTAGTTCAAAACCTTTACAGTTACATCACCATCCAAGCCCATGAGAGAGACATTGTAGCCTCTCAGCAAGAATTCAAGCATCTCATTGGTTTGCCTCACTGTGTGCATCATATTTCTGCAAAGATCAGCCACTTTTCCCTTGAAATCATTCATTCATCTCATCAAGTTCCCGATTCTTCCACCAATTGCAACAACTATGATTACTATTCTTACATGGGTATACCATGTGCTCACAAAGTGAAATTGGCCATCAGAAAGGGTGAAATATTCCAACTTAATGACTTTCATCCTCAATGGCATGTCAAAGCTCCCATCTCAGTAAATTTTTCTCTTTTTTTTTTTGGGATTCAAGCTCAAATGAATAATTTCCTGATTGATTTTGATTTTCCTTTCTCCAGTTAACTGTGAACCCTGAATCAACTGAAGATTCAGAAAAAATTGAATTTCAAACCAAGGAAAGTAATCAAAATCTATATTTCACAAAACTTTTTGAAGGATTCAGCAATTTGCCACATGAAGAACAGCTATATTATCTGGATGAAAGCATGAATCTGTACAGTGGAAGATATAAAATTACCCTGATTGAAGATCCAAATTCCACTCAAAGATCAAAAGTTAGAGGAAGACCCAAAGGAGAAGCCAATAAGTTCAAGAAGATCTCTCAGTCCTCAAGAAAAAGAGATCCATCTGGTTTTCAATATTTAAAAGAACCCAGGAGGAGAGGAAGGCCAAAGAAGAAATTCATACCAAATTTGAAGGTCAGTCACCAATTTTTGGACAAAAAAATATCAAAATTCATAATTAATTTTTTTCTTATGTGTTCAGGTTTCAAGAAGGTGCAAGGCCATCCAAGGGAAGGGGAAGAGAAAAAAGAAGGAGAAATCAGAGGAAGAGGTAATTTCATAACCATACTTATTTTTTTATGCAATGGGTTGTTTTTTTTGATGAGTCCTTCTCATTTTTTTAACATAGAGTGAATTTCTGACTGGAGAGGAATATTCAGAATATGAAGAGGTGCACCATTTTGATGAAGGGGAAGATTCAGCAGCTGAAGAGCTGCAAGATGTGGATTGAATTAAGATGGTGAGATTTCATTTTCTTTTATTTTTGGCTAATTTGTTGGATATTATTTTTCATTAATTTCTTCATTCAAACCTTTATCAGAGGTCTGGAACCATTTTGAATAAGCAAGTGGCTTCTCCTGAATGAAATTCTGGGAAAAGAATCAAGAGACTAAAGGTATCCAATGAAGATGGTGATGCTCCTTACCATCCTCCTGGGGGGAAGTTATTAGCAGCCCCAAAAATTGGTGAGAAAGTGAGTACATTTGGTATTTTCTCATTTTTGAATTTTGTCTGATTTCTTTTGGGTTTTTCCTGTAGGTTTCCTGCAAATTATCTTATTCTTCTTCTGGAATATTTGACAAAGTATCAATTGAATAAGTGAGTATTATCTTTAGTCCATATGTTCTGTTATAAAAAATTCTGATTTTTGGTTTTAGTTCCAATAAAAATATTCCATTTCCCCAAAAAAAGCCATTCCACATATGTCCCATGTTCAAGATTTCATAGGGGATGGGAACTGTGGCTTGAGAGAAGCAGCCATTTGCTTGGGGAGGATCTCAGAAGACTGCATTGAAGTCAGGAAAGAAATGGTGAAAGAGCTTGATTAAAACCCAACCCTCAAGGACACAAGATTACTGCATGATATCTGGGGTGAAAATTTCAAAGAAGCAAGAAGGCAACTGAACCACCTTTATGGCCCAGCTCCCATAAATATGTGGATGAAATTTCCATGCCGTGGTTTCCTTCTGGCAGAAACATATAAGTGTCCAGTGGTTCTGATTTCTTCTTTAATGCCTTGCACTTATCTTCCTCTGAATTCCCCTCCCACTCCAAATTCCAAAACTTCTCCTATTTTCTTCATTCTTTTGGAATAATCCAAACATATAGTCTCATTCAAGTTCAAGCCTGATCATTGGCCAGCTCCCAGGTTATATCCACTTTGGAAAAGCTTTGTGAAAAAGGATTCCAAATCTTGGAAAACCATTGTTCAGAGATGGATCTTGGTAATGAGGTTTTTTCCCTCCACAAAAATGAAGTGGAAAAATAGAACCAATCATAGTCAAATAAATTTTCATATTTGTATCCATATTTGTTCTTTATTTTTAATTTTTGGAATGAAGCTTATAAGGTGTATGCAAGAATGCAGATGATCTTCAAAAATTATTTATGGATTTTTTTTGTTTTTTTAACATTAAACATTCTGAAAGCTTGAATCACCCCCCAAAAAAAATTATGCAGGCCAAAAAAAGGATTCAAAAATCCATTGAGAAAAGTGAATTTTTTGAATTTTTTGGTTTTTTTATGGAATCTTTAAAGGTCAAAAATGACATCCAAAAATCCTGAATTTTTTTTAAAAAGCTCTTCAATGCAATGGTTGTTTTAAAATTCTCAAACCTTGAAACACCAAAAAAAGTAAGTCAAAATGGCCAACATAAGGATTCAAAAGTCAAATGAGAAAATTGAATTTTTTGAATTTTTTGCTTTTTTGAAGGAATTTTTTAAGGTAAAATAATACATCCAAAAAATCTGGAAAAATACTTGAATGCTTTTTGAATGTTTTCTTAAATTTTTGATAGCTTGAATTACCTAAAAAAATAAAATAAAAAGGAAAATAAAAGGATTCAAATGTCCAAAGCAGAATTTGATTTTTTGGATTTTTTGTGTTTTTTGAAGGAATTTTTACAGGTGAAAGGATACATCCAAAAAATATTAAAAAGATATTAGAAGAATCTTTGAATGTTTTTAAAAATTTATGGCAGCTATAATAACAAAAAAAAAACAATAGGGCATATCAAAGTTAGCAAAACCACCATTTTTTTGAGCAAACCTGCCATTAAAAAAGGTGGGTTTCTGAAATACACATACCCCCTAGCTGGTGTATTTCAAAATGGCAGGTTTCATGAAAATGGCAGTTTTCAAACATCAAACCTGCCATTATGCACCATAATCCATTCACCATCCATCCCATGCAAAACACCCATCCACACCTCCACCTCAGCAAATCCATACCAATCCCATCTCCATCACATCACACACATCTCATCTCAATTGGTTCACATCTCCATTGGTTCACATCTCCATTGCTTCACACAAATCTTATCATCATCTCATCAACCCACATCACATCACCATCCTTCTAATTATGTCCAATCAAACTTCCCGGTAGCAAGTTGAAAACACAAAAAAGCTGACTGAGCTTTTAACCACTGGTCCACTCCTTCCTCCTGCTCACCAAACATCCTCACCCACCACCTCCACTCCTCCTTTGGTTGGAACCACTTGTAAGCCCCCCCTCCTCCTCATCCTCCTCCACTTCCTGCCCCTCATTGGTTGCTGATCCTTTGATCATTCAACCTCTAGGTCCCCCCACACCTCCTTGCTCAATCCACCAGGTAAGCTCCCCCCCTCCTCCTCTCCCCCTGCTGGCGGCCTCCTCCTCCTCCTCCCCCTCTGCCACCGCCAGCAATTGATTGATTGATTTCCTGCCAGCCGCATTCTCCTTTGCCGCCGCTGGAGGCAGCCTCCTCCTCTGCCCCCACTGAAAATAAATCAATTGATCCCTGGTGGCCTCCTCCTCCTCCCCCTCTGCCGCTTCTGTCAATTGATTGATTGATTGCCAGAGGCCTCCTCCTCCTCCTCTGCTGCTTCTGGAAATCAATCAATTGATTGCAAGCAGCCCCTCCTCCTTGTCAAAATGGATGCTCCAATTCTTTTGTGCTCCTTGCCATCAAGCCTGTAATCAAATCCAATCAGAAGCTTGAGAACGTTAACCCCTATTACTGGGTAAGTCATTGAAAAAAAAAAGTCTCTCAGGCTTGACAAATGACATTTACAGCAAAACTTACCAGATAAGCTTTCTCCAGGAACCCAAGCAACTAAGCAGCTAAGGATGAAACAACCATCTCAGCGCAGTGCATCAGTCCTGCTGATCATGATTCAAACCAAGATGTCTGGACTCATTAAAAACACCAAATCCGGTTGGTTTGGTTGCAACAAAATAGCCTGCCTGGTCTTAACCAGGCAAAAACTCCCCTTGGAGTACCTTTAACTTATTGCCTAGATCCCAAACACAAACTTTTGATCTGTCACTTTGTTTCCTATTTAAAGACAACCCACACTTGTAACTAGCTTCACCCATATCCATTTTCATCATCTTCCACAGACAAGTGTACCTTGTACTAAAAACCATTGTTATTATTACCCATTGGCTCTAGCAAATACAAAATCATTTGAAACTCCTTGTCATAAAATTTTTTTTATGCTTTTTCCAAGACTATTCTTGAAACTTGGAATTCTTTCACTCCTCCTCCTCTGCTGCCACCAACAATCAATTGATTGATTTCTGGAGGCCCCCTCCTCCTCCTCCTCTGCCGCTGCTGGCAAGGAATCAATTGATTGCGGGCGGAAGCAGAGGAGGAGGAGGAGGGGGCTACCAACAATTGTTTGATCATGGCCCTCCCCTCCCCTTCTGCTGCCAGAAATTGATTGATTGATTGCCGGCGGTGTGGTGACCAATCCGGGACACCACGGAAAAAAAAAAAAAAAAAAAAAAAAAAAAAAAATATTTTTTTTCGGTTGTACCCCTATGGGTACCTTCATTTCCCCCCATCTCTCAACTTCTCCCTGTCCTAGCGGTCTAGGACAGGCCTCTTGCCTGTCTCTCCGCTTCGATCCCCCCCTCCTATGTTCAACTCCTACTTGTCCCTCTCGCGGCCCTGGCTTTTGGCGATGCGAGCAACCGTTGAACCACCTTTGACAATCCCTTTGATCCTTCCCAATCCTCTCATCCAACCGACGCCGTCGCTTGTTGCGACGGTTGTCAACTCTCATTCAATTGATCTCATCCACCACACCATCATCACCACCACCATCACTTATCCACCCTCCAATCGAAACCATCGTCCATCCAATCCCCTTACCTATCAACTCCTTGACAATCTCACCATCCTCGAGGATTTCATCATCATCCTCAATTGATCCATGTCCTCTCCTCCTCCGATCTCATTCCTTAGGATCTCAAGCCTACAACCTATCCTCCTCCGTCACGGTCATGCTTCCACTCAGTATAATACCGCCATCCAAGCCATTCAAGATCGTCTCTCCATCATCCTCGACCATCACTCCTTGATCGACTCCTTTGAATCGATCATGATCATCATCATCATCCAACTCAACCCAATTCTCATTGGCCTACAATCAATTGAGTGGTTCAAGTAGTACTATCAGAAGGAACGCTAACTACAATGGTCCATCTTGCCCATCATCTGATCCAACCAACGACCGCGAGCGACCGCTTGCGGCCGTCGGAACCTTCACCCCGCTGTTGCCGCCAATTGGGCGACAACAGCCGTTGTCAACACCCGAAACCGCTGTTGCGGGTGTCCATCTGGTTGCCCGCGGTCATTCTCGACGCGGGCGACATTTCTTTTTTTTCCTCTCATGTCATCTTTTTTTTATGTTTTCATTTTCCCGCACCTATTTGTAGTATCTCTTGTACATAGTATACAGGGCCTCATGTCTATAAAAGGAGGGGCTCTCCCCTGCCTTTTGGCCCAGCATCCCATCAGACCATCATCATCTCATCTCATCTGTTTCCCCCATCATCATAATCAACTTATCCGTGGGCATCCTTCCCCACTTATCTGAGCAAACTATCTGGGTATATCCATGATTGTCCCTTGATCCTTTGAGCCTCCATACTCAAACTCTGTCCCTTGTGACCTTGATCCTTATCACCAACCAATAGCCTTGCTGGTTGAAGAAGAATTCCTGTCTGTCTGAATTCTTGGGTGTGTTATACCACCCTGATCCCTTTTTTTGACCATACTGGTCTTGATCTCTCCTTGATCATCTTTATGGAGCCAATCACGTTTGATTGAAGAGGTTTTATTAAGCTTAAAACCTGGAGTGTTATACCTTGCTTCTTCTTTAAGGTTGAATTTCGCCACGCTATTCTTGAGTCCCTTGAGAAGTGTTGGGATATTCTTGCTTGAATTCGTTGTTGATTTGCTTCTAGAGCTTCATAAACAAATTGCTTTTGTTTTGTTCAGCCTCCCACAGTTATCTGGTACCCTTCAAGCGCTTGATTGCGGAGAGTTGGGTAGGTTCATTGAGAACCTGGAGGTTGGTTGGGATTGAGTTGATCTTTCCTAATCAGCTGCTGACGACCAGAGTTATTAGCTTGTGGGCGTTGATACTTACAACTGTCTTGTTCTATTGAACTCTGAACAAACCTTGACTTATTTGTTCAAGTCTTTACCTGCACCATCTTGCCTCAGATAGTGTTGTTTCCATCGCTACTGACAACTCTTATCCTCTTCCCTTACTTTGATTTCTCATCCATAAGGTTCTGGACCTTGATTCCGGTTACATTTAAATATTATTGTAACTCCTAGGAGGGCAGCCTAAACAGCACCTTTCCCCTCCACAGAACTGCCACGGCTTAGCACCGTTTGGAGTCTTACATTTGGTCCCCCGGGCCGGGATCAAACCAGCAACCTTGGGATTTACAGTCCCAAGACATTTAAAATCAACCTCGAAATCCAATTTTTTTTTCTTTCTCCTATTTTTTTCTCTTCTCAAATCTAATCCGTGGAGGCAACTTATCCTAGAAGTAAGTCCTCCCAATTTGTGCACCGCTTGGGCAAGATACTTGTCGTTTTTTGGCAAAACCCTACTCTTGCCACACTTGTGAGCCACTTTGGAAATCTGCTCTTTGGATCCCCTAGGAACTCTGTTATTCAATATGGCATCTTCTGCTACTCCAACCACCTCTGTCCGACCTAAGATGGTAAAGATCAAACCTCAGAACAAGAACTTAGGCTTCAACGGTACAAATGTCAAGCAATTCTTGGACTCCTACAAAATGGCTGCTGAAGTGGATGGAGCTAGTGAATTTGATATGGCTTATCAGTTGCGATTCTTTATCTCCTCTGATGAAGTTATGGGGGTAATCGAGTCTTTCGAGGGATTTGAATCCCATAATTGGACGCTTCTCAGGAAGGCTATGTTGGCATACTGGGGTAAAATAGATGTGGCTAGGTTTTCTCTGCAGGATTTGGATGCTCTGGTTTCTCAGTGGATCTACAATGGTGGTATTTCTTCAGCCTCTGACTATCAGATTTTTAGGAAGTCTTGGGATCCCATTCAAAACTATCTTATCCAAAACGATCACATTGACACAGTGGACAAAATTCGAGCAAAGTTCTTCCAATCTTTTTTGTTGGCTGTGCAGGAAAGGATTAAAGAAGAACTGGTCAAATCTGGATCCATGATTACCACCAGGGATAATCGATTCAAGCTCCCTGTTTTTCTCACCCTTAGGAGTACTGTGGATAAAGTCATGAAAGGTCAAACTGCTCTTACCTTTGAAAAGCCTAGAACTACTGAACCAGTCCATGCTCCTTCTTTTAAAGAGTCAAACGATATTATGATTACAATGGAGGCAGATTGTAGGCCTAAAGCAGATCCTAATTCCAATTGAGAACCTACTACTATAGATGAAATCACCAAGTTACTTAGAGCCTTTGAGAAAAAAATAGATCAAAATATTTCTTCGCTAGCTACTCCTAAAACTCCTTCTTCTGTCCCCAAATCAACTCTGGTCTGTTACTACTGTCATAGGGAAGGCCATGGAACCGGACGATGCCAAGAACTTCAGAAGGACCTAAAGGAAAAGTTGGTAGAGCAGAGGGGGAACAATGACTTCATCCCTAACGGTGCCCTAATCCCTTTTGATTTGTCTTGTCCTATCCGACATGTGGTGGCCTCTTACCAGCCATCACCTCCTGTGAAAGCATCTCTTGCTTCCTTTGAATTTCGATCATCCTGTGGTACCCTCCAACCTTGGTATCCTCCAGCTATTTCTTCCTCTAGTCTTGCTGGGACTACTTATCAATCTGATCCAGCCAGGAAACGACATGAGGAACCTAAACCTCATAAGGCTCCTTCCTTGCCAACTTCAATCCTTTGAAAACCCGTTAAACGTCCATCATCACTTGAGCCTCCTTCCTCTGATGTAGAAGACATGGAGGTGGAAAAGGAAACACTCATGGAAAGGTTCCCAGATCACCCTGATCCTTCTCCCTCACATCAACCTTCTAATCCTATCTTAGATTCTGCGTCACCTGAACTTCCTCCCTCCACCCAGCCCAAAGTTTGATTTGAAAGGGGCATCTCCAAGGATCACCCCAATGCTGTGGAGGGAGTATTAAACAAAATTTCTGATCTCAAAATTCCTGATCTATCTGTGGCTGAACTCCTATTGATCTCTCCATCTGTTGCTGAAGGAATGAAGAAATGGGTCTCTCGTCAATGTGTGGAAATTGGCCCTGAAGAACTCAAAGTCTCCTCTGGCACTCTAATGGAGGACTCTGGTGGAACCAGTCCTTCTTTAGACTCCAACCTTTATTCCTGTCCCCTTGGCTTCCTTCCTTTTTATCTTGGTGACTCAGCTAAAACTGTTTCTCCTCTTGTGGATTCTGGATCTCAGCTTAACTTAATCTTGGATGCTATGGCCTGCAAGCTCAAACTTAGTCCTAGGGTCAGCTTCAACTCTGCAGTGTATGGGATAGGAAATCAAGCTTGTGAACTGGTTGGTATTGCTGAAGATTTACTGGTCAGGATTGGTCGAAATATTTTTGGAACCTGCCACTTTTGGATCACTCGTTTGGACAGTCCTATGATCTTGGGACAACCCTTCTTAATGGACTTTGGTGCAACCCTGATGTTTTCTGATAAAGTTGGGGAGAGAATTCTTCTCCCTGATGCTGATGGCAGGAAAATTGAAGTTCATCTTTGCTCTTTGGATTCTGGTCGTTGGGAAAGAGATTTTCCTGGTCATTCTCCCAAATCATCTTTTAAGGGGAAGCAGAAGGATAACTCTAGTTCCTCTCATTTTTTAGGGGAATAGTTGATCCTACTAATAGTTGTAGTTCTTTTCAGCCTCAGACTGCAACTCAAGGGTCAACTCCCATCCCTCAGGCTTATTTTTCATTCCTTTCATCATTCTCTTCTGAGCTCAAGAATATTAAAAAACAAAAACATATCAAAATAGAAAAATCCAAAAATATTTCTTCTCCATCTCCTTCTCTCTCTGGATCTGTTGTGTCTTCTTTTCCTTCTACTTTGAGTCTGATCAATCTTCTCTCAGTTCCGGTTTGAATCTCCGCAATGAGTCTAAACTAGATTCTAATTGCAATTCTGTTTTTGGTGATTTTGGTATGAAGGAATATGGGCTTCAGTGGAGGCAATTTGGGGTACAGGTAAGTCCTCCCAATTGTGCACTGCCAGGGAAATCTTCTACCATCATTTTTGAAACCCTACCTTGTGCCACACATGTGAGCAAAGTATTATCTCCTGGTTCTCCTTTTATGGAAAAGGCACCCTTCAAGGATATTGCAGAACATCGGACTTGGAAGATGTTGGAACTTGGACTCAGCTTTTGTAATCAAGTCTCTCTGGTCAACTCTTGGAGGAAACAAGAACTTCTCTCTTTTGCCACTAAGTATAAACCAGTTGCTAAGAAGATCCAACCAGTCAACCAGCCTATGCCCCCAACCTCAATCCTCCCCTTATGCGTCCTCCTCTATCTTGCGATCCTTACTGTGGTCTTCCTCAATCTCTTACTGGTCCCTTTGTGCCTAATGGAAGGGTCACTGAAGAACGTCTGAAGGTGGTCAACTTTGGTCCAGATGGATGGCTTCTTCCTGATGAGTTAAATTTAATCAAAAATGTCTTATCTCTAAGGGAAACATCTATTGCTTTCTGTGAAGAAGAGAGAGGTCTCTTGCGGGAATCCTATGGCCTCCCTTATATCATCCCTGTAGTTGAACATGATCCTTGGCAAAAGAAAAAGATCCCTATCCCTGCTGCTAAAGTTGACAAATTCATCAAGTTGGTCCGGGAACGAGTTCAAACTGGCCTGTATGAACATTCAACTTCTAGTTACTCCAGCCCCGTCTTCTGTGTCCTCAAGAGTAATGGTAAACTTAGAATAGTTCATGATCTTCAACCTCTTAATAAAGTTACTATTAAAGACTCTGGTATCCCTCTTGCTACTGAAGAATTTGTTGAATCCTTCGCGGGGAGAGCTTGCTATGGTCTAGGGGATATTATGGGTGGCTATGATGAACAATCCTTACATCTTATTTCTTGTCCTCTCACTACTTTCGATACTCCTCTTGGTTGGTTTCAACTTACTCGATTGCCTCAAGGAGCCACCAACTCGGTTGCAGTCTATCAGGCTCAGATGATGTGGATCCTCCAGGATGAAATCCCTGATCATGCTGGTATCTTTATTGACGATGGAGGAATTAAAGGTCCAGTATCTGACTATGATAATGAGCTCCTACCTTGGCATTCAGGAATTTGTTGTTTTATCTGGGAATATGCTACTACCTTGGAGAGGATTCTGTTTCAAATCAAGGAATCTGGCCTTACTGTCTCTGGATCCAAACTGGCGGCTTGTGTCCCTGCTCTGGAAATTGTTGGTCATGTGGTCTGCAAGGAAGGAAGAAGGATGGCACCAGCCAAAGTCAACAAGATCATCTCTTGGCCTACCCCAATCAATCCAACTGAAGTTAGGGGCTTTCTAGGTGTTGTCACTTATGTTAGAATCTTTATCCCATCTTTATCCAAAATCTGTGCACCCTTGCGTCGTCTAACCAGAAAAGATGCTGAATGGATTTGGACCCAAGATTGTGAATGTGCTTTCCAGCTACTCAAAAGGATAGTTGGTAAAGACATAGTTTTGAAAAAGATCTCTTATAGACTTGGAGCTGGCAAGATCAAGTTGGCTGTTGATTCTAGTTATCAATCTGTTGGGGCCGTCCTTACTCAGGAAGATGAAAATGGTTGGGACCGTCCTGCTCTTTATGAATCTTTGTTGTTTTCAGATGTAGAATCTAGATACTCTCAGCCCAAACTGGAACTCTGTGGTGTGGCTCTAATGATGAAGAAACTTCAAACCGTTCTCTGGGGCCAACATTTTGAATTGCAAGTTGATGCTTGATCCATCATTGAAATGATCAACACTCCCAGTCTTCCCAATGCTCCTATGACTCGTTGGGTGGCCTTTATCCAGCTTTTCTCTTTTGATATTGTTCACAGGCTGGGGAAATCTTTCACCATGCCTGACGGTTTATCTCAACAACCTCTTGGGGACAACAAATCTGATGTTGGAACCAATTTCAATGAAGAGGAACCTTTAATCCAACCTATTTTCTCTTTTTCTTCTCAAAATTTTTCTGGCTTTCAACAAGGCTTCTGGCTTAAATTAGAGCAGTACCTTTCAAATCTTCAAAAACCTCCTGATCTCTCTGCTAAGGAATTTTGATCTCTTAAACGAAAGTCTTCTAATTTTTTTGTTCAAGCCTCTAGACTTATGAAGAGAGGCAATCCTTGTGCTCTTATTGTTGTTACTATTCCCTCTAAACAAGATTCTATCCTTGAAAGTCTCCATGAAGGCCTTGGTCATCGTGGGGAAACCAAAACTTATCGACGACTATCCGAACGATTCTGGTGGCCATCTTTGAAGAAATCCGTCTCCCAATGGTGCAAGAGTTGTGAAGTTTGTCAAAAACGTGATCTTAGGCGCCCAGCTGAAATTCGTTATCCTACTGGGGAGTCCACTGTCTTTGGAAGGATTGCTATGGATGTGGTTCATATTAAGGCAGGTGGTGCTAAGTACCTCATTGTGGCTAGAGATGATTTTTCCGGATGGGTTGAAGCAAAATTTCTTAAGAACCTTAGCTCTGAATCAGTGGCAGCTTTCCTCTACAAGACCTGGACAATGCGTCATGGCCTGGCTCAATCTTACTCTACTGATGGTGGCTCTGAATTTGGGGGCAAGCTTGCTGAAATGATCCAATCCCTTCCTGGACAACATAGAGTTACTACTCCTTATTATCCTGAAGGCCAAGGCATGGTGGAACAAGGCCATGCCCCTTTGAAGGCTGCACTTGTTAAACTGGCTGGTGAAAGTGGCAAGAATTGTCGCAAATTCCTTCCTCTTGTTCTCTTCTCTGATCGAATCTCAACCAAAAGGACTACTGGCTACTCACCTTATGAAATCATCTTTGGTCAAAGAGCAGTCCTTACTTTGGATCTGGAAATGGAATCTTTCTTGGGTATCTCTTGGGAAGAGGTGTCCTCAACTACTGATATGTTAGTTGCTAGATCCAAGCAACTGGAGCAAAGTGAAGACGTTCGTGATGAAGCTTATCAAAAGATGATGGAGTCCAGGGCAAAATCCGTCCAGTATTGGGAGGACAAGCACTCTAATCGAATCAGGGAGCCCTTGAACCCTGGTGACCTAGTTTTAGCTTATAATTGATCTTTGGAGACCCAGTGGGGAAAGCTTTTCTCTAATCGTTGGAATGGCCCTTATTGAGTGGTTCATCAAGTTAGAGGTGGATCTTATGTTTTGGAGGAGCTGGATGGTACTCGGTTGGCCAGAAGGTTCTCTGCTGATCAAGTCAAGAAGTTTCATTGTCGTGGGGGCAACTTATCTCAGAAGTAAGTCCTCCCAATTGTGCACCACCAGGGTCATTTGCTGCGTTTTTGTTGTAAAACTCTACTGTATGCCACATATGTGAGCACCTGGGACGCCCTCCTTGTTCTATTCCTGTCGCTTCTAGGGCTCATTTGGAAGAATCAAGATATTTTCCTCAACTCTTCAATTGCTCTCAAGATCAAGAAATGGCCAATCTTTGCTTCAATTTCCTTGTTCCCTGCCTTTTTTTTAATCCCTTCAAATTTTAGATGCAGACTAGGGACAGTCTGTAAGTTGGGGAGAGATGTGGTGACCAATCCGGTGTGGTGCCCCATCCTGGACACCCTGGCCGCCTTAAGACCACAATCCATAAACTGTTGCGCAAACGTACCGCCCGGCAGAACAACCTATCCTCAGGCTCATCCAAACCATTCTTTACCCGCGCGCGCGCGCCGCGCGCGCCGCGCTTCCATTATCCGCGTCGCGCACCGCGCCGCGCCGCGCCGCGCTCCTTTCATCCGCGCGCGTCGCGCGTCCTTTATCCGTGTTTCTTGTCATCTCCGCCGTTGTCATAACACGTCCTCATCTTTGTTGTTGCGTGTCTTCATCTTTGTCGTTGCGCCTCCCAATATCCTCATTGCTACCGTCGCGCGGCTCTCATCCATGATTTACTGAATCCATCCCGACCCCACCCGCAAGCATTTGGCAAATCCTTGGATACGTCAAACCTCCCATCGCACTTGATCTATCAGTCATGGATCTCAAGGCCGTCAGGATTTACTCAACTTTCTTAAACCAATCTCCTATCCGCCCATCCACGCTCTCATGGACTTCATCCATCACCTTTCCTGGGACTCTCCCACCCGCTTCTGCCTTCGGACAAGGGGTGGGTGACTCTGGTATTGTTACGCGCGCCCATCCACAGACCGACGCGAGTGACCACATGGTTGCCTTCCCTTTTCCGCTCTATTTGTAGAATCCATTGTATATAGTCTAACAGGGCCTCCTGCCCATATAAGGAGGGGCTCTCCCCTGCCTTTTGGCCCATCATGAGGGAGCATAGATCATCAGAGGATCCCATCATCCTATCAGACCATCATCAGTAATCAACTTATCTGTGGGCATCCTTCCCCACCTATCTGAGCCATTTATCCGGGTATATCTATGATTGCCCCTTGATCCTTTGAGCCTCCATACTCAAACTCTGTCCTTTGTGACCTTGATCCTTATCACCAACCAATAGCCTTGCTGGTTGAAGAAGAATTCCTGTCTGTCTGAATTCTTGGGTGTGTTATACCACTCTGATCCCTTTTTCCGACCATACTGGTCTTGATCTCTCCTTGATCATCTTTCTGGAGCCGATAACGTTTGATTGAAGAGGTTTTATTAAGCTTAAAACCTGGAGTGTTATACCTCCCTTCTTTTTTGAGGTTGAATTTCGCCACACTATTCTTGAGTCCCTTGAGAAGTGTTGGGATATTCTTGCTCAAATTCGTTATTGATTTGCTTCTAGAGCTTCATAAACAAATTGCTTTTGTTTTGTTCAGCCTCCCACAGTTATCTGGTACCCTTCAAGCGCTTGATTGCGGAGAGTTGGGCAGGTTCATTGAGAACCTGGAGGTTGGTTGGGATTGAGTTGATCTTTCCTAATCAGCTGCTGACGACCAGAGTTATTAGCTTGTGGGCGTTGTTACTTACAACTGCCTTGTTCTATTGAACTCTGAACAAACCTTGACTTATTTGTTCAAGTCTTTACCTGCACCATCTTGCCTCAGATAGTGTTGTTTCCATTGCTACCGACAACTCTTATCCTCTTCCCTTACTTTGATTTCTCATCCATAAGGTTCTGGACCTTGATTCCGGTTACATTTAAATATTATTGTAACTCCTAGGAGGGCAGCCTAAACAGCACCTTTCCCCTCCACAGAACTGCCACGGCTTAGCACCGTTTTGAGTCTTACACTGGGACACCACGGAAAAAAAAAAAAAAAAAAAATATTTTTTTTTGGTTGTACCCCTATGGGTACCTTCATTTCCCCCCATCTCTCAACTTCTCCCTGTCCTAGTGGTCTAGGACAGGCCTCTTGCCTGTCTCTCCGCTTCAATCCCCCCCTCCTATGTTCAACTCCTACTTGTCGCTCTTGCGGCCCTGGCTTTTGGCGACGCAAGCGATCGTCAAACCACCTTTGACAATCCCTTTGATCCTTCCCGATCCTCTCATCCAACCGACTCCGTCGCTTGTTGCGACGGTCGTCAACTCTCATTCAATTGATCTCATCCACCACACCATCATCACCACCACCATCACTTATCCACCCTCCAATCAAAACCATTGTCCATCCAATCCCCTTACCTATCAACTCCTCGACAATCTCACCATCCTCAACGATTTCATCATCATCCTCATTCAATCCATCTCCTCTCCTCCTCCGATCTCATTCCTTAGGATCTCAAGCCTACAACCTATCCTCCTCCGTCATGGTCATGCTTCCACTCAGTATCATACCGCCATCCGAGCCATTTGAGATCATCTCTCCATCATCCTCAACCATCACTCCTCGATCGACTCCTTCGAATCGATCATCATCATCATCATCATCCAAATCAACCCAATTCTCATCGGCCTACAATCAATCGAGTGGTTCGAGTAGTACTATCAGAAGGAGCGCTAACTACGACGGTCCATCTCGCCCATGATCTGATCAAACCGACGACCGCAAGCGACCGCTTGCGGCCGTCAGAACCTTCACCCCGCTGTCGCCGCCGATCGGGCAACAACAGCCGTTGTCAACACCCGCGACCGCTGTTGCGGGTGTCCATCTGGTTGCCCGCGGTCATTCTTGACGCGGGCGACATTTCTTTTTTTTCCTCTCATGTCATCTTTTTTTATGTTTTCATTTTCCCGCACCTATTTGTAGTATCTCTTGTACATAGTATACAGGGCCTCATGTCTTTAAAAGGAGGGGCTCTCCCCTGCCTTTTGGCCCAGCATCCCATCAGACCATCATCATCTCATCTCATCTGTTTCCCCCATCATCATAATCAACTTATCCGTGGGCATCCTTCCCCACTTATCTGAGCAAACTATCCGGGTATATCCATGATTGCCCCTTGATCCTTTGAGCCTCCGTAATCAAACTCTGTCCCTTGTGACCTTGATCCTTATCACCAACCAATAGCCTTGCTTGTTGAAGAAGAATTCCTGTCTGTCTGAATTCTTTGGTGTGTTATACCACTCTGATCCCTTTTTTCGACCATACTGGTCTTGATCTCTCCTTGATCATCTTTCTGGAGCCAATCACGTTTGATTGAAGAGGTTTTATTAAGCTTAAAACCTGGAGTGTTATACCTCCCTTCTTCTTTAAGGTTGAATTTTGCCACGCTATTCTTGAGTCCCTTGAGAAGTGTTGGGATGTTCTTGCTCAAATTTGTTATTGATTTGCTTCTAGAGCTTCATAAACAAATTGCTTTTGTTTTTTTCAGCCTCCCACAGTTATATGGTACCCTTCAAGCGCTTGATTGCGGAGAGTTGGGCAGGTTCATTGAGAACCTGGAGGTTGGTTGGGATTGAGTTGATCTTTCCTAATCAGCTGCTGACGACCAGAGTCATTAGCTTGTGGGCGTTGTTACTTACAACTGTCTTGTTCTATTGAACTCTGAACAAACCTTGACTTATTTGTTCAAGTCTTTACCTGCACCATCTTGCCTCAGATAGTGTTGTTTCCATCACTACCAACAACTCTTATCCTCTTCCCTTACTTTGATTTCTCATCCATAAGGTTCTGGACCTTGATTCCGGTTACATTTAAAAATTATTGTAACTCCTAGGAGGGTAGCCTAAACAGCACCTTTCCCCTCCACAGAACTGCCACGGCTTAGCACCGTTTGGAGCCTTACAGCGGCCCCCTCCTCCTCCTCCTCTGCTGCCTCCAGCAAGAAATTTGGGAATATCAAAGTTAGCAAAACTGCCATTAGGAACCCGCCAATTTTTGACCAAGCTTGCCATTTTTAATGGCCGGTTTCTCAAATAAAAATACCCCCTAACTGGTTTATTTCAAAATGGCAGGTTTCAAACATCAAAACCGCAATTATCATCCATCCTCCATCCAGGGAATGCAAAACACCCATCCACACCTCCAACTCATCAAACTCATACACATGACACACATCTCATCTCAATTGCTTCACATCTCCATTGCTTCACATCTCCATTGCTTCACATCTCCATTGATTCACATCTCAATTGCTTCACATTTCCATTTCTCCACATTTCCATTGCTTTACATCTCCATTGCTTCACATCTCCATTGCTTCAAATCTCCATTGCTTCAAATCCCCATTGATTCACATCTCCATTGCTTCAAATCTCCATTGCTTCACATCTCCATTGCTTCACATCTCCATTGCTTCACATCTCCATTGCTGCACATCTCCATTGCTTCAAATCTCCATTGCTTCACATCTCCATTGCTTCACATATCCATTGATTCACATCTCCATTGCTTCACATCTCCATTTCTCCACATCTCCATTGCTTCAAATCTCCATTGCTTCAAATCTCCATTGCTTCACATCTCCATTGCTTCACATCTCCATCACTTCACATCTCCATTTCTTCACATCTCCATTGCCTCACATACCCATTGCTTCACACACATCCCATCATCAGCACATCACCATCTTTATCAACATGTCCAATCAAACTTCCCAGCAGCAAGTTGAAAACACAAATAAGCTGAATGAACTTTTTTTATTATTTGACTTGGATTTAGACTCCAATTTGGAATCAACTTGGTTAGCTTTCAATTTTCTATTCAAAAAACAATAAAAGGTTCCACAAAGACACACTCTCCACAACCCTATGTATTTAAGGCAAAAGCTTTACCTACTGCCCAACTTAAACTTCCAGCAACTGTTCCAAACTTTATTGCATTCTTTCATGAAAATTTTGCAGATGATTCAAGACCACCAAATCTTCCAGAAAAATTCTTGGAATCCTCAATGCAATCCAGCTATCCAACTGGCTGTTGCTATTTGTAGATTGGGATCAAATGGAAATGTATCAGAAATTCATCAATTAGAAAATCTATTCTTGTTCAGTTATGGATCCATTGACTTATACACCAAAAGAGTAATGATTGCTATCCTATCTTTCCATTGCTTGGTCCTTTGTTGGACAACAAAAGAAGACCGCAGGGAGATATCTCAAGTAATGGAGACTGAAGGCTTTCCTGGTTGCATTGGCTTTTTTGATGGAACTACTATCTCCTTGAGTCAAAAAACCAAGCTAGATGGCAACCATTATTTTGATTGGAAAAAAAGGCAATTGATTCATTTCCTTTCCAAAGAATCTGATAATAAACTGACAAAATTTGTTTTATTGGTTTGTATAGGTACTCTGTGGCACTAAAACTTGTTTGTGATAACAACAAGAAGTTCATATCCATCCATGCTGGCCTTCCAGGTTCTTGTCATGATTCATATGTTTTCAATCAGATGCAGATTGCCCAACAACCAGATAACTACTTTGAACAAGATCAATACCTTCTGGAAAATTCAGCTTATGCTAGTGGGGAATATGTGGTTCCAGCATACCACAATGTTTCAACCAATGATCAAGCCAAAACTGATTTCAACTATCATCTTTCCCAATCACAAGTTCAGATTGAACATGCCATAACAATCCTGAAAGGAAGATGGGCCAGCTTGCAGGAGATGCAAAACCAGCTCCAATCTTCCAAAGACATGAAGTTCCTCATCAACTGGATTATCAGTTGTGTAATCCTTCACAACCTTCTTGCCAAAACCAAAGATGAATGGGACAAAATATTCAAAGAAGATATTCCCAACTCTCCTCAAGTCACCCCAGCCTCATCTTCTACCTGATCTTTGGCCATGAGAGAGCCAATTCTATGCCTCACACTTGCTCAATTTGATGAGTAGCATTGGGTTTTTAAAAAGGTAAAAAATGACATCACCAGATTTTTTTGGTTTTGGTTGTTGAACCCAGAATCCTAGGCTGAATCCCATTTTATATATATATATATTTTTTGGTGGAATTAGACAAGAACCAGAACCACAACTTCCAAACCAGCCACCTCACCCCACCAAAACACCGGTCCAATCCTCCCTTCTCCTCATAAAAACATCACCTCACCAAACCAAACCACCGGTCCACACCTCCCTCCTCCCCACCAAACCACCTCACCATTCACCCCCACCTACCTCCAAGTTCACCCAGTCATCCTCCTCCTTATTCTTTTTTTCTCAGTGCCCCAGGTAACTCACCCCCCTCCTCCTCCTTGATTCATTGGAGCTGACCTCCCCCCTCCTACTCCTCCTTTTGCAAGTTCCAGGCCGTTCATCCCTCCTTGCTCAGCCCCACCAGTAAGCACCCCCCCTCCTCCTCCTGCTCTCCTTGTTCCCCCTCCTCCCCCACCAAAACCTTGCGGGGCAATGGGAAAGTGATTGATTGGTTGACTGGCAGGCAATTGATTGATCACTTTCTGGTCCATCCATCAATTGATTGACCAACCAGTGACCTGCTCTCCCTTCAGCTTGTCCTCCTCCTCCCAGTTCTTTACAAGTTAACTGACAATTTTTTTTGGTAGGAGATTACCGGTAATGTTCTTTTTATTTTCTATGTTTGTTTATCATCTAAGTGGTTTATACTGGACTGATGACTGTTTTTTTATTTTTTTGTTTTTTTGGTAGGAGAATTGCCAGTATTGTTTTTGCTATTTTCTATGTTTTTTGATCATCTAAGTGGTTTATACCAGACTAATGACTTTTTTTTTCTTTTTTTTGATTCAATGCAATGCAATCAGACATTCCACCGCTTTGACCACCCCTTCATGGCAGCCCATTCTTCACCCACCAAGACCAGAATTTTACAACTAATGGATTTTCATCATGATGCTCATCCCAATCAAAGTATATGGTGTAAGACTCCAAATGGTGCTAGGCCGTGGCAGTTCTGGTGAGGGGAAAGGTGCTGTTTAGGCTGCCCTCCTGAGTGTTACAAAAATATTTAAATGTAACCAAGATCAAGGTCCAGAACCTGGTAAATGAGGAACCAAGTAGTAAAGGATAAAGATGATAGTAGTTTGGTAGCGATGGAACAGCACTATCTGAGCCAAGATTATGTGGGAAAAACTTGGACAAAAGAAGCTAAAGTTTGTTTAAAGCTCAAAGAACAAAGTGTTGATCATTTGCTATGATCATTGCTCAGTCACTATTCACTTTCATCTGGATTCTCTCATTGTTTCTTTGTCTGCATCACAAGTGCTGTTGCAGAATGTTCCCATCTCTGTTTTCCTTATCCGTACCATAGCTTTCATGAGTGTCTACTGCCAGTTCATCAGATCATTTGCGCGACTTGCTGCAATGTCACTGGACTTTCACCAATGCCCTCAGTCAATGCCATCTCCTCAACTCTCAAGGAGATTCAACAAAGACTGAATAATAATCACCAACCATCTCATTCCGAGTCTCAAGATTGTCACCATCAAGATAGAAATTACAGCCTCCACCCAATCCAATTTGAGTCCCAGCAGCAAATAGTATTTACCAAAGTATGAATCAACTCACTATCAGTGCTGACCCTAACTTCCTTCTAAACCAGCATTACAACTCAGGACATCAAGAACAATTGGTAGGCTCAGATTGGTCTATTGGAGTATAGTGCACACAGTTTGACTTAGTCTATTTAGAGGCCATCATCAAGCCTGTAGAATTTTGCTTGCTTGTTTGTGATTAACTGTTTATTCTTTCTTTTAAAGTCTTCTTGATTTCTTATGTTTATCAATACTTGTGCTCAAGATCATTGACTCTGCGTGTTTGATTGAAATGATAGCTTGGTCCAGGTTTTCCTACTCTTCAATTCTTTTCACGGTTAAAAGCAAAATCAAACTCACTCAGCTACCAAAATGAATCAAGGATCAATTTCACCTGGACCCGGAGGTGACAGCAACTTTAAAGGGCTGGCACTCAAATCTCTGATGGAATCTACTCCTCTCTTGACAGAGACTAACTACTCAATTTGGAAGAAGAAAATGGAAAGGCTTTTCAAAATGCGTGGCATCCTCCACCTTATGAACACACCCAATCCAGATGAAAGCATTCCCCACAAAAATGAGACCGCTGCCTACCTGATTTCTAAGCTTGATCCAGCAACGCACACCAACATTATCACATCTGATGACAAGGATTCTCTTAAACAAATATGGCTAGTGGCTAAAGAGCTCTTTGCATCAAACCAGGACGCAAATAGAGCAAAAATGTTCTTCAATTTCTTATACCTAGGATTTTATCAAAATGACATAGACGCGTTTGTAACCTCAGTCAAGCTCCACCTTGGAAAACTCAACAAAGTTGGGATTGATCTACCAAGCAACATTCTGAGCTATTTGATTCTCTTCAAATCACCAGAATCCTTGAAAGGAATGCAATTGCAAATTATGCACTCTGGAGTAGACCTAAACATAGCCCTTGTACTGAATCACCTTATTCAACATAAAAACAAGGTTCAATCCAAATCCAAAGAAACATCTGAAACAAATTCAGCCCTCTATTCACAAAATCAATTTAATTCCAATTGACCGTGCTGAAAAAATGGGAAGGATAATCCTGCAGTCAGAACTCATCCTGCAACAAGCTGCTGGGAGGAACATCTGGAACTCAAACCCAAGACCGGCAACAAGTTCAAACAGAAGGGTAAAAAGAAGTCTGAAGAGGCTCATCATTACTCCTTTTTCTGCGGGATGAATCAACTGGACCAAACCGGCACTAATTGCTTCATTCTTGATAGTGGCTGCTCTATAAATATGGTTAGAAACAAATCTATGTTCTCCACCCTAGTTGAACAACCTGGAAGCGAACTCATCAAAACTGGAAAGAAAGGGGAAGGCATCCCCATAAAGGGTCTTGGCACTGCCACTCTATCATTCAAAAAAAGAAAAATCAACCTGGAGAATGCAGCTTGGGTTCCTGATGCAACAGTCAATCTGATCTTGCTGGGGGCTCTACTTAACAAAGGGTGTACACTAAAGGTCAACAGCAAGTCTTCTCCCACTAAAGGAAGAACCACCATCTTTGATGGAGTGATTGAGAATAATCTTTTAATTATCAATTTCAAATCTCAAACTGAAGAACTTGCCTGCCTCATGAGTCTGGATGATATCCAGAAACTTCACCAAACGCTGGGTCATGCCAGTTTGGAACAAATTGAAAAGCATCTAGGTTATAGAATCAGAAAAGATATCCAGTCAGAATTTGAATGCATTTCCTGTAAGAAAGGAAAGATGACCCAGTCCTCTTTCAACCAGGAACAACGCCCAGCTGAACAAGTTTTTGATCCCCTGCATCTAGACTTAATCGGAATGCTTAACCCTCAAAGCAAAGGAGGCATGAGGTATGTCCTCACTGTTGTCAAAAAATACTCAGGATACCTATCTGCCTTTCCCTTGCCAAGCAAAGACCCGGCTGCCAAGACCATCATCTTTGCAATTGAGAATGAAGCTAAGAAGAAGGGTTGGTTCCCAGTTGAGGTTGTTTCCAATGGAGGAGGAGAGTTTGTGAATGACATCCTATCAAAGTTCTTCAAATCCAAGGCAATACATCACCTAGTCAGCAAACCCTACCACTCTCAGCATAATGGTAAAGCCAAGCAAGCTAATTGCACCATCATTGAATCACTCAGATTGGTCTTTAGCTTGGCAACAAATGTTCCTAAAAGCTGCTGGAGTGTTGTCATTCAAAGCTGCTGTCTTGCCTTAAACCAGATACCCCAGGACATTGAATCACAAAGCCCCTGGGAACTTATGGATGGAACACCTCTACCAAATGACTATTTAAAGCCTATAGGTACGGGATGCATCTACTTACTAAGCAATACAAAGATTCCTTCAAACCTCAGCAAGAAGGGTGAGGAAGGTTGCCTTGTGGGCTTCAATCCTTGACTGCTCTCCTACAAAATACTCACCAAATTGGGGAGGATCATAAACACCAAACACGTTCTTTTTCTAAAATCTCAAGCTACAACAGGAGGAGCCAGCCTCAATAAAGATGAAGAAGACAATAATTGGCCCCAACATGGTTCAACAAATGGTAAAGAGCCGGAATCAACTTCCAAGGAAACTGACCCTGACACCTCAGCCAATATCAAACCAGTACTTCCCTTGGACAATGACCAGCACATGTCCAACTCTGAAAGCTCAGCATTGTCTGTTCAGGAAAGGTTAATTCCCAAACTTTGCAACAGAACCCATCTTAAACAGCCAGAACACTGTGGCTATCATCACTTCACTCTACCAGCTTCAATCCAAGAAGCGCTCAAGGAACCTGACTGGATTGCTCCCATAAACAAGGAACTGAATACGGCGGAGGAACTAGGGGTATGGGAGGGCGCCGATGAAGCTGAAGTGACCAACCCTCTTAATGAAACCTGGGCTTTCCGTCACAAGGAGGATATCCACACTGGTCAAACCACGCTCAAGGCGAGGGTCTGTGTGCAAGGCTTCAACCAACGCTATGGCATTGATTATTTTGAAACCTTTGCACCCACTGGTAAGATCGCTTCACTAAGGGCTCTACTGGTCTACTCAGTCAACAAGGGCCTTCTGATCCTTCAATTTGACGTAAAAGGGGCATTCTTACATGCCACGCTGGAAGAAAATGTATACATCAAGACTCCCATTGGCTCCAAGAGAAAGACAAAATATTTGAAACTAGTTAAATTGCTGTACGGATTGAAGCAGGCTCCGCTAAACTGGTACAAGACACTCAGCAAATGGATAAGCAGCATAGGATTTACGGAAAGCCATTGCGACCCCTGCCTTCATCATGAAGATGGGGTTACCTCACTGTTTTTCCATGTTGACAATTTAGTTGTGGTGGGGGAGGTGAATAATTTCAAGTCTCTCTTCTTAAGCAAGTTCAAAGACTCATCAGCTCACAAAGTGGATACATTGCTTGGAATGAAGGTAGAGAAAGACAAAAACTCAATTAGTCTCTCTCTTCCAAACCACATTCATAAAGGACTCGAGGAGCTGAATCTTTTGGATGCAAAACCTCTATCTAATCCTTGCTCAACTGGTGTACATCTGTTGCCGGCTACGGTGTGGTGCTCAAAAACATAACCTATAGCCATCAGACTCACTTTTCTAGTATAAGGACAGATCCAATCATCAAACAGACCTCAAAAATGGATTCTAAACCAAAAATAACCTATACTCACCCAGCCAAAGTACCCCTCTGTCTCTCATGGTTTAGAAGATACAGCTTAAATCAACCCTGGCCTACCCATACCCCTACCAGGTGTCACAGACCAGTGAAGGTTCATGGACATACCCTGGATGCCTTCAAGTACATACCCCATACAGTACAACCATACAGCACCAAAAAAACCTGCAGGAGTATACATAATTAATATATGCAAGACACTGCATGAAGAACCAAACAAATCACCTGTATACACAGAAATATATGCAAGACACTGCATGCAGAGGCTGTACAGCATCATACAGGACATAATAAAGAAGCAATATCTGCAAGGAACTGCATGGAGAACCAAACAAATCACCTGTATACACAGCAATATATGCAAGACACTGCATGCAGAGGCTGTACAGCATCATACAGGACACTATACAGAAGTAATTTATGCAGGGGGCACCTGTATCAATGCAGCACAGCAATGCATGCAAGGGTGTACATGCATGTAGATCCTGCACAGCCTCCTCCTCTGACCAGAAAAAATGCCTCATGAACTGTATTCACTGTACCAGGGAGACCCTCAGGGGCAGCCCTGAGGGCAGGATTTTCTATAAATAGAGGGCTTCTCTCGCCATCCAGGTCCCATCATCAGTTCCCCCCATCCTTCCCTCCAGGGGATCACCATGCCTCCTAGGCACCCTTAACCCATACTCTTACTACTCTCAACAATTATCCCATAACCCATACTATCATCATCACCAATCCCATATCCCATACCATCACCATCACCATCACCATCCTCATCATCATCAACCATCACCATCATCATTACCATCATAAACACATAAATTTGACCATGACCCAATCCAATACCCCATACTTTTGACCATCCACCACGACCATTATTTAATCCATACCCCATAACTTTGAACATCACCACCATGTACCCATAACCTGAACATCATCATCACCTACCTGTTGAGTTGACAGCCGTTCTCCCATTACCCAGTGTCAATACTCCAAATCTGATTGATCCTCCTCCGATCCACTCCATCCCATGTCCTCCTTCCTCCATCTCCTATCATCCTCCTTCCTCCGTCTCTCATTCTCAAAATTCCTTCTATCTCTCTGACCTTGGCTCCAATCCTCTCTTCCGGATTCCCCTTCCCTCACACCTACTTATTCTGTTGCTTATTCTCAATATTATTTGACTCATCTCTCCCCTCTCATTTGACTTGTCTCTCCCATTTCCGAATCCTATAGTCTTCAACCTCAATCTATCCAAACTCAAATTTATCCTTGATTTCCTTCCCGCACAAATGATCAACTCTCAACTACTTTTATGTTCAGCTGTGAGGCTCATTATTCTTTTGTCATTATCCATTGAGAAATGTCCTAACTATATCTCCTTCCAGTTTCTTGTTCCTTGTCTCTCATCTCTCTAAATCGCTGTCCTTTCCTCTCTTGCCTTTGATCAATCTCCTGTGTCTCCAACTACCTCTCACTCTCACTTAGCCTTGCACGGTAAGATCTATAAACTAGTTTTATACTCTATGTCATTCCTTCCTTGATTCTTATTCATTTTGTTCCCTTTGTTTTTAGACCCCGTTGGTCTTACGTTGAGATCCAATTATCAACTTTTCACGGTTAAAAGCCAAAAGGCAACTACGACCCAGCTGCCAGCTTTATGGATTCAACCGGACCAACTGAAGTGAACTCTCCCCTTCTCAAAACCTTGACCAACTCCATCCCTAATCTTAACAAATCAAACTTCTCTTTATGGCGATTGAAGTTGACAACAATATTTTTGCTCAAAGGTATAGCCCACTGGCTGAAGGAAGGCAAGACTAAGGAATGTCCCTTGGAAACCAATCTTGAGATTGCAGGTTACATCTTGGCAAAGCTTGATAATCAAACCTACATCAACTGCGTCAAGGAAAATGATGCGTTGGACGGCATCAAGCTGTGGAGATCACTTAACAAGTTCTACGCTTCATCACAAACCGCTAACCAATCTTGAATATTCTTCAACTTTCTGAATATATCATTTGATCCCAAAAATGTAGAAAAATTCATCACCAAAGTTTGATCATGTCTACTTCAGATCTCGGAAGTTGGAATAAAGATGGACAAAGATATTGTGGCCTATCTTATATTATACAAATTCCCTCCTCAGCTCAAACACCTGAAAACTACAATAACTCACTCCCTTGGAGACGCCAAAATCAACGTAGACATGGTTCTTAGACATTTAAATCAGATCAAAAATGAGATTGCTACCGGCACGCATGCTTCTGCTCTACTAGCTAATCAAGAGCCTTTGCAATGTAAACCCAACTGGCATAATCCTCAGGCCTTTCACCCAAAAAATAAGTGTTTTGCATTGTATCCTCACCTCATTCCAAATGGTAATTCCACCCCCAGAAATCCAAACCCTTCACAACCTAACTCAAATCCCAAATCTTCCGCAAACCTGGCCAACACCTTTGCTGTAGCAAATTTTCATCTCGTCAATTGCCAATCCCTATTGCTCAATTCTGGAGCATCAAACAATATGTTCAACAATCCCAACTACTTTGATTGGCTCAAGGATGATAACACTGAAGTAAATATGGGAAAGCCCAATGCTTCAATAATGTCTTGGGGAACTGGAAACACAACTGTCCACACCAAAACGGCTTCCCTTACCCTTACCAACTCCTTACTCGTGCCAGATCTAGCCGTGAACCTAGTCTCTCTTGGTCAACTCATTCAGAAGGGATGCATTCTTTTCCAACTTAATTCCAAAAGTTTTGGAGTGTTCTTTGAAGATAAAATGATAATGTCTGGGTCCATTCGCAATAACCTTCTCTATTTAGAGGAGTCAACTCCAAATGTCTCTGATCACTACGCTTTCCTAACCATGTCAACAATTCACAGACGATTTGGTCATGTTCATCATGATCAAGTGAAGCTTCTTTCTACCTTGTTTCCCAATCTTAAATGGGATCACAATCCCTGCATTTCTTGCGCAAAAGGAAAAATCCACCGGTCATTGTTAAAGGATCACATCCCCTCTAGTTCCCTCCCTTTTGAATTTATTCATGCCAACGTCTGTGGACCAATCAACCCTATATCCCTATTGGGACAATTGGGACATAACTACTTTCTTCTCTTGACGGAAAACTTCTCCAAAAACAAGGCTTGCATTCCCCTCAAACTCAAATCCAACGTTACCTTGGAAGTTATCAATTTTATAAAACTACATTCAAATTGACTCAACAGAATGCTGAGGATCTTCTATTCCCATAACGGCGGGGAGTTTGTCAATTCTCAACTAACATCCTTTCTGAAAGATAATGGCGTCTTGCACACTACCTCAGAGCCCTATACACCTCAACACAATCCAGTTGCTGAGCAAAGAAATAGAACGCTAGTTGAAGCAACCAGGACCTCTATGATTGACAAGTCCATTCCACTGACCCTGTGGGATGAAATTATGATCAGTACCTGCCAAATTCTAAACTCAGTTCTGTTGGTAAAATCAAAAACCTCACCCTTTGAACTCTGGAATAATCAACGTCCAAAATTAAAGCTGTTCCAAACCTTAGGATCCAAAGCCGTTGTCTTGAATAACCACTCAGGTCCCTCCAAACTCAGTGAAAAGGGCATCAAAGGAATCTTGGTGGGATTTGATCTCAATCTAAATTCCTATAAGATCTATTTACCCAAGATTGGATCTATAGTTTGTAGTAAAAATGTTAAGCTTTTCAAAAACGTTAAACCCACCAACATCTCCCCTTTCTCTTCAGACTCTCTGTTTGACTCTCTCCTTGAAAATGATTCCCTTACTGACATTCTTACCTCTCCCACCCCGACCACCTCTCAAATTCCTGACTCGACCACACCTCAACTCCCTCCTTCTACTTCCTCTCCAAATCCTTCTACTCCCTCTCCAAATTACTCCAACCCCTCTTCTTCATCACCCTTGCCTCAGGCGCCAGAAGATGACTCATCATCATCCTTGAATTCTGACCCCAACACCTTGGAAGACGAGAAATTCTCAAATTCCCTCAATCCTAATGGATCCTACAACCTTTGAGATTGGTCAAGCGTTCAACGTCCTCAAAGATACGGTTTCTTAATGCAATCGGTCCCAAAATCCTAAAAAGAAGTCAAGAAAAGTTCAGATAAAGCCAGATGGTTGGATTCCATGCAGGTTGAACTGGACGGCATAGACTTGCTGAAGGTGTGGGAGGGATTTCATACCCTTCCTAGCGGGAGGCAAGCACTATCAACGGTCTGGGTTTATCGACTGAAAGAACAACCGGATGGGTCCGAATCTCTGTTCAAATCTAGACTCTGCGTGCAAGGATTACAGCAGTTGGAATTCTGCAACTATGGGGAGACTTATGCCCCTACCGGTTCAATTGTCACCCTCCGCGTCCTTCTTGTTTATTCTTTCTATCACTCCCTTGGGATCACTCAAATGGACATTAAATCCGCTTTCCTGCATGCCCCTCTTGACAAAGACGTCTTCATTAAACGACCGGACGGTTACTCATCTCCTTTCCCTTACTTTAAGCTCAATAAAGCCCTTTATGGACTAAAACAGGCGCCAAAGAGTTGGTTTGATACATTACGCTCCTGGATGATATCCAAGGGTTTTGTTGTCTCTAGCACCAATTCCTATCTTTACATAGACAAGGATGTCTCAATTTTTGTGTTTGTCTATGTGGATGACTTAATTGTCATTGGAAAATTGTCTGAATTCCGCTCTTGCTTGAAGTCTGAATACTCCATCTCCCATGAAGGCGCACTTCAGAAAATTCTTGGCAACCAACTTGTTGACACAATCCATGGGCCAGCACTGCTACAACCAAAACAAATTGAATACGCCTTGAAGGAGCTGGGACTACTTCAATCCAAACCAATTACTACCCTAATGACCCCCAAAATTCATCTTGCCCCAGCGTCTGATGAGGATTGCAGTGAATTCCTCAAGCTCAACATAAATTTTTGATCATCATCAGGTTTCCTTAATTTCATTGCTAGCAGGACTTGTCCCGACTTGTCCCATGCGGTATCCACCTTATCCTGATTTAACACCAAGCCTGGAATCCAACACTGGCAGGAGGCCAAGCATGCTTGGCGTTATCTCAACCACACCAAGGATCTGGCTCTTCAACTGAAATCAGCCGACTTCAAATACAACATAGAATGCTTCAGCGACTCCAATGGGGGAAATGATGCAGTGACCCGGCTGAGTCACACTGGTTTTATTATAATTTTGTATGGTTGCCGGGTGTCCTGGAACAGTAAAATTCAGCCTTCTGTTTCTCTATTGTCCACCAAAGGTGAATTTAAGGCATTGGTATTGGTCCCCCAAGAAAAGCTTTGGCTTGAAAATCTTTCCCACAAGATGAACCCTCATCTTACTCTCTCTCATTGCTTCAACATTGACAACAAGGCCATTGTGGAAATAATAGAAGGTAATCCCCCTAAAATTGTCCCAAGGTTTGGAAGTTAACGGTTCCCTGCGTTTGAAAGGAGATGAGGATGTCCAAAGTCGGACTTAAATGAGAAATAGAAATAAGGAGATAAAGAGATAAAGAAAAGTAGAGAGAGAGAGAGAAATTGCCAATCCTTCAATCCTAAGAACTTTCCACCTGGATGTGTATCCGGAATGAGTTCCTTTAATCTCCTGGTGAGATGAGTGATCCAATCCAATGATGTGATGTGATTCTTCCTTCTCCGCCTCTATGCATGCCTCTCCTCCAACCCAGAGTTGGGAGTGAGGATAAGTCCTCCCCCTCAACCCTAACCTAAGTACACGCCCAAATGACAGTATGACAAAGAAACAGAAAAAAATCCCAAAACAGAAACCCTAGCCTCCTCTCCCCACCTCCTCTGTACCAAACTCCCCCCCTCGTCCGTACGCTGTTCCATCCATCCGGTTTGTCCTTCTCATGATGCGGTCACCGCACTGCGCCCTACTTGGAGCCCCCCGCGCCTGTCCGTATCTGTTTGTCCGCGCCCGTTGTGGGTGTTTGGTAATATCCGGCATGATCCGCGCGCTTGCGCGCGCGCTCCATCCGTTCCTTCATAGCCCGCAGATTGCTCTGCCCCTACGTATCCAAACCGGCGCGCCGGCGAACCTAGTTGAGCGCACTACCTTCCAAATCCGATCTCCGGGGCAGATTGCCGCCCACTCCGCATTCAATGCTGAGCCTGACCCGTCCACCAGGTGCGGAGCCAAACAGCGGCTGCTGCTGCTGAGCACTCCGCATACCCTAATGCTGAGCCCGCTTGCCTCCAATGTTGAGCGCGCAGCCGCAACGCAGTCCCCAATCTGTGTCTATAAATTGACACCACATCCCCCCCCAACTTGAGTTCTGTCCCCAGAAGTTTCCCATTGCTTCACCATACCACCACCTCCGCTACTTCCACTCCACCCCCACCACTCCCACTACCACCTTCCCCGTCTTCCCTCCTCTCCATTTCCATCATGCTCCCATGCAAGTTATGCGCCCGGAACGGGCACGCGTGTTCAATCATCCCCAGTCGACGCGCCTGTGTAGCTTGCCGTTGCGGCCATTGTTGCTGCTTGCTTAGCGACAGCATCCCTCAAGCTCCCCCCCAATCCGGCTCTTGCCCCAGGCCGCGCAAGAGGGCTCGTCCAGACCCGTTCGTGGTTTCAGACGGCGACTCAATCTTGGAAGGCTCGTGGACACCCCCCGGTTCACCTCCATCCCTCCGCCCCCGAGCTCTGTCACCCGTCACTTTGCACGTGAGCCGCGACTCAGCATCACCCCTCCGCCAGGACGGACCTCTGCAACGGGGCGAATACAAAACTTTGGAGGAATGCTGCGCGGCGACCCGCGCTTGGGCCGCCGCTGTTGGCATGAACCAAACAGTACCGGACCCAAGAATCTTTGGAAGACCCGCGGCCGCGCCAGCACCCCCTTCTCCTCCTCCACAACCGCCGACACTGCCCGCCCCACCAGCGGCCTTGGATGAGGGGCCTACAACCCCCAAAGTCCCTCCGCCTCTGTCACCTATAGTTGTCCCGTCATTGCCTCCAGCTGGACCGAGCCCCCCTGTTTGTTCCCCGGGGGCCCCATCTCCACCGGCTGCTCCTCCAGCCAGCCCTCCCAAGATCCCGGAGATTCTGATCATAATGGCGCTCCCGGCGGTCGGCTTTGAAGCTTTCATGGAAAGGTCAACCACAATGCTCCGGAATTTCCTCGCAATCCCCGGCGCACAATCCTTGGAATCCTGGCGCGAACTCCTGGCGTATTTACGGGCTTTACTGGCGGCCTCAAGGTCAGAAACGGAGGAAATGATGAAGATGGCTTAGGCGCATTGCCCCCCTTTTCCCCTTCTCCCTTTCCTCTACTTCTTCTCTTCTTGTTGTTGTAGCGCGCTTCCCTTTCCATTAAGAAAATACATGTATCCGGGCAAGGTCCTAACCTTCTGAGAAAAAGTGCGCGACCGCGCTTTGTGAGAGTGAGCTTGAGATTGAGTCCGCGCCCGCGCGCTTGCTTCTTGAGCAACCATAAGTGACTAGAAGTTCCGAAAGAGGCACCTGGACCGCCCCAGACAAACTGACACACAGTTCCCCGTACCCTTCCTGTAACAAACACAACAACCAAAACACCAGCGCGCGCCACCGTAAGGGAAGAGAGAGAGAGAGTAAGAGAACGGACATTCTGGGGTGTCTAGTTGTCCCGGCTGTGAACCAGCTAGAGCACCCCCTCACCAAATCAAGCTTATTCCCATACCAGCCACCCATCCTTGAGATATCCTGAGAGAAAGAAAAAGAGAAAAAGAAACCAACAGAGAAGAAAAATAGAAAAGAACACCCTTTTTTTTTTTTTTTTTTTTTTTTTTTTGCGTGACACCCGTAGACCGCCCGCAAATTGCTCTTTGTCCCGCTTCCCCCATACGCGGGATTGCCCATGCGCCCCGGTTGCGCGGGGCTTGTCCTCGCGTTTACGGACCCGGCTTTGTGCCGCGCCCGTTGTGGTGACCAATCCGGGACACCACGCAAAAAAAAAAAAAAAATATCTTTTTTGTTTTCACCCTTATGGGTACCTTCATTTCCCCCCATCTCTCAACTTCTCCCTGTCCTAGCGGTTTAGGACAGGTCTCTTGCCTATCTCTCGCTTTGATCCCCCCCTTCTATGTTCAACTCCCACTTGTCGTGCTCGCGGCCCTGACTTTTGGCCCAGCATTGAAGCATCCATCATCATATCCCCTCATCATCATAATCAAATTTATCCGTGGGCATCCTTCCCACTTATCTGAGCAAATTATCCAGGTATATCCATGATTTCCCCCTGATCCTTTGAGCCTCCATACTCAAACTCTGTCCCTTGTGACCTTGATCCTTATCACCAACGAATCGCCTTGCTGGTTGAAGAAGAATTCCTGTCTGAATTCTTGAGTGTGTTATACCACTCTGATCCCTTTTTCCGACCATACTGGTCTTGATCTCACCTTGATCATCTTTCTGGAGCCAATCACGTTTGATTGAAGAGGTTTTATTAAGCTTAAAACCTGGAGTGTTATACCTCCCTTCTTCTTTAAGGTTGAATTTCGCCACGCTATTCTTGAGTCCCTTGAGAAGTGTTGGGATATTCTTGCTCAAATTTGTTATTGATTTGCTTCTAGAGCTTCATAAACAAGTTGCTTTTGTTTTGTTCAGCCTCCCACAGTTATCTGGTACCCTTCAAGTGCTTGATTGCGTAGAGTTGGGAAGGTTCATTGAGAACCTGGAGGTTGGTTGGGATTGAGTTGATCTTTCCTAATCAGCTGCTGGCGACCAGAGTTATTAGCTTGTGGGCGTTGTTACTTACAACTGCCTTGTTCTATTGAACTCAGAACAAACCTTGACTTATTTGTTCAAGTCTTTACCTGCACCATCTTGCCTCAGATAGTGTTGTTTCCATCGCTACCGACAACTCTTACCCTCTTCCCTTACTTTGATTTCTCATCCATAAGGTTCTGGACCTCAATTCCGGTTACATTTAAATATTATTGTAACTCCTAGGAGGGCAGCCTAAACAGCACCTTTCCCCTCCACAGAACTGCCACAGCTTAGCACCGTTTGGATTCTTACATTTGGTCCCCCGGGCCGGGATCGAACCAGCAACCTTGGGATTTACAGTCCCAAGACATTTAAAATCAACCTCGAAAACCAATCTTTTTTTTCTTATTTTTCTCTCTTCTCAAATCTGATCCGTGGAGGCAACTTATCCTAGAAGTAAGTCCTCCCAATTTGTGCACCTCTTGGGCAAGATACTTGTTGTTTTTGGCGAAATCCTACTCTTGCCACACTCGTGAGCCACTTTGGAAATCTGCTCTTTGGATCCCCTAGGAACTCTGTTATTTGATATGGCATCTTCCGCTACTCCAACCACCTCTGTCCGACCTAAGATGGTAAAGATCAAACCTCAGAACAAGAACTTAGGCTTCAACGGTACAAATGTCAAGCAATTCTTGGACTCCTACGAAAAGGCTGCTGAAGTGGATGGAGCTAGTGAATTTGATATGGCTTATCAGTTGCGATTCTTTATTTCCTCTGATGAAGTTATGGAGGTAATTGAGTCTTTCGAGGGATTTGAATCCCATAACTGGACGCTTCTCAGGGAGGCTATGTTGGCATACTGGGGAAAAATATATGTGGCTAGGTTTACTCTGCAGGATTTGGAAGCTCTGGTTTCTCAGTGGATCTCCAATGGTGGTATTTCTTCAGCCTCTGACTATCAGATTTTTAGGAAGTCTTGGGATCCCATTCAAAACTATCTTATCCGAAACGCTCACATCGACACAGTGGACAAAATTCGAGCAAAGTTCTTCCAATCTTTTTCGTTGGCTGTGCAGGAAATGATTAAAGAAGAACTGGTCAAATCTGGATCCATGATTACCACCAGGGATAATTGATTCAAGCTCCCTGTTTTTCTCACCCTTAGGAGTACTGTGGATAAAGTCATGAAAGGTCAAACTGCTCTTACCTTTGAAAAGCCTAGAACTACTGAACCGGTCCATGCTCCTTCTTTTAAAGAGTCAAACAATATTATGATTAAAATGGAGGCAGATTGTAGGCCTAAAGCAGATCCTAATTCCAATCAATAACCTACTACTATAGATGAAATCACCAAGTTACTTAGGGCCTTTGAGAACAAAATAGATCAAAAGATTTCTTTGCTAGCTACTCCTAAAACTCCTTCTTCTGTCCCCAAATCAACTCTGGTCTGTTACTACTGTCATAGGGAAGGCCATGGAACCGGAAGATGCCAAGAACTTCAGAAGGAACTAAAGGAAAAGTTGGTAGAGCAGAGGGGGAACAATTACTTCCTCCCTAATGGTGCTCTAATCCCTTTTGACTCGTCTCGTCCTATCCAACATGTGGTGGCCTCTTACCAACCATCACCTCCTGTGAAAGCATCTCTTGCTTCCTTTGAATTTCAATCATCCTGTGGTACCCTCCAACCTTGGTATCCTCCAGCTATTTCTTCCTCTAGTCTTGCTGGGACTACTTATCAATCTGATCCAGCCAGGAAACAACATGAGGAAACTAAACCTCATAAGGCTCCTTCCTTGCCAACTTCAATCCTTTGAAAACCCGTTAAACGTCCATCATCACTTGAGCCTCCTTCCTCTGATGTAGAAGACATGGAGGTGGAAAAGGAACCACTCATGGAAAGGTTCCCAGATCACCCTGATCCTTCTCCCTCTGTTGAGAGGAAATCTCGCGAACCCCATACCGCGCTCATTCTCACCTACAACCTTTCCCCAACCTGTCACACGTGATCTTTCGCACTCCTTCTTTCATCATCACTTTTCCGCTCCCGGCTCCCTTGCTTTGCTTGATCCTCATCCTTCCATCCTCGCTCCACATTCTCCTCCTTCATCCGCTTCACATACTCCTCAGTTCTCTCCTCCGCTCCATCATATACGCTCCACCGCTCTCCTTCGCTCCATCATTCTCAATCGCTCCATCACCTCAATCATCACACCCTTATCCTCATCATTCAACCACATCACAATTACGATTCTCCCTCAATTACCTTCTCTTATCTCGTCAAGATTCTCCCCAACTCAAGCCTCGAAAGCCGACGACGATCCTCACATCTCACAATTCAAGACTTCTGCAGATCAGCTCCAACCTCGAACATCTCACTCGATTTCCCTTATCTTGTTCACATGTGAGGTTGCTTCAATCAAGAAACTGAGACATCCTACTGATTCTCTTGTTCACTCTCATGCCTTGTCACCTAGTCACCTGTTCCGTCCTGTTCTCCTTTTATCATCTATTTATCTTTTCTTTCCTATTACTTGAGCGCTCTACCTTGTCCGTGACCACACTGAGTGAGATTCTGTTCAATTTGTTTTCAGTCATTGCTTTCATTTCTATGAAGGTTGTTAATCTTTCCTTTTCAGTCTGTTGGTTCAGGTAATCAAGAATTCTATAACTCTTCACGGTTAAAAGCCGAAATCGCTACAACTTCACCGACGATCTCAAGCGATAACATGGATTCAAACCCCTCGCCTGGACCAACGGATCTCAACTCCCCTCTCCTAAAAACCCTCACAGACTCCATTCCCACTCTCTCGGAGTCAAATTTCTCACTCTGGCGCTCAAAACTCATGACTATTTTTGCTCTCAAAGGTATCGCTAAATGGATCCAATCCCCTGAATCCGAAAAATGCCCCCCGGAAATCAATCTCGAACTCGTTGGATACATCTTAGCGAAACTCGATAATCGGACGTACATCAACTGCGTTAAGGACCACCATCTGACCAATGGGATCGAACTCTGGAAATCAATCAACGAATTTTATGCGTCATCCCAAACAGCTAATAGGTCTCGAGTGTTCTTCAATTTCCTCAATCTTCAATTCGACACAAAGCATGTGGACAAATTTATCACCGATGTCAAGGCCTGTCTCATTCAAATTTCGGAAATCGGAATCAAAATGGACAAGGATATAGTCGCGTATCTCATACTCTATAAGTTTCCTCCAGAACTCGAGCATCTCAAAACAACAATCACCCATTCGCTTGGAGAATCCAAAATAGACGGCGACCTGATCCTTCGACATTTGAATCAAATCAAGAACGAAATTGCGGCGGGTACCTATGCTTCTGCTATGATGAATAAGGGCGCAAAGCAGGAAGTCATCAAATGCCGATCCACCTGGCATAACCCAATGGCATCTCATCCCAAAAACGCCTGCTGGTGGTTGTATCCTCACCTCCGCCCAAACTTCAACAACAGCTCCAAACCCAACGAAACCAAATCCGCTTCCGCCAACTTATCCTGCACTTCCTATAACTTCGCTATGACCAACTCCAAGCTTCTCACCAAAAACGCTATCATTCTGGACTCTGGTGCATCTCAATCTATGTTCAACTCGCCCGACTTCTTTGAAACCATGGCAGAAGACCACACTCAAATTCAAACAGGAAAGGAAAACTCCTCTCTGTACGCCGAAGGGGCTGGAATTGCGAAGCTCATGTCAGAAAACTGCAACGTTCATCTCAGTCAATCACTCTATGTCCCTCAACTGGCAGTGAACCTGGTCTCCTTGGGACAACTACTGAACAAAGGCTGCTCTCTTCACCTGTCGAGTCCTAGCAACTTTGTCGTAAAGTTCAAGCAAAAAGAAATCCTTTTTGGGTCAATCGAAGATAACCTCTTGGTCATTAAGGACCTCTCCCTCTCTCAGTCCGAATCGTCCCACGTGTTCGTCACTCTCACCACTCTACACAAGCGCTTTGGCCATCCTCACCTGGATCAAACCCGACTTCTGTCCAGGGACTTTCCGAAGATCAGGTGGTCCGATCTACCATGTGAATCCTGCGCCCTAGGTAAAATCCATAGATCATCCTTCAAGAGTCACATGCCCCGCTGCTCCAAACCATTTGTCAGAATACATGCCGATGTTTGTGGACCAATCAACCCCATCTCCAAGACTGGTAATTGATACTTTCTCCTGCTCACCAACGAATTCTCCCGCTTCAAGGTCTGTCTCCCCATTAAGCTCAAATCCGACGTCACGGATGAAATTATCAAATTTATCAAAATACACTCGAATCAATTCGGGTATCAACTCAAGTCATTCCACTCCGATAACGGCGGGGAATTCATCAACTCCAAACTCTCAAGTTTTTTCTTGGATTCGGGTATCATTCACACCACGTCAGAACCTCATACGCCACAACACAATCCTATCGCCGAGCGAGGAAATCGAACATTAGTTGAAGCTGCTAGAACGACCCTCATCGACATGTCCATCCCCACTTACCTATGGGATCAGATCCTAGTGGGATGCTGCGAGATACTCAACCTCCTGCCAGCTAAGGAATCAAAATTGAGCCCTTCAGAAATGTGGAACGGGATCAAGCCCAAACTTAACCTGATCCGAACCCTTGGATCCAAAGCCGTTGTCCTGAATCTCCGGCACAACATGGGAAAATTTGACCAGAAGGGCTGGGAAGGAATCCTTGTGGGTCATGACCTGCAATTCAATTCCTATCGAATCTTCATTCCAGAGCTTGGAGAAACAATTCGCTCCAAACATGTAAAAATTTTTGAGAATTTAAAGCTAACTGAACTTTCTTCACCATGCGAACCTCCTTTCGACCCACTTCTCCAAACCGATTCCGATCTCCTGGACGCTTTGCTCTCCACCAATCAAAATAAGTCTTCATCCGACTCCGCAAGCGCTGGTGGCTCGGAAACCTCGGAGTCATCGCAACCCAACGAAACCGCTGCCAATCCTGAAAACCCTGAAGAATCTCCTCCAACTCATCCGTCAAGCTCTGAGTCCTCCGACGGTGAAGACCTAACCAATCAACTCACATCCTCCGGAATCAACCTCAGAGATCGCTCCAATCTTCAACGTCCTCAACGCTATGGATTCCTTACCAGAACAGTCCCTCAAAATTATGAAGAGGCAAGACGCTCACCCGAATGTCAAAATTGGTCCATGGGCATGAAAAAGGAACTTGATGGAATCGAATCCATGGGTGTTTGGACTGGCTGTCATGCACTGCCTGAAGGTAAAAGAGCGCTGTCGACTGTGTGGGTTTATCGGCTCAAATTCGACCCAGACGACGACGGTCTCATCTTCAAGGCCAGATTATGCGTCCAAGGATTCAGACAACTGGAGTTCTTTGACTACGGAGAAACTTATGCACCCACAGGGCAAATCACGACACTTCGAACGATACTGGTCTATGCATTCCATCACGGATTACCCATCACTCAGATGGACATCAAGTCTGCATTTCTACATGCTAAATTAGACGAGGATATATATATCAAAGCCCCTCCTGGACACGACACCCCCTTTCCCTACTTCAAATTGAATAAAGCCTTGTACGGCCTAAAACAAGCACCCAAAAGCTGGTACAATACCCTTAAGAAGTGGATTCTTGACCAAAATTTTGTTACATCTTCTGCTGATCCATGTCTTTTCATAAATCAATCCGCTCAGATCTTCATCTTCTGCTACGTCGACGATTTAGTCATCTTTGGAAACTCGGAAGACTTTCAGACAAAACTGAAGTCGAAATTTGCCATCTCAAACGAAGGTCCTCTCCTCAAAATCCTGGGCAACTATATTCTCAACTCTCCGAATGGACCCTGCCTACATCAACCTGACCACGTCGAAACGGCACTAACTGAACTTGGACTTTCTGAATTGAAGCCCATCAACACACCCATAACCCCTGGCATTGCCCTCAAACCCGCGACTGACGCTGACGCATCCGAATTCTCCACCCTAAACGTCAACTACCGATCGGCGACGGGTTATCTCAATTTCATAGCCACCCGAACTCGACCGGATCTCTCCTACACAGTCTCCTCTTTATCCAGGTTCAACGCAAAACCCGGCCTATCTCACTGGAAGGAAGCCAAGCATGCCTGGCGATACGTAAAAACGACTCAGAATCTTGCCCTTCGCTTGAAGAACGACTCTTTCAGCTTTGACCTCGAATCCTGGAGTGACTCCGACGGAGGCAATGACCCCATTTCAAGGAGGAGTCATACTGGATACCTGATCTTACTCTACGGCTGCGCCGTATCGTGGCACAGCAAGCTCCAGCCCACAGTCTCTCTCTCCTCAACCGAAGGCGAACTCAAGTCACTGGTGTTAGCAACACAAGAAAAAATCTGGATCCTAAACCTACTAAAGGAGTTAAACCCGTCTCTCTCTCTCTCTCACTGCTCACATATTGACAACAAGGCCCTGAACGATCTTGTTAATTCCGAGTCCCATCACAGCGCGCTTAAACACGTGGACACTCAAATCAAGTGGCTTCGAGAACAAAAGGATGCTAAACTTCTTATTACCAATCTCGTTCCTTCGGAATCAATGTTGGCAGACTCCCTAACAAAATCCGCCATCAAACCCTTGGTCAAGCATCTCACCAATACACTAATGCAACCTCTCATGTGAACACGGCGGCGTGTTGAGAGGAAATCTCGCGAACCCCATACCGCGCTCATTCTCACCTACAACCTTTCCCCAACCTGTCACACGTGATCTTTCGCACTCCTTCTTTCATCATCACTTTTCCGCTCCCGGCTCCCTTGCTTTGCTCGATCCTCATCCTTCCATCCTCGCTCCACATTCTCCTCCTTCATCCGCTTCACATACTCCTCAGTTCTCTCCTCCGCTCCATCATATACGCTCCACCGCTCTCCTTCGCTCCATCATTCTCAATCGCTCCATCACCTCAATCATCACACCCTTATCCTCATCATTCAACCACATCACAATTACGATTCTCCCTCAATTACCTTCTCTTATCTCGTCAAGATTCTCCCCAACTCAAGCCTCGAAAGCCGACGACGATCCTCACATCTCACAATTCAAGACTTCCGCAGATCAGCTCCAACCTCGAACATCTCACTCGATTTCCCTTATCTTGTTCACATGTGAGGTTTCTTCAATCAAGAAACTGAGACATCCTACTGATTCTCTTGTTCACTCTCATGCCTTGTCACCTAGTCACCTGTTCCGTCCTGTTCTCCTTTTATCATCTATTTATCTTTTCTTTCCTATTACTTGAGCGCTCTACCTTGTCCGTGACCACACTGAGTGAGATTCTGTTCAATTTGTTTTCAGTCATTGCTTTCATTTCTATGAAGGTTGTTAATCTTTCCTTTTCAGTCTGTTGGTTCAGGTAATCAAGAATTCTATAACTCTTCACCCTCACCTCAACCTTCTAATCCTATCTTAGATTCTGCGTCACCTGAACTTCCTCCCCCACCCAGCCCAAAGTTCAATTTGAAAGGGGCATCTCCAAGGATCACCCAAATGCTGTGGAGGGAGTATTAAAGAAAATTTCTGATCTCAAAATTCCTGATCTATCTGTGGCTGAACTCCTATCGATCTCTCCATCTGTTGCTGAAGGAATGAAGAAATGGGTCTCCCATTGAGGTGTGGAAATTGGCCCTGAAGAACTCAAAGTCTCCTCTGGCACTTTAAAGGAGGACTCTGGTGGAACCAGTCCTTCTTTAGACTCCAACCTTTATTCCTGTCCCCTTGGCTTCCTTCCTTGTTATCTTGGTGACTCAGCTAAAACTGTTTCTCCTCTTGTGGATTCTGGATCTCAGCTTAACTTAATCATGGATGCTATGGCCTGCAAGCTCAAACTTAGTCCTAGGGTCAGCTTCAACTCTGCAGTGTATGGGATAGGAAATCAAGCTTGTGAACTGGTTGGTATTGATGAGGATGTACCGGTCAGGATTGGTTGAAATATTGTTGGAACCTGCCACTTTTGGATCACTCGTTTGGACAGTCCTATGATCTTGGGACAACCCTTCTTAATGGACTTTGGTGCAACCTTGATGTTTTCTGATCAATTCGGGGAGAGAATTCTTCTCCCTGATGCTGATGGCAGGAAAATTGAATTTCCTCTTTGCTCTTTGGATTCTGGTCGTTGGGAAAGAGATTTTCCTGGTCATTCTCCCAAATCATCGTTTAAGGGGAAGCAGAAGGATAACTCTAGTTCCTCTCATTTTTTAGGGGAATAGTTGATCCTACTAATGGTTGTAGTTCTTTTCAGCCTCAGACTGCAAATCAAGGGTCAAATCCCATCCCTCAGGCTTATTTTTCATTCCTTTCATCATTCTCTTCTGAGCTCAAGAACATTAAAAAACAAAAACATATCAAAATAGAAAAATCCAAAAATATTTCTTCTCCATCTCCTTCTCTCTCTGGATCTGTTGTGTCTTCTTTTCCTTCTACTTTTAAGTCTGATCAATCTTCTCTTAGTTCCGGTTTGAATCTCCGCAATGAGTCTAAACTAGATCCTAATTGCAATTCCGTTTTTGGTGATTTTGGTATGAAGGAATATGGGCTTCAGTGGAGGCAATTTGGGGTACAAGTAAGTCCTCCCAATTGTGCACTGCCAGGGCAATCTTTTACCGTCATTTTTGAAACCCTAGCTTGTGCCACACATGTGAGCAACGTATTATCTCCTGGTTCTCCTTTTATGGAAAAGGCACCCTTCAAGGATATTGCAGAACATCGGACTTGGAAGATGTTGGAACTTGGACTCAGCTTTTGTACTCAAGTCTCTCTGGTCAACTCTTGGAGGAAACAAGAACTTCTCTCTTTTGCCACCAAGTATAAACCAGTTGCTAAGAAGATCCAACCAGTCAACCAGCCTATGCCTCTCAACCTCAATCCTCCCCTTATGCGTCCTCCTCTATCTCGCGATCCTTACTGTGGTCTTCCTCAATCTCTTACTGGTCCCTTTGTGCCTAATGGACGGGTCACTGAAGAATGTCTGAAGGTGGTCAACTTTGGTCCAGATGGATGGCTTCTTCCTGATGAGTTAAATTTAATCAAAAATGTCTTATCTCTAAGAGAAAAATCTATTGCTTTCTGTGAAGAAGAGAGAGGTCTCTTGCGGGAATCCTATGGCCTCCCTTATATCATCCCTGTAGTTGAACATGATCCTTGGCAAAAGAAAAAGATCCCTATCCCTGCTTCTAAAGTTGACAAATTCATCAAGTTGGCCCGGGAACGAGTTTGAACTGGCCTGTATGAACAGTCAACTTCTAGTTACTCCAGCCCCGTCTTCTGTGTCCTCAAGAGTAATGGTAAACTTAGAATAGTTCATGATCTTCAACCTCTTAATAAAGTTACTATTAAAGACTCTTGTATCCCCCCTGCTACTGAAGAATTTGTTGAATCCTTTGCGGGAAGAGCTTGCTATGGTCTAGGGGATATTATGGGTGGCTATGACAAACAATCCTTACATCCTATTTCTCGTCTTCTCACTACTTTCGATACTCCTCTTGGTCGATTTCAACTTACTCGATTGCCTCAAGGAGCCACCAACTCGGTTGCAGTCTATCAGGCTCAGATGATGTGGATCCTCCAGGATGAAATCCCTGATCATGCTGGTATCTTTATTGACGATGGAGGAATTAAAGGTCCAGTATCTGACTATGATAATGAGCTCTTACCTTGGCATTCAGGAATTCGTCATTTTATCTGGGAATATGCTACTACCTTGGAGAGGATTCTGTTTCGAATTGAGGAATCTGGCCTTCCTGTCTCTGGATCCAAACTGGCAGCTTGTGTCCCTGCTCTGGAAATTGTTGGTCATGTGGTCTGCAAGGAAGGAAGAAGGATGGCACCAGCCAAACTCAACAAGATCATCTCTTGGCCTACCCCAATCAATCCAACTGAAGTTAGGGGCTTTCTAGGTGTTGTCACTTATGTTAGAATCTTTATCCCATCTTTATCCAAAATCTGTGCACCCTTGCGTCGTCTAACCAGAAAAGATGCTGAATGGATTTGGACCCAAGATTGTGAATGTGCTTTCCAGCTACTCAAAAGGATAGTTGGTAAAGACATAGTTTTGAAAAAGATCTCTTATAGACTTGGAGCTGGCAAGATCAAGTTGGCTGTTGATTCTAGTTATCAATCTGTTGGGGCCGTCCTTACTCAGGAAGATGAAAATGGTTGGGACCGTCCTGCTCTTTATGAATCTTCGTTGTTTTCAGATGTAGAATCTAGATACTCCCAGCCCAAACTGGAACTCTGTGGTGTGGCTCTAATGATGAAGAAACTTCAAACCGTTCTCTGGGGCCAACATTTTGAATTGCAAGTTGATGCTTGATCCATCATTGAAATGATCAACGCTCCCAGTCTTCCCAATGCTCCTATGACTCGTTGGGTATCCTTTATCCAGCTTTTCTCTTTTGATATTGTTCACAGGCCGGGAAAATCTTTCACCATGCCTGACGGTTTATCTCGACAACCTCTTGGCAACAATGAATCTGATGTTGGAACCAATTTCAATGAAGAGGAACCTTTAATCCAACCTATTTTCTCTTTTTCTTCTCAAAATTATTCTGGCTTTCAACAAGGCTTCTGGTTTAAATTAGAGCAGTACCTTTCAACTTTTCAAAAACCTCCTGATCTCTCTGCTAAGGAATTTTGATCTCTTAAACAAAAGTCTTCTAATTTTTTTGTTCAAGGCTCTAGACTTATGAAGAGAGGCAATCCTTGTGCTCTTATTGTTGTTACTATTCCCTCTAAACAAGATTCTATCCTTGAAAGTCTCCATGAAGGCCTTGGTCATCGTGGGGAAACCAAAACTTATTGACGACTATCCGAACGATTCTGGTGGCCATCTTTGAAGAAATCCGTCTCCCAATGGTGCAAGAGTTGTGAAGTTTGTCAAAAACGTGATCTTAGGAGCCCAGCTGAAATTTGTTATCCTACTGGGGAGTCCACTGTCTTTGGGAGGATTGCTATGGATGTGGTTCATATTAAGGCAGGTGGTGCTAAGTACCTCATTGTGGCTAGAGATGATTTTTCCGGATGGGTTGAAGCAAAATTTCTTAAGAACCTTAGCTCTGAATCAGTGGCAGCTTTCCTCTACGAGACCTGGACAATGCGTTATGGCCTGGCTCAATCTTACTCTACTGATGGTGGCTCTGAATTTGGGGGCAAGCTTGCTGAAATGATCCAATCTCTTCCTGGACAACATAGAGTTACTACTCCTTATTATCCTGAAGGCAAAGGCATGGTGGAACGAGGCCATGCCCCTTTGAAGGCTGCACTTGTTAAACTGGCTGGTGAAAGTGGCAAGAATTGTCGCAAATTCCTTCCTCTTGTTCTCTTCTCTGATCAAATATCAACCAAAAGGACTACTGGCTACTCACCTTATGAAATCATCTTTGGTCAAAGAGCAGTCCTTCCTTTGGATCTGGAAATGGAATCTTTCTTGGGTATCTCTTGGGAAGATGTGTCCTCAACCACTGATCTGTTAGTTGCTAGATCCAAGCAACTGGAGCAAAGTGAAGACAATCGCGATGAAGCTTATCAAAAGATGATGGAGTCAAGAGCAAAATCCGTCCAGTATTGGGAGGACAAGCACTTTAATCGAGTCAGGGAGCCCTTGGACCCTGGTGACATAGTTTTAGCTTATAATCAATCTTTGAAGACCCAGTGGGGCAAGCTTTTCTCTAATCGTTGGAATGGCCCTTATCAAGTGGTTCATCAAGTTAGAGGTGGATCTTATGTTTTGGAGGAGCTGGATGGTACTTGGTTGGCCAGAAGGTTCTCTGCTGATCAAGTCAAGAAGTTTCATTGTCGTGGGGGCAACTTATCTCAGAAGTAACTCCTCCCAATTGTGCACCACCAGGGTCATTTGCTGCATTTTTGTTGTAAAACTCTACTGTATGCCACATATGTGAGCACCTGGGACGCCCTCCTTGTTCTATTCCTGTCGCTTCTAGGGCTCATTTGGAAGAATCAAGATATTTTCCTCAACTCTTCAATTGATCTCAAGATCAAGAAATGGCCAATCTTTGCTTCAATTTCTTTGTTCCCTGCTTTTCTTTTTTAATCCCTTCAAATTTTAGATGCAGACTAGGGACAATCTGTAAGTTGGGGAGAGATGTGGTGACCAATCTGGGACACCACGCCATGTTTCCTGCAAAAACCCCAACCCAGCAAAGACCCCACAATCCAGATAAGAAAGAAAAATAGAAAAACAAACATTCTGGGGTGTCTAGTTGTTCCGGCTGTGAACCGGCTAGAGCACCCCCTCACCAAATCAAAACTTATCCCCTACCCCCTCTACCTCCCCCCCCAACTTGGCCAATGTCCCCAGCTGGTCGCAACTGCCTACTCCGTCGCAACGGCACGGTCTCCGCTTCTCTGCCCGAAGACAAATCCCCGGATTGCGTTCCTAAACCATTGCCGCGCTCCACACTCCCCTCGTCAGATCCTTCACCCCCTTCCGCCGTTTCCTTGAACAAGGTAGATCCTTGCGCAAAGAAGCGCTTGACATGCAAAGCCGCCGCCTTCTGTTTCAGCGGAGTACCGTCTAATTCCTCCAACTGATAGCTGCCGCCCTTGAACTTGGACGACACGCGGAACGGGCCATTCCACCAGTTAGCAAACAACTTCCCCCACTGAGACTCCAGACTTCGGTTGTACAGGAGTACCAAATCCCCCTTCCGCAAGGGATCCCAGAGGCGATGCGAGCAGCGCTTGTCCCAATAGTGCACCAACGCCATCGGAGTCTTCTTCAGCTGGTCCGCGGCCTTTGTAAGCATTCCGTCCCGTTGGAGGAGCTGTTTGGTGCGAGCCTCAAGCAATTTGGCAGAAATCTTCACCTTCCACCAGTCAACCCCCAGGAACGTCTCCAACTCAATGTCCACTGGAAGCACGGGGCGCTGCCCAAAAAGTATATTGTACGGCGAGTAGCCTGTTGACCCCTTCACAAAAATCCAATCCGCAAACAGAACCATTGGAAGGGTCTCCTGCCAGCGCTTACCGTCCTCCCTGCACATCTTGACCAGGGTGTCCTTGATTGGCTGATGCCCGCGTTCAATCATGCTGGCCCCCTTGGGATAGTACTCCGTTACTTGGCCAAACTTGGCTCCGCAACTTTTCACCAACTCAACCAAACGGCCGCAAAACTCAGCCCCTCCGTCCACTGTGACCAGAAAAAGCAACCCGTACCGCTGTAAGACTCCAAACGGTGCTAAGCCGTGGCAGTTCTGTGGAGGGGAAAGGTGCTGTTTAGGCTGCCCTCCTAGGAGTTACAATAATATTTAAATGTAACCGGAATCAAGGTCCAGAACCTTATGGATGAGAAATCAAAGTAAGGGAAGAGGATAAGAGTCGTCGGTAGCAATGGAAACAACACTATCTGAGGCAAGATGGTGCAGGTAAAGACTTGAACAAATAAGTCGAGGTTTGTTCAGAGTTCAATTGAACAAGGCAGTTGTAAGTAACAACGCCCACAAGCTAATAACTCTGGTCGTCAGCAGCTGATTAGGAAAGATCAACTCAATCCCAACCAACCTCCAGGTTCTCAATGAACCTGCCCAACTCTCCGCAATCAAGCGCTTGAAGGGTACCAGATAACTGTGGGAGGCTGAACAAAACAAAAGCAATTTGTTTATGAAGCTCTAGAAGCAAATCAATAAAAAATTCAAGCAATAATATCCCAACACTTCTCAAGGGACTCAAGAATAGCGTGGCAAAATTCAACCTTAAAGAAGAAGGGAGGTATAACACTCCAGGTTTTAAGCTTAATAAAACCTCTTCAATCAAACGTGATTGGCTCCAGAAAGATGATCAAGGAGAGATCAAGACCAGTATGGTCGGAAAAAGGGATCAGAGTGGTATAACACACCCAAGAATTCAGACAGGAATTCTTCTTCAACCAGCAAGGCTATTGGTTGGTGATAATGATCAAGGTCACAAGGGACAGAGTTTGAGTATGGAGGCTCAAAGGATCAAGGGGCAATCATGGATATACCCGGATAAATTGCTCAGATAAGTGGGGAAGGATGCCCACGGATAAGTTGATTTCTGATGATGAGGGAGACAGATGAGATGTTATGATGATGGTCTCCTGGGATGCTGGGCCAAAAGGCAGGGGAGAGCTTCTCCTTTTATAGACATGAGGCCCTGTATACTATGTACAAGAGATACTACAAATAGGTGCGGAAAAATGAAAACATAAAAAAAAGATGACATGAGAAGAAAAAAAGAAATGTCACCCGCGTCGAGAATGACCGCGGGCAACCAGATGGACACCCGCAACAGCGGTCGCGGGTGTTGAAAACGGCTGTCGTTGCCCAATTGGCGGCGACAGCGGGGTGAAGGTTCCGATGGCCGCGAGCGGTCGCTTGCGGTTGTCGGTTGGATCAGATGATGGGCGAGGTTGAGATGATCCTTGTGGGTTAGGATTGAGGGAGGATGATGATCATCTGAGGTAGGTCTTGATGAGATCTTTTGATCGTCGATAGGTGGTTGTTGTGCTCAATTGGCTGGTGATGATGATGATGATGAAGGTGATTTGTAATCTGAATCTGATGATGATGATGATGGCAATGATGAAGTTTGTTGTGGAGATGGTGATGAGGTGGTGGTAGGTAGGCAGACAGACGAGTTAGATCGATCGAGTGAATCGAAGGGATGGGTTGAGATCAGATGGGAGTGATAGTTGAGATGGAGATGATGGAATGAGCTAGGCCAAGAGTCAAAGGCCAAGTTAGCGAGGAACAGAGAATGATTTGACGAGTTTGGAGAGATTGTCAGAGGGTTGGGAGGGGTGATCGGACAAAAGTGACGATTGGTATTGGGAAGGATAGAGGATGAAGAGGTAGATTGAGCGATTCAAAGCAAGGACTGGCTCAAAGGGCGCCTATGGGATGGATGATTGATGACGACTGGTGGGAGTGGGGAGATTGAATTGATGGTTGACTATTGCTTGCGTCGCCAAAAGTCAGGGCCGCAAGCGCGACAAGTAGGAGTTGAACATAGGAGGGGGGGATCAAAGCAGAGAGACAGGCAAGAGGCCTGTCCTAGACCGCTAGGACAGGGAGAAGTTGAGAGATGGGGGGAAATGAAGGTACCCATAGGGGTACAACCAAAAAAGATATTTTTTTTTTTTTTTTTCCATGGTGTCCCGGATTGGTCACCACACCGCGAAAACCAATCTTCCTCCAGAAATTGAGCAACTTTGTCCACCAAGAGCTTGACCAACGGACACGCTTCCACCCAACCAGACAGGTTGTCCCGCGCGACGAGCAGATAGGCAAACTTACCGGCCTTAATGTGGACAACATCAAGCGAGACTCAACCAAAGAGGGCGTCTTCCCCTGTGGGGTTCCCAACTTCCTTGGGCAGTCTCGCCCTCCGCTGTTGACAGGCTTCGCAGGACGCCAGCAATTCCCGCACCGCATGCACTACAACCGGCCACCAGAACCGCTCTTTGACCCGCCTCCGCGTCTGGACCTCCCCTCAATGACCAAGATTGTAATGAAGGCTCTGGAGGATAGCTTCCTGATCCGCCCTTGAAGTGGTAACCACAAGAGGAACCGGAGTCTTCCGCCGCCAAAGCTGCCCCTCCTGTACGTAGAAATTCCCCGCCCGCCGCTTTGCCCATCGCATGTCCTTCTCCATAGCTCCATCGGGAAAACAAAGGTCCCGCAAGTAGTCACGAAGGATCGCGTACCGCCCGGTCTGCCAGAGCAGCAGCTGAACGCCTGCCTCCACAACCCCTACCTTGACAACCGGGGTCTCTACATTGAGCAGTTCCGCGTCCTCAAACAGGTTGTCCCTTGGATACCGCGACAACGCGTCCGGCATAGTGAATGCTTTCCCCGGAACATGAACAACAGCAAAGGAGAAAAGTTGAACAAACGCCACCCACCTGGTCATGGGAGCGTTGGGCAACGCCGGGGAATTGATCATCCGCGCCAGCGCCTCCGCGTCCACCAAAAGCTCAAAGTGGACCCCCCACAAAAGATACTGGAGCCGCTGCACGATCTTGGTGACCCCGCAAAACTCCAATTTTGGCTGGGAGTACTGGCTTTCCATCGGAGTGAAGGTGACCGACTTGTAAATTACCGGCCTATCCTTGCCGTCGTCCTCTTGAGTGAGAACCCCCCCGCGCCAAATTTGCTGGAATCAACCACTAGCCTAATTTCTCCCGCGTTGTAGTCAAGATCGCGGAGCACAATGTCACGTCCCACAATCTCCTTGAGCTTCCGGAATGCGCAATTGCATTCTTCCCCCCACTTCCACTCCGCGCCTTTCCTCGTTAGTGATTGGAGTGGGCTCGCCACCTCCGCAAACCTCTTGATGAACATACAGAAATAGCTACATAATCCCAAGAACTGAAGGATATGCAACACCGTCCGGGGGGTCAGCCATTCGAGGACCTTGTTCCGCTTTTTCTCTGCAATGCGCCGGCCATCGGAAGCAGCAACATGGCCAAGGACTTTGAGCGCCGGGACACAAACCGCCAACTTCTTCCTCAACACCGTCAGTCCTGCCTCCTTGATGCAAAACAGGATGCGTTCCAATGTCTGCGCATATTCCCACACGAAACGTCAGACGCCGGGAACTTCAACCAGCTCCGCTCCCCCATAATCGGATTTTGGACCTTTGATGCCCACATTGTCAATGAAGATTTGGACTCCCTACGGAAGATCATCCTTCAGGATCCAAGCCATTTGCGCCTGGTACACCGCCACGGAATTGGTTGCGCCTTGCGGGAGCTGAGTCTGCTGCATTCTTCCCAACCCAGTCTCAAATGCCGTTAGAGGCCGCAAGCAAGGATCCAACTAGCTCTGGTTGTATCCCTCCATCACATCCACTAAACCGTAGCAAGCGCGCCCCGCCATTGACTCAAGAAACTTGTCAACGCAAGGGGTCCGTCCTGCATCCCGGATCGTAAAGGAGTTGAGCCGCCGTAAATCATGAACAATCCTCAACAACTTTCCTTCCTGCTTAACCACCGCAAAGATTGGGCTGGAGTAACTGGACATTGACTGTTTGTAATGGCCAGTCTTCACCCGCTCCTGCACCAACTCCAGAAACTGCTCCCAGACCGCCCGCGGTATTGGAATCGGCTTGATCTGCCACGGCTTGTGATTGACAGTGGGGATGACATAGGGGTCGCAAATATTGTTTTTCAGGAGCCCCCGCTCTTCCGGTCCAAACGCAACGGCTCTTTCCCGAAAAACCAGAACCAAAATCAGCAACTCACGCTCCTCCGTACTCAACCATCCTGTTGGGCCAAAATTAAAAGCTGCAATCTGCTCCTCCGTGATCCGCGCAAAACTAGTAACCCACCCCAAAGACTTAATCGGCGTTACCCAAGGGTCCCGCAACCAAGCAGTCCGTTCAGTTCCTGGGGCATTGGCTCATTAATTGGTCGGACCTTCCGTGACACCGGCTTTTACTTGCCCGCGCTGCACCACATCATCCGCACGCATCCTTTGCTGTAAGTACTGCACATAACGGAACCGTGGCTTTCGCCTTTGCTCACAAGTGTGGCACAATGATAGGTTTTTTGAAGCGTAGTACCCTCAGGCAATGCATACTGAGAAAAGGGAGTTACTTCTGCGACGTGCGCGCCCTGCACTTTCCTTCCTCCCCCTCCCTGCTCCTTGTTAGTCAACCGCCCGCGCGAAACCAGAGCTTTTTCTGCGCGGTTTCCTTGGTTGACTAGGAAAAATCCTCCAAAGGTTGCCCGTTGCAGACCAACTCTGCGTCCGGTTCCTCCTCATACTCCAACACTCTCCTCTGCTTCCCTTGCCTGTGATCGCAGATAGTCCTCTCAAACCTTCCGCCGGACGAATCCTCCACCGTCAAGGCCTCCGTTCCTGCCTCCGGATCAAAAACCATTTGTGCTCAAAACCCAAACATGAACGGCATTCCCAAAATCACATCCCCACAATCAATCTAAAGGAAAGAGAGTGGCCTGCGGACCCTTGCAACCTAAACCTCCTCCTCCTTGACTACCCCATCCACACAACACTCCCCTCCTTTAAGCGCGCGGAGACCCATCACACATTTCCGCCGGACCAACCCCAAATCATCCACCATCCGCGATGGCAGCAGGTTCACCATTGAACCGCTGTCCACCATAGCCCACACCTTCCTTCCCGCTATGACCATTGGAACGTAAGCAAGCGGAGTCAAAACCGATTTCAACTCGCACTCCCCGCGCCCCTCCTCCTTCTGCGCCACATGAACCTGCTGCACCGTCTGAGGTACCCGGCCCTGACCACAATCCCGCAACGACTGAACCATCTTGTCTACCACCACTGGAGACACCGCCGCCAGTTCCCGCAAGGTCAGCAGAACCGGAGTCTCATTACCCATCACCCTACGCATGATTTCCGCCGCTTTATTCTTCCCTACAGGGTTTGCTGCCGGCGCCTTGGTTCCGGGCACGCGCGCGGCCGGTTTTGGAACGGCCAAAGGGGGTTGCTCCTTTGTGTCCACCTCCATTTTATTGGAGACCGCCACCTTTTCTTCTGTTGCCACTACCCTTACCTCAGATTCCACCCAAGGTGGTTGCCACAATCCGGGACCGGTAACAATGCCCAGTGACGCTTGCACCATTGTTCCTGCCTCCAGACCCCGTGTGCGCACCTGCTGCATTGCGGTCGGCTAGCTTGGCTCCATTGGAATCTGTTTGCCCGTCGGAAACATGTACCCCATCCCCGCCGTTTGAACCAATCCCAAGCTGAGATCCTTTGTAAGCTCCTTGCACGCCGATTGCCAATGACTTTTTTCCCCGAAGTAGGAGCACCCCCTCGGCACGAAGGTACCGGGCGGCCAAAACCCTTCCACCATGTGAGGTGGAGGCCCTCGCGGCTGCTGCTGGCCCATACGGCTCATGCAGATCTTCAGGTCCTTCATCAGTTCCGTCAATTTGCTTACAGGAGGGGCAGGCACGGGTTGAGGAACCAGAAAATGCGTGGAAGAAGATGGAACTGGGGCCGGAAATTGCGCCGGAGACGGAACCTGGGGGGCAGATTTCTTTGGTCCCGCTGGGAAGACTTAGCAGTGTCCTCAATAAGCTCCTCTAAGTTGAGCTCACTCTCCACAGCCCGGTGAATTACAGCCAACTCCGGAAGGAGCGTGATGCTCCCCTCCAATGACCGCTTTACCAAATTGTGATTGTAAAGATGCCGCTGCACCCTTGCCCGGAGTTGAGCGCCTAAACCGCCCAGAAACGCGCGTTTCATGGCCCCCGTCTGTCCCGCCACCACCTTGTTCTTTGACAAGTACCAATAGATCCAATCAAATGTCGAGGTGTACTCCGCCAGCTCCACCCGCGTTCTGACCCCTCCGCGCGCGCTCGCCTCCAAGGCCACGCGGTTGAAATTGCTTTCCCGGAACCGAGGTTGGCGCCTACCCCACAACATTAGGATCTCCGCCTTCAGTTTTGGCCAATCTTGATTCTTGTAGCCTTCCATTTCCTCCACATCCCGGAGCTTCTCTTCGTCCATAATGAAAAGGACAACAAGCCGGGCCTTATCAGCGTCCGACGCACCTTCCGCATCTGCAATACCTTTGTATCTCAAGATAAATTGCTCCACATCCGCGGTGTTGAATTGGATGTGAGGGTAGTTGCGCGGCCTGATGCAAACCAGACAAGTGGGTTCATGGTCACTGGAGACCAATGGGGGAATGGCGTAGCTTGTCCTGGGTTGAGCAGAGGGAGGGGGAGGAGGAGGGATGGAAAACAACAGTGGGGTTGGAGTAGCGGACCCGGAGACGGAAGGAGAAGGAGAAGAAGAAGAAGGAGCAACTGTAGGGAGGTATGAATAGGACATTGCGCCCAGTTACCTTTGAAAGACAAGAAACGGAAGGTTATTTCCCGGCCAGACCCCTAGATGTGGAAATAATAGAAGGTTATCCCCCTATAATTGTCCCAAGGTTCGGAAGTTAACGGTTCCCTGCGTTTGAAAGGAGATGAGGATGTCCAAAGTCGCACTTAAATGATAAATAGAAATAAGAAGATAAAGAGATATCTCCTTGAGAGAGAGAGAGAAATCGCCAATCCTTCAATCCTAAGAACTTTCAACATGGATTTGTATCCTGTATGAGTTCCTTTAATCTCCTGGTGAGATGAGTGATCCAATCCAATGATGTGATGTGATTCTTCCTCCTACGCCTCTATGCATGCCTCTCCTCCAACCCGGAGTTGGGAGTGAGGATAAGTCCACCCCCTCAACCCTAACCTAAGTACACGTGCAAATGACAGTATGACAAAGAAACAGAAAACAATCCCAAAACAGAAACCCTAGCCTCCTCTACCCACCTCCTCCATACCAAACTCCCCCCTTCATCCGTACGCCGTTCCGTCCATCCAGTTTGTCCTTCTCATGATGCGGTCCCCGCACCGCGCCCTACTTGGAGCCCCCCACGCCTGTCCGTATCCGTTTGTCTGCGCCCATTGTGGGTGTTTGGTAATATCCGGCATGATCCGCGCGCTTGCGCGCGCGCTCCATCCATTCCTTCATAGCCCGCAGATTTCTCCGCCCCTATGTATCCAAACCGGCGCGCCCGCGAACCTAGTTGAGCGCACTACCTTCCAAATCCAATCTCCGGGGCAGGTCGCGGCCCACGCCGCATTCAATGCTGAGCCCAACCCGTCCACCAGGTGCGGAGCCAAACAGCGGCTGCCACTGCTGAGCACTCCGCATACCCTAATGCTGAGCCGGCTTGCCTCCAATGCTGAGCGCGCAGCCGCGACGCAGTCCCCAATCCCTGTCTATAAATTGACACCACACCATTAATGACCTAGTTAACTTTCAGTCACACCACGGCGCTCTCAAGCACGTGGACACTCAGATAAAATGGCTTTGAGAACAACAGGCTGCAAAGAATCTAATCACTAATCAGATCCGTTCTCACCAGATGCTTGCCAATCCTCTTACCAAACCTGCCATCAAATCATCTGTTCTAAATCTTACAACGACTATCTTAGCGCCTCACAACTAAACACGGCGGTGTGTTGAGTTGACAGCCGTTCTCCCATTACCCAGTGTCAATACTCCAAATCTGATTGATCCTCCTCTGATCCACTCCATCCCATGTCCTCCTTCCTCCGTCTCCTATCATCCTCCTTCCTCCGTCTCTCATTCTCAAAATTCCTTCTATCTCTCTGACCTCGGCTCAAATACTCTCTTCCGGATTCCCCTTCCCTCACACCAACTTATTTGGTTGCTCATTCTCAATATTATTCAACTCATCTCTCCCCTCTCATTTGACTTGTCTCTCCCATTTCCGAATCCTATAGTCTTCAAACTCAATCTATCCAAACTCAAATTTATCCTTAATTTCCTTCCCGCACAAATCATTGACTCTCAACTACTTTTCTGTTCAGCTGTGAGGCTCATTATTCTTTTGTCATTATCCATTGAGAAATGTCCTAACTATATCTCCTTCCAGTTTCTCTTTCCTTGTCTCTCGTCTCTCTAAATTGCTGTCGTTTCCTCTCTTGCCTTTGATCAATCTCCTGTGTCTCCAACTACCTCTCACTCTCACTTAGCCTTGCACGGTAAGATCTATAAACTAGTTTTATACTCTATGTCATTCCTTCCTTGATTCTTATTCATTTTGTTCCCTTTGTTTAAGGACCCCGTTGGTCATACTTTGAAATCCAATTATCAACTTTTCACTACCATCATCATCATCAGTCATCATCATCATCACCTACCATCATCATCACCATCCATCATCACCTACCATCACCATCATCAGTCATCATCATCATCCATCCTCATCATCACTTGCCATCATCATCATCACTTGCCATCATCATCATCACCTACCTTGACCATCATCAGTCATCATCATCACCCACCACCATCATCATCCACCATCACCACCATCAACTATCATCTTCACCTCCCTTGACCATCATCAATCATCATCATAATCATCTATCATCATCCACCTCCATCACCATTAGTCATCAACTATAGGCTCAACCATTTTAAACTTTATTTAAATCATCACCTGTATCACCAAAGGATTATCAATCAGTAACCAATAAAATAAATATAAAAAAATATATAAAAGATAAGACTAGAGAAAGGATTTTTACCTTAATCAGCTTCTATTCACCAGGTCACCTATCCATTCCACCATTTCTTCCTTATCAAGCTTGAATACATTGATCCTAGGTCTGATAGAGACTACTATAGTAGCAACTCTATTTGAAAATCAGCCACCATTTCTCTTTTCTTTTATTTTTGTGAGACTACTATAGTACTCAGAGGGGCAGGCAATTCAAAACCACCCTTAGTATTCCTCTATCTTATTTGTAGTTGTAATACTAAATTCCCCCTCAAGTGACTGCCAGCAAGATATTTGCTAAACTTTACCCAATCCCAAAGGAGTCTACACAACAGAAGAAGAGATCAATCTATTCAAACAACTAAATTTCAACTATCAATCCCCCATTGGAAAACTGAATTTCATAGCAACGCTAGCACTTCCTGACATCAGCTACGCTATTTCCAATTTGGCTAGATTTTTGGAAAACCCTGGAATAATCCATCGGAATGAAGTCATTTGGGTGTGGCACTATTTACTCAAGACTATTGACTACAAATTGACCTTTAGACTAGAAAACAATTCCAACCATCTTATCACCTACAGCAATGCCACCTGCGGAGACAAGCCTGTAAATTGCCTCTCTCAAACCGGCTTCATCACGCTGTTCAAGGGAAGCCCCCTCTATTGGATGAGTCGGAGGCAGAGATGCATTGCTCTCTCTTCAACTGAATCTGAGTGTAACTCACTTTCCGCTAGTCACCTTGAGGCCAGATGGTTAAATCACTTGATCTCTGAAGTATGGCGAACCACCTTTGATCCCCCAATGCATCTTATTGAAAACAAGGGCTTAAACAACAAAAACAAAAATTTTGGAACCAAGTCTCACGCCAAATATATCAATATTAAACTCAAAAGCCTGTGAAATGACTGGCAAGACAAACTTATCCAAATTGAACTCATTTTATCTCATGACATGCTGGCTGATCCTTTGAGCAAAGCAGCCAATGCAATGGCTGTTTCTAAACTTGCCAAGTATGTTGGTTCTTAACTTATCACCACTGATAATGAGTTGAGTCGGCGTTTTGATCATTTTCTATGATTATTGCTCAGTCACTATTCACTTTCATCTGGGTTCTCTCATTGTTTCTTTGTCTGCGTCACAAGTGCTGTTCCAGAATCTTCCCATCTCTGTTGTCCTTATCCGTACCGTAGCTTTCATGAGTGTCTACTGCCAGTTCATCAGATTATTTGCACAACTTGCTGCAATGTCACTGGACTTTCACCAATGCACTCAGTCAATGCCATATCCTTGAATCTCAAGGAGATTCAACAAAGACTGAATAATAATCACCAACCATCTCATTCCAAGTCTCAAGATTGTCACCATCAAGATAGAAGTTACAACCTCCACCCAATCCAATTTGAGTCCCAGCAGCAAATAGTATGTACCAAAGTATGAATCAACTCACTATCAGTGTTGACCCTAACTTCCTTCTAAACCAGCATTACGACTCAGGACATCAAGAACAATTGGTAGGCTCAGATTGGTCTATTGGAGTATAGTGCACACAGTTTGACTTAGTCTATTTAGAGGCCATCATCAAGCCTGTAGAATTGTGCTTGCTTGTTTGTGATTAACTGTTTCTTCTTTCTTTTAAAGTCTTCTTGATTTCTTATGTTTATCAATACTTGTGCTCAAGACCATTGACTCTGCGTGTTTGATTGAAATGATAGCTTGGTCCAGGTTTTCCTACTCTTCAATTCTTTTCACAAAGCTGTTGCATGTGAACAACGCCCACAAGCAAATAACTCTGGTTTTCAGCAGAAGATTGGGGATGATCAACTCAAACCCAACCAACTTCCAGGTTCTCAATGAACCTGCCCAACTCTCCACAATCAAGCGCTTGAAGGGTACGAGCTAACTGAGGGTGGCTGTACAAGACAAAGAATTATGTTTAAGAAGCTCTAAAAGCAAACAGTAAACTGATTTGAAGCCAGGATAACCTGAAAAATTCTCAAGGAACTCAAGATTAGGCTGGCAGAATGCAACTCCAAAAAAATAAGCAAGGTATAACACTCCAGGTCTTAAGCTTAATAAGACCTCTTCAATCAATCGTGATTGGCTCCAGAAAGATGATCAAGGAGGGACCAAGACCAGTATGGTCAGAGAAAGGGATCAAGGAGTGGTATAAAACACTCAAGAATTCCAACAGAAAGAATTCACTTCAACCAGCAAGGCTATTGGTTGGTGATAAGGATCAGGCCACAGAGGGGCAAAGACTAAGGATCAATGGATCAGGGGGCAATCATAGATATACCCAGAATGAGGATGAGGATCTGATTTCAATGATAACGGGGGGACATATGCACACACTCCCATCAATTTCTTTAAAAAAAAGCAGGGGAGATCCCCTCCTTTCATGGGCCATGGGTCCCTGTAAGCTATTTACAAGTGATGACACAGATAGAGTGGAAAAAAAGAAACAATAGAAAAAAACTTTTTTTTTGGGGCATGGGACACATCACCAACCCACGCGGGCAACAGAAAACTCGCGCGGGAAACCGGTGAGCCATGAGAGCGTGGATTGGGGGGATGAGATCACAGCCGCAGAAAAGCTTGAGGAGACAAAGCAAGCCGTTAGGCAAGAGCGACCGCAGTCACAAACAAGGGTCGCGTTGGAGGTAGTAGGAGTAGTGGATAGATTGAGGAGATTGGGTCTTGATCTGATTGACAAGTCGAGTGGAAAGTTGCAGGGATGCGGGGATGGGGATCAAAGTGGGTGCAAGGGATAGGAGTAAGTCCAAATTAATTTGTTTGACTCCATCATCCTTATCCAATTGAGCCTCTTGGGGGACTTGACAGTCCTGCCTGCCAACTTGTTCATTAGAGGTAAGCCAACAACAAGGGTGATGATGATGACAAGAGATCAAGGGTGAGGATGGGGATTGTTGGGAGATTAGGACAACTTTGTTGTCCCGGTCGTCTTTTGGATGATTGGGACAGGATGACCAAAAAGGGGATTGAGGGAAGCCAATTGGGGGTGCTGGTGCCAGATAGAAGCCCGCGAGCCAAGCCGGTCTTCTTCTGCACGTTTGCCAAAAGGGTGGATAGCAGTGCAAAGCAAGGGCAAATTGAACATAGGACTGGGCGCTAGGCACCCAAGAGATGATCCTAGACAACTAGGAGAGTGGGAGATGGAAGTTTGGGAATTGGATATGGGAATTATTCCAGATCAAAAAGTTTTTTTTTTTATTTTTAATTTTTTGTTTTTTGTTTTTTGTTTTTTGTTTTTTATTTTTTATTTTTTATTTTTTATTTTTTATTTTTTATTTTTTATTTTTTATTTTTTATTTTTTATTTTTTATTTTTTATTTTTTATTTTTTATTTTTTATTTTTTATTTTTTATTTTTTATTTTTTATTTTTTATTTTTTATTTTTTATTTTTTATTTTTTATTTTTTATTTTTTATTTTTTATTTTTTATTTTTTATTTTTTATTTTTTATTTTTTATTTTTTATTTTTTATTTTTTATTTTTTATTTTTTATTTTTTATTTTTTATTTTTTATTTTTTATTTTTTATTTTTTATTTTTTATTTTTTATTTTTTATTTTTTATTTTTTATTTTTTATTTTTTATTTTTTATTTTTTATTTTTTATTTTTTATTTTTTATTTTTTATTTTTTATTTTATTTTATTTTTTTTTGGATCTAAATGGAGGCTATAGAAAAGTTCATAAAAATTTTACTTTTTCTGTACTGGTCAAGAGGTGTCCCAGATAGGGCATCACAACGGCTGGGAGGGAAAAAATGGAAGGAGATAGTTTGAAAAACATACAGAGAAGTGGGAAGAAAGGGCTTGCTGGGGAAGGAGGGCTCAAATGCGGTATTCTGAAATTGAATTGGAAGTGACTGAGCAAAAAATTAATGAAAAGGTTGTTTGGTCTTCACGCAAACTACATCCCTTGAACCTTTATCCGTCCATTGTCAAGAAAAGTCAAAAAATAACCCCTGAAGAGTTGGAACGGGCCAAACAGAAGATCAAACTGTTCCATTTCTTCAGCTCTGGAAAATTATATTTTCAAGATTGATTGGATCATGAGGATATGGTTGCCATCATCCAATTTATCCCTTTGAATGAACTCTATGAGCAAGAGAAGAAGGACATCAACTCAGTAACAACATTCCTTCACCAATCCAAAAAATTTGTCAACACTGTTTGTCCCTCAAGATCTTGGGGTGGGAAAATGTGGGCAACTAGATGGCAAAAATCAATGGACCCTTCTGAAATATTTGGAAAATATTTGAAGAAAGATGCTGTCAAATACTCCACTGAAGAGTATTATTTTTTGAACCTTAGGTCTGACAAGGTCTCTCATATATTGGGCCAAATGTCTTGAAAATTATCCAAACTTGCATTTGATTCCAACCATGAGGCTATGATGGAAAACAACATCCCTTCCTTCAACTCATTGGAATTTGAATCTGGCCTTACTGCTTTTGACTGCTCACCTCACATCACCTTCACCTCAGACTCCTTCTACAATTTGCCCAATATTGAGCAAGGTGATTTCTCTGACTATTGCTTTTTACTTGTGGTCCCAACCAAAAACTTGCATGGACCACTTATCAACAACAAGGATGAATATCAAGTATCTAACCGCCAATTTGTGCTCCCAGACTTGGGTTTTGGGATTGATTTCAAACAAAAGGGTATTGTGAAAATGGTTTGGGCAGCAAACAAGTAAAATAACTGTACTTTTCCTTCATTGGATACTGCTACCCATACTAGGATGGCCATGTCCATGCAAATCAATGTTGGAGTCAAATCTGCTCTTATGCAGACTGCCACCCAAGCATTCTAAGTCTTGGTACTGAAAGCCTGAACAGCGTTGTCAAACAACACATCAGATCTTTAAAGCTAAACCCAAGAAAACCCTTGTTGAGTGGACAGGCAAAATTTCCCATCCAGCAATGGCGCATTTAGCTTAGTGGTTAAAGCATCACTCATGAATGTTGAGGTCATGGGTTCAAATCCCATAGTGCACAACTAAATTTTGGATTCTAACATGTTAGCAAGAGTCTTCAGCCAAAAGGCGCACCCTAACAGGTGAACAAAGAAAAGATGACCAGAACCAACTTGAGTTGTGAATAGCTGTATACACCCTGCACAGAGCAAGGGGGAGTGTTGGAGTAAAATCTGCTCTTATGCAGAATGCCACACAAGGATTCTAAGTATTGGTACTGAAAGCCTGAAAAGCATTTTCAAACAACACATCAGGTCTTTACAGCTAAACCAAAGCAAACCCTTGTCGAGTGGATAGGAACAATGGCTCATCCGGCAATGGCGCATTTAACTTAGTGCTTAAAGCATCACTCATGAATGTTGAGGTCATGGGTTCAAATCCCATAGTGCACAACTACATTTTGGATTCTAACAATCAATAGAACAACTCAAAACACTAGCAAGGACTTGGCCAGTGGCAAAATATATCTTAGGAAAAAAATATAAATAAAAATAAAAAAGATTTGTTCATTGGTGGTGTTAAAAATACTCTCAAACTTTGTTGCAATCAAAAATAATTTTTTTGTTTTTATTTTTAAAATTTTTATCAAAGTAAAAATATTTACAAACCAAGCAATTGAGTAATTTCCTTTATTTCATCCACAGTTCTACTGCTACCAATACATGCCATGGCTACCAATAACCTATCTTTTTTTTCTGTGGCTAGCCTTTACCTCTCCTTTGGAGCCAGTCTTTCTCTTGATCTTTCTCCTTCTCCTCTTCTTGAAACTCCAGCTTGGCCTGTTTGATTTTCCACTCAGCATCCAACTTGTGTTGATGAGCCAAACTCTCATCTTTCCACTTTTTGCAATCCATAGCCAGTTTATGATCCCACTTCTCATTTTAAATTGAATTTTTTCAGATTCTATTTGTGATTTCAATGTTTTTTGGAGGGGAATAGTAATGAGCTGTATTTTGAAATCAAGGAGAATCCAAAACGCTTACTTGAATCCTGCTTCTCCATGATATCCTCAAAACCAGAAAAGGTTGAAGTATTTCTCCTCTTTTGATGGCTATTGTTAGAATTATGGCCAGCAAATAGCTTAGGCAAATGAGCAGTATTTAAAGAAAAAGAAATGCTGGACACTGGGTGTCAATATTGACTAATGGGGCTCTCACAATGGGGCAATATGTTGGATGAATTTGATTGGAATGATGAATGAATGGATGGAAAACAGCAGGGAGAAAAGATCCTTAAGTACAAAAGATTGGCCTCTTGTGAGCCCATGATACAACAAGCCAAAACACAAATTTTCCGCCCCAAAAGAGCTCTACAGGCTCTACTGGCCTTGTTACTTGGTTGGGACTGCATCAGCCTGCATGGCGTCAGTTCCTGAACCCTTACGACTGGCCTATTCTGGTCCATTCCAGTGTTTCCACCTTTATGGGGCTGAACCAGCCCCTTGGCTGGTTGTCCGTTACAACCAGCCATGATCACCTCATTACGTTTTTTACGGGCTGGTTGCCTCATGCAGCCAGCCCCTGGCCCCTCAAATGGGCCAGGTGGGACCCAGGGCACACCTGTGTCCGGTCTCAGACTCACATGGGGGGGGGGGTGTGACCAGCGGACATGCTGTCCCCCCCCTCTTTCTCTTAAATCCCTGGTGGGGGCGGTCAAATCCCCTCACCAGGGGCCCTGGGGGTTGATACCCCAAGGGCATTGTCAAGAAGGTTGGACTGGGAGGTGATCAGGTCCCCCCAGGCCCATTGCTCCTCCCCCTTGGTAAAGGGGGGGGGAGAGCGCCCCTTTTCTCGGTTGCTTCACACAATTGATGGTGGAGGGGTGATGAGTTCCCCCCCCACCTGCCGGTCACTACACTTGCGGCCGGCGCTGCCACCTCCTTGGGAAAGGGGGTTGTCAGGTCCCCCCTGCCCTGAAAAACCGCACTGTCGCGGCTGGTCGCTGGCTGGTTCAACCCAGCCAGCTTAACCCCATCCCCCTTGCAACAGCAAGCAAGGGGAGGGGGAGTGAGCCGGGGCCGCAAGCCCCGGCTCCGCGGCGCTGGTTGCCAGGCGCGACCAGCCAGGCCCACGTGGCATCCCACTGCGCAGGATCCCTCGGCCGCGCAACAGCCCCGGGCGGGCCGTCGGGCCCCACGTGGGCCGTACCAAGGAACACAGGCGGCCCCAAATGGGCCGCAAAACGGGTGGTGGCCCCTAGCGGGCTGCAACAGGGGCGGCGGCCCCAAGCCTGAATCTTGAGAATGACATACTTTGGCGGGCCAGCCCGTCTGGCCAAGTATTTCCATATTCAAGCTTGGGCCCTTTTATGCCCAAAGAAGCCCATCTGGTTTGGGTGGCCCATCCACCCTGGCGGGCCCATGAGGGCCTGTGTCCCAAAAGACCATAAAAACGTGTTTTGGCGCCAAAATTCCCAAAACCAATAACACCCACATAGGCCCACGTGGCCCACGTGATGTCCAATGGGCTGTGGAGGCCCATTTTTGCATCCCATTTGGATTACACACTCCTATGCACATTACCTGAGTGCATCCGCATTTTAACAGCTATTTGGGTTGATGTTGATGGAATTTGAGGCTTTTTGCTTTCCCTTTGCAGAGGAGGTTTGTGTGGGAAAATCATTTCTCTCATTTAAAGGGGATTACAGAGGCCCCATTGGCTTGAGTATTTGGCCATTCAGGCATGGATGAGCCTGTTTTTTACAATCCAAATCAGTCAGGATTAACCAGACAGAGGAGAAAAGATCCTGGTTCCTTATTTGAGAAGATGATGACGATGGTGGTGATACAGGAATAACTTGCTCCTTGTTGGCCAAGTTGTTAATTCCTTCCACCCCAGGAAGAGACAAATCCAAAGAAGGAATTGAGGGTTCTACAGAAGGTTTTGAATTTTTGATCAATGCTAATGTAGATGTGATTGGAGCTGATTCTGTTGGAATATCCTCCTTCACATCAGACTGGGCCCACTCATAGGTTTCATTGGGATCATCATTGCTAGACCAAGCATCCACAGCCAGTTCCTCCGCATCAACTGAATCTGATTGTTGGGAATCAAAAGCCCCTAAAGGGGTTATATTGGCCTTCTTTCCAAAGATTTCATCCATTTGAAAATAAAAAGGACAAATGAAGTCCAACTTATCAACCACCAAGTTGATTCCCTTTGCTTTATTGGAGTTAGTGATACCAAAGCCAGTGGAGATTGACATTGAGTGGGATTTTTTTTACTTGGTCTAATAGTTCTTGAATTGCTCCCGCATCTTTTTGGATGAAAGATACAGCCTAACTTTGGTTTTACTCTTGAGTTCATTGGCCATCAGGATATAACCATTGAACTTAGAGGATGGAGGTTGGCCAACTTGTGTTTCATTTTTGGATCCAAAGCAAGCATAGTAGTTGGATGGAATTTTGAGCCAGTTTAACAGGATGATGTGATCAGCTCTTTTGAGCTGACTTGAGCCTTTGAAAGCTGATGGGGGAGGATTGTTGGATGTTGAGTTCCTGGGGGATTTTTGCTTTGGTTGAGTGGACTTGGGGGAGGGGGGGGGAGTGTTGCTGAGGGGCTATTCAAAAAGAGTAAGTGGGATGAAGTGATGAAGCAATAAATCAATGAAAGTAAGGATGTGATGAGAGGGGGGATGAAGTGATGAATCAATGAAGCAATTAGAGGATGGATGTGATGAAAGAAATAAAGTGATGACAGTGATACAGCAAGGTGAGAGTGATGAAGTGATGAAGCAATGAGAGTGGTGAAGTGATGAAGCAATGAGAGTGATCATGTGATGAAGCAATGAGAGTGATGAAGTGATGAGGATAGCAATGAAGCAATGAGAGTGATGAAGGGATGAGGATAGCAATGAAGCAATGATAGTGATGAAGTGATGAGGATAGAAATGAAACAATGAGAGTGATGAAGTGTTCCAATAAGGTTGGAGGATGAAAACAGGGGTGATGATGTGGAATGATGCATGGTTGAGCTGTCAAAGGCCTTTATATACTTTATTTGAAAAAACCCATTTATTTTCAGGTAACTTTGACACGTCTGATGTGAAGTAAGTGGGTTTTTTTGATTTTAAATGGCAGGTTTGGGTTGAAACCTGCCATGAAAAAACAGCGGGTTTGCTTAACTTTGATAAGCCCTATTGATTGATTGTGGACAGTGGCAGAGGAGGAGGAGGAGGAGGACGCCTCCGCCAAAAATCAATTGATTGTGGCCCTCTCCTCCTGTTCTGCCGCCAGCAATTGATCAATTTCCAGCAGCAGCCCTCTCCTTGTCTTATTTTGCTGGCAATCAATTGATTGCCAGCAGCGGCCCCCTCCTCCTCCTGTCTGCTGTCGCTGGCAAGCAATTGATTGATTGTGGGTGGAGGCAGAGGAGGAGGAGGCCGCTGCTGGAAATTGATTCCTGACTCCTCCTCCTCTGCTGCAGCCAGAGGCCTCATCCTTCTTCTCCACTGCTGCTGCCAGCGGCCACCTCCTGATCCTCCACTGCTGCCACCGGAAATCAATTGATTGATTGCTGGCAGCCTCCTCCTGCTCCTCCTCTGCTGCTTCAGGAAATCAATTAAGGGTGGCCTCCTCCTTTGCCTCTGCTGGCAGTTCAAAGTGGGTGGCAGCCTCCACCACCACCTCCTCCTCTGCCGCCTCCGGCAATTGATGGATTGATTGCGGGCTGCAGCCTTTGATGGACACATTTGATTTCCTGGGACTCTTTCAGACAGGTACATTGTCCAATCTGGCAATGGCAAACTTAGGTTAGTGGTTAAAGCATCACTCATCAATGTTGAGGTCATGGGTTCAAATGACATAGTGTGCAAAGTTTTGGATTTTAGATCTGCCACTTCCCTCAAAATTTTATTCAAAAAATTGAATTCCTTGTTGATCCTCACCCCAATCAAAGTACATGGTTGGGAGGGAACAAGATGGGAGGAGATGATTTGAAAAGGGTGATGATAAATTCACGGCTGAAATTAGCCATGTACACAATTTATTTGAGCCATGTGGCACCTCTGCACAGCTACATTTGAGCCATGTGGAGCTCCACATGGCTCAAATGTGGTCAGGCTGTACTCCACGTGGCCTAGGACTGCCGTGTGGTGTCTGCAAGCCTAAATATGAGCCGTGTAGAGCCCCACACAAGTTGAATGCAGTTGTGTAGCCTTGTGGCACAACTACAATTCTGGTGGCCCAAAAAAAATAAAAAACAAAAATAAAATAAATAAAAAGTAAAAATAAATAAAAAAAAACCTGAAGAAAACCAACCAGTTGCCTTCCAACTTGACTAGCCCTAAATTAAAAGGGCCAAAAAATACAAGAAGTATATTTAAAAGCCATAAAGTAAAAGTGCCAAAAAAATAAAAGTCTTTTGGACAGCCAAAAAATACAAGACATCTTTTGGCCAGCCCTAAAGTAAAAGTTCCAAAAAAAATAGAAGTATTTTGACCAGCCCTAAAGTAAAAACACAGAAAAAAACAAGTTCAACTTGTGTTAAGCTGATACCATCACAAGCTTAACTACAATTTAAGCTTTCAATGGGATCAGCCCAACACAAGTTGAACTGACTTACAATTAAAATCTCATTCAAAACACTCATCAAAATGTTGTTAACTCAAAACACTCAACATAATGTTTTTCAAAATGTGATAACCCTTTATATTAATAGAATTACAAGATCAGCATCAGAACCCAAACCCAAATGATGAAATTAATATATAAGTTAGATTACAACTCAAGTTGATTTTTGAGGTGATCAACCCAACAAGCTGCTTTTTTATAAACCAAGAAAGGGGTTTTGGAAACTATGGGCAGGGTTGGAATTACATCTCCCTTAAGTAAAAGCTGCATCAAATGGTTATTGTTAATGAAAAAAATGAACATAGGATTTGATTGTTCTTTTACACCCACTTTAATAGGAGCAAAAGTGTAACATGAATCCAATGAAATGAAACATATTTGCATTTCATAAGTACCAGTAATTATTTGACCCATATCTAACTTTGAAAGCCATTTTGAAGATGGAATCTTTTCATTGATTTCATTGACATCAAGTCTTTTTTCTATCTTTTCAAAGTCTTTACTGCCACCAAGGATCTTAGCATAGAACTTCTTATTTTTCCTCAATGTTTCAACAATTTCTTTCCAAACTTTAAACCATACATCCTCATCATACCCAAGTGATTTAGCAATGGCTCTAAAACCACAATTTCCATCACCAACCAGATCCCAAACCCCACCCAAGAACTTATGTAAGTTCTTGGGTATTTGATTGAGGTAATCCACTTCCTAAAATGAAAAATTTCTTAGCCGGAATTCTAAACTCATTAAAGGATTGAACACTCACCAAAGATGAGTTTCTGTTTGACTCATCAATTTCTTCTTCTTCATCATTCAAAAAGGAATTGGATTCCAATGGCATCAAACCTGATGAACTTTTAGTTTCTTCAACTGAACTTTGAAATTCAGATGAAGAGCCTGACTTGGACTATAAACAATTCACAATCAGTTCATTAAACAAAAAAAATGAACCTTTCACAAAAGAAAAGAATTAAAATCATTTTTCTTTTCTTCTTTGGTGCCCTTCTACTTCTCTTTGCCTGCTTAAGTTCCTTTTCAACATTGTCAAATCAATCAGGATCTTGTGGGGTATCTGTCAATTTTGGACTTCCTCTGCTTGATTGCAAGACTTTAGGTTCAAGTCTTGGCTTTGATTGATAATTAGGGGTCTCCTTCATCAAGTGCTTCAACAGCCAACAATAATCTTGATCAGGATGATTCAAGATCATTGCATTGAGATTCTCATTTAACCAAGAATTGTTGAGCAGTTCATCAACATCAACCTTGAAAAATTCAAAGTATCAAATATTAGTCAAGTAGGAATCATCATTCAAGAAGCATTAATCACAAAGTGATTTGAACAATCCAACTTAAACCAACTTACAGAAATAGAACCGCAAGGGTCATAATCCAACCTCCACTGAGGATGAACATCTTCAGGAACAACGGAGCCTCTTGAAACTAGTAGATCACCTATTTGGTGGGAAAAGGGCAAACCCATAGTCATTGAGTATGAATTGTTGCAAAATTCCCATCATTGTTCCCCCCTAACTTATCTAATTGTGTTGGAATTCAAGAAACTCTGCCCAGATTATTCTGGCTCACCAATCCTTCCTTTTGTTCCTTCTCTGCTGTCATTCTCTTCTCAATTCTTCTCTGATGTCATTCTCTTCTTTATTTCTTTGCGCTTTTCTATTCTCCTTGCTGTCTCTTTCTTTCACCCAATGTTGTTGTCTGGCCACACGGCCCAAATCATCAACAAAGCAGACTTGCACACTCAAACTCATCCACTGCCAAGACTCCAAATCCAAGTACACAAATAAAAAGCTTCAACCAAGGATCTGATCCGGGTCCCCGTGACTTTTCTTAACAGGAATCACCAATCTCAACAACTGACTGGATGGAAAACCATCCCTAAATAACTCTTCTCAACAGCTATCCTTGAAGGAGTCAATCACCTCCACCAATCAAGCTAATCAAGGAGTCAATCACTCCTCAAACTATTCAACCAATCAAGCTTCCATTCACTGTCTACCTTCCTTTCCTTTGTCTCTTATTGTGTCTCATGCTATCTGGTCCTTTTTATGTGTTTATTCCTGTTTGGTTCACCTTCTTTTCTGTTTCATATTGCTGAAATTGGGTGTCCTTTTTAGTCTGCAATTCTATCAAATTTTTCCCCAACAAGTTTGATTTCTTGTAAAGAAACCTTTTATCCCAATGGTAACAGTTCATTAGGAAGAAATATTCTAATCTTTATTCAAGAGTTGTTAAGCGCAGCCTGAACCAATTTAATTTGATTGGAAACTGTTCCCTCTAGGTTTCTACAAACATCCAACATGCTTTCTGAAATGTTTGCAAGAAATTAATTGAGAGTAGTATAGGCCCCTTCTGTTGAGTCCTGAGGTACGCTGCTGAAAACTCACTGCGCCTCTGCACATATCAATTTCATCTGCTGTCATTGGTCCTGTCACTGTCACCTCCTGTTGCCCCTCTTTCCTTTCCTCCATAATCCAATTACCTGCATGCAATGTAAAGACTCTAATTCCAAGTGTGACCCTGTCTATTTAAAGCAAGCTGAACCGGGCCCACAGCTCAGAGAACCATCACCTCTTGAGTGATCACTGTCTCCTGTGGGTTTGCGGTTCAGGTATGCCAGTTTCCTTGTTTCCATGATTATGTCTGTTTTTTCTCCTGTCTTGTAAGACTTCCAGCTTCCTTCTCTTCACCTTAGCTCACCAGTGCTCTGAGATCTCAATTCCTTGTGCAGGTTTAAGAGGCTTTTTGGGTCTCAGATTATTCATAGCAGAGTTTTTTGTTTTACATTAATCTCCACTTTTCTTGGTCTTTTTGGGTGATTATCACTTGTGCTGGTTGTTTTCATTTCCTCATCAAATTTTTTCTGAAATAATTGTACTTTTAGCCTCTCAATTTCTACAGTTTTAAAGTACCAGGGCTCAACCCACCACGACCAAGAACTACATCTGAAAAGGAAGAACCCAAATCAGTAAGCCAAATGCACAACTGGGGAAAAGGTCAAAAAATAGTCTCAGAAAACGGAGGAGAATTTTTCAACAAGATCTGGCTTCCCATCTGAAACACAAAGGGATTTCTCACCATTTCTCTCCTCCTCACACTCCACAGCACAATGGCGTAGCCAAAAGTATGAATTGAACCATCCTTGACAAAACGCGGTGCCTACTACTTCAAAGCAAATTTCTAAAGCATCTATTGGGAGAGGCAGTCAACACTTCTGTGGGCCTCTGTAACATTTTGCCATATTCCTTAAATCACTGGAAGACACCAAGAGAACTATGGTCAAAAACAGCCTTCAAATATACATTTCTAAAAATGTTTGGATGCAAAGTTTTGTATCTCATTCCAAAGGCCAATTGTACCTCCAAACTTGAGCCTCCAGGAAGAATTGGCTACTTGCTAGGGTATGTACATAATTTTTCCAGTTACAAGGTATTTGACCCAGTAACCAAGAAATCCATGATCACCTCAAACATTAGGTTCTACAAAGACAAATTATATCCCACAAACCGCAAAAAGAGGGTGCTTCAGCTTTTCAACAAAGAAGACAACGGAAATCTTCTTCCAACACCCCCAGAACTGGCTGAAGCAAAGCCAATTCCAGAGGTGACTCTGAAGGAGGGGCAAACCAAACCCCCTGATTCAAACTCAAACATGATACGCTCAAACGTCTCAGCCAACCTTTCCAAATCCCAAATCCCCAGCCACTCTTGCTGTGAAGGTTTAAAGATTGGAGCATCCAATGAAGTCCATCTCACCTATGTAGAAGAAGAGGATCCAATCACACTCAAGCAAGCTTTGAACTCAAAGAACCAACTTGAATGGATGGGGGCCATGAACAAGGGAATTCTGAAAATGATTAGATTCAAAGTCTGGTAGGGAGTCAGCGCCAATCAAGTCAAAAGACCAATCAAATGAATCTGGGTGTTCAAAAATAAACGCAAAAACCAGAATAGGATCATTGAGTTCAAGGCCCAACTGTGTGCCCAAGGCTTCAATCAAACTCTGGGAGTGAACTATCATGACTCTTTGGCGCCAACTGGGGATAAAGAATCACTACAACTTCTGATCTCCTTGGCTGCCAAAAACAAGCTATCTTTTCATCGGATGAACGTGAAATCTGCATTCCTGAACATGCCTTTAGAAGAACAAATCTAAATCAAGACTACCCAGAACGTACCCATTAAACTAGCAAAAGGATTTAAGATCCTAAAAGCACTCTACGGCCTGAAGCAGGCACCACACCCAAGCTCACCAGCTGATCTCCAACAGCTTCCAGCAAAGAAAAAATGACAAATGCATGTTCTGGAACTCAAACACTTAGCTGTACTTCCATATTGACAGAATCGCCATCTTCAGCAAGACTGCCTCTTTGTTCATCAACAAGATTAAATGCCGGTTTGAAATCAAGGACCTTGGCCCGGCCAAGCTACTCCTTGGAATAAATGTAGACCAATCCCAAAAGGGCCTCAAGCTCTTGCAGCAGACCTACATAGACTCCCTTGTCTCACAATACTCCCTTTCAAATCAAAAACAGCACTTGTTATAATTATGGCCAGCAATTAGCTTAGGAAAATGAGCAGTATTTAAAGCAAAAGAAATGCTGGACACCTTGTGTCAATAATTGCTTGATGGGCTCTCACAATGGGGCAACATGTTGAATGATATCTTTGATGAATTTGATTGGATGATGAATGGATGGATGGAAAACAGCAGGGAGAAGAGCTCCTTAAGTAAAAAAGATTGGCCTCTTGTGAGCCCATGATGCAACAAGCCAAAAGGCAATTTTTCTGCCCCAAAAGAGCTCTACAGGCTCTACAGGCCTTTTTACTTGGTTTGGGATACCTCAGCCCATATGGCATCAGTCCCTGTACCCTTAAAACCAGCCTATTCCGGTTGTTTCTGGTTTTTCCACCTCAATGGGGCTGACCCAGCCCCTTAACTGTTCAAAACCCTGGGCGGGTTGTCTGTTAAAACTGGTCCTATTGCCTCAAACACAGGCTGGTTGCCTCATGCAACCAGCCCCTGGCCATACAAATGGCCAGGTGGGACCCAGGATACATGTGGGTCCAGTCTCAGACTCACATGGGGGGGGGGGTGTTACCAGCGGACATGCTGTCCCCCCCTCTTTCTCTCAGATCCCTGGAGGGGGCAGTCAAATCCCCCTCTCAGGGGCCCTGGGGGTCAATACCCCCAGAGCCTTGCTACAGTAAGTGGGATGGGGGGTGATCAGGTCCCCTCAGCCCGTTGCTCCTCCCCCTTGGTAAAGGGGGGGGGGGGAGAGCGCCCCTTCCATGGTGGGAAGGGTGGTCAATCCCCCCCCCCCACCGCCGGCCATCTTGATGTGATTAACCTGGCCATCTCCTTTGGTGGGGGGGCAATCAAGTCCCCCCAACCATGACGGGTTGCTGGCTGGTTACAACCAGCCCTCCCTCTCCCTTCCCCTTGCAATGGCAAGCAAGGGGAGTGGGAGGAGCTGGGACCACCAGCCCCAGGGCCGCCATCCAGCGCGGCAGCCACAACAATGGCCCCACCCAGGCCTTCGGGCCCCATAGATGGGCTGATGGCAAAAACAGCAGCCCCTAGCGGGCCGCGACTGGTCTAACTTAATACCATTCTTTCTATTACTGACTTTCATTCCTAGCACCTGTTTCGCCAGACCAAGATATTTTATCTTGAATTACTTTTTGAGTGTCTCCATGACTCTCCCTTTACCATTTCCAATAATTATAATTTCATCAACACATAACAACAAAATGGCATCCTTTCTTACAAAAAGGCAAGGGTTGGCCTCAGAAGTCTTGAAACCAATCTGTATCAGTTTCTCACTCATGGTATTATACCAGGATCTAGCTGCTTGCTTCAATCCATAAAGGGATCTACACAGCTTGAGGACATATTCCCATTTATCTGCTGAAAGAAAGCTTCTAAAACAGATTTTCTCCATGGTTTCTGGTTTAGTCTCTACCAAACATTCACAAAAATCATCAGGGATTGACATATAAACAGTCTCCTCCTCTCCAAGTTTTGCATTCAAGTATCCTGTTACAAAATAAGCTTGTCTGATTTCTTCTCCCAACTCCACTGCCAGAGCAATGATTTACCTGAAGGTGGACAGCCTTCCAGTTGGTGAGAAAGTTTCTTGGTAATTGATACCCTCTCTCTGCTTGAAGCCCTGTGCAACACATCTTGCTTTGAATATTTTCAAAACTCCACTTGTGTCAAACTTCTTGTTAAACACCAATCTAGACCCCAAAATGGTCTTTCCTTTTGGAACAGAATCCTGCTTAACCACTTCAAAGACACTATTATTTTCTAGAGAATCAAATTCCTCAAAAATAGCACTCTTCCAGTTGGCTCTCTCATCTGAATTCATAGCTTGGCCAAAGCTATTTGGATTGACCCTGTTACCCATTTCTGAACTTAACTCCAGGACTTCATTGAGCATACACTGTTCCTGAAATGTATCTTCCTCATATCCTGCAGCAGCATAATGGGAATTCCATTCCCCATACCTATCAACTGGTACTCTATTCCTACCACTCCTTCTTACTGGAGGTGGAGGCTCATCTGGTTCCAAATTAATGGACTCCCCTGAAGCGGGCACTGAACCCTCTGGTGGCACATCTGCCATCTCTTCATCTTCTGGAACCACATGTTCCTCAGCCTTTGCTGGTGAAATAGGTGCTAATTCTATTTCTTGCTGTGACTTATTCACAACAAAATCTTCACTCCTTTTGAGTGGAAAGTTACTTTCACCAAAATTTACATCCCTACTACGGATAACCTTTCTTGTCCCTGGAAAATAGATCCTATACAATTTACTGATTAAATCATAGCCTAAAAGTGCCCCTGTTCTGGCTCTAGGGTCTAATTTTTTGACCATCTCATTATGGTGGACACTATAATACACCAAGCAACCAATTGGTCTTAGGTGTGATGTTTTGGGGTAAAACTTTCAAAACTGATAATGAGGACTCTTCCCATTAACACTTACAATTTTATGCAACAGACAGACTGTACAAATCAACTCAGCCCATCGGAACTTTGGTAGACCAGATTGAGACATAATAGTTCTGGCCTTTTCCAGGAAAGTCCTATTCATTCTCTCAACTATTCCATTATTTTGTGGAGGAATTGCAGTAGTGACTATATGAATGACACCATAATCTCTCAATAACCTCTCAAACTCTTTAATCACAAATTCACCACCTCCATCAGTGATAACCCTCTTGATCTCCTTCATTAGACCATTCTGTTTCCAGACTTTGAAGATTAAAGAAACCTCCTCTGTTGTCTGATCCTTAAATACAATTGGTTTAACCCAAACATAATTAGTTCCAGTGTCAACTAAATTGATCAAGTATCTTGCCCCACCAAGGGACTTTGGTGTGAATGGCCCTGCCAAATCAATGGAAAATTCCTCTCTACAAACATCAGTGCAATCTCTAATCTTTGAGAACACATTTCTAGTCTTAGCCCCTAAGTTACAACTCTCACAGTTGCTGTCCTTTACCTTATGGCCACTTCTATTGTGAGAAACAGTGCTCAAAGCTGAGATTTTAAACAAGCTTGCACACAAAAGATTGTTCCAAACCTGTCCACTAAGAACAGTTCTCCCATTCATATCAATAACAATCTTATCTTCTTTAAGATAACAAATCTGGAAACCTTTTTTCCACAACACTCCCAGGGACACAAGTTTATAAGGCAACTCTGGTACAAAGAAAACTTTCTCAAAAGAAATTTTGACACCCAAGTGATTTGCAAGAACAACTTTTCAAATTCCTTTAATCTGAATTCTTCTGCCTTTCTGACCAACATTTACAACTCCATCATAATCACTAAGATTTGAAAATAAATTTGATTCCAAGAACATGTGATCTGTACAGCCAGAATCAATCAAAACAAGAACATCCTCCTTCAATCCTCTTAATAGGAAAGAAGCTTTATCAGTCAATGATAAGTTCTCATCTTTGAGGTTAAGATTACTCACTTTGTAATCAATCAAGTCCATTTCTTGATCCTCATCAATTTTGGCCTTCTTGTTGGGACCTTCTTTCCCAACAACCATTTCCATCGGACCATCAAACACCACCATTGCAACGTTTTCAGTAGTGAGATTGACCTCCTTGTCATTCTCTTTGGACTTCTTCCTCTTCTTGGCCTCCTTGCAATCCTTAGCATAATGCCCCTTATTCTGACAATTATAGCATAAGACCTTGGACAAATCCTTTTTTGCCTTCTTGCAATATTTTCTAGTCTGTCCAACAAGGGCTGTTCCAGAACCCCCCTTCATCTTGAACTTAAGATCATCCTTTTCAATCATTTTCAGCAAATTCTCCTCCCCAGGAAGAGGATCCAATTGAGAAAGAATTCTGACTAAAGAATCAAAATCTTTTGGTAGCTTCTAAAGGATTAAGAGTGACAAACACTCAGGATCCATGTTAAGTCCTGATGACTTAAACTTGGCTATGCTAGAACTAGCCTCTGCAACAAACTGTTTACAATTCAAATATTGTAACTTAAACAGTTTATTGAAAGCTATACCCTTCTGGTGAACAGAATCACCAGCATACTTGGACTTAAGCAACTTCCAAAGGATGCTTCCCCTCCTCCTCTAATCTTCCCTAAGAGTATCCGCAACCCATGTCACACGATTCTAATCAAGATGCCTAAGGATGAGATGATAAGGCTTTTTCTCCACTTCTGAACTGATCAAAGTGTTGTCTGAATCCATTATCTCCCCACAACAGATGTTTTCCAGCTCACTATCCATAAGGACAGCCCAAGCATTATAATTCTGACTGTTCAGAATTATCTTGGTGGAGCTAAAATCAGGGATATAGGACATCTTCCTGGAAAAATTGAGGTCTTTGAGGTTCTCCAGAGTAAGGTACAAGGGTCTAGATGGCTTGGAAGTAATGATGATGTTGGTACTGATAATGTGTTGTAATTATGGCCAGAAATTAGGTTAGGCAAATGAGCAGTATTGAAATCAAAAGAAATGCTGGACACCTTGTGTCAATAATTGATTGATGGGCTCTCACAATAGGGCAACACATTGGATGATATTTTTGGTGAATTCAATTAGATGATGAATGGATGGATGGAAAACAGCAGGGAGAAGAGCCCATGATACAACAAGCAAAAAGGCAATTTTTCCACCCCAAAAGAGCTCTACAGGCTCTACAGGCCTTGTTACTTGGTTTGGGCTGCATCAGCCCATATGGCATCAGTCCCTGTACCCTTACAACCAGCCTATTCTGGTTGTTTCTGGTGTTTCCACCTCAATGGGGCTGACCCAGCCCCTTAGCTGTTCAAAAACCTGGGCCGGTTGTCTGTTACAACTGGTCCTATTGCCTCACACACTGGCTGGTCGCCTCATGCAACCAGCCCCTGGCCATAAAAACGGCCAGGTGGGACCCAGGACACACCTGGGTCCAGTCTCAGACTCACATGGGGGGGGGTGACCAGTGGACATGCTGTCCCCCCTCTTTCTCTCAGATCCCTGGAGGGGGTGGTCAAATCCCCCTCTCAGGGGCCCTGGGGTCAATACCCCCAGGGTGTTGCTATGGTAAGTGGGCTGGGGGGTGGTAAGGTCCCCTCAGACCGTTGCTCCTCCCCCTTGGTAAAGGGGGGGGGGGAGAGAGCGCCCCTTCAACGTGGGGGGGTGGTCAATCCCCCCCCCACCGCCAGTCGCCTCAATGGGACCAGCCTGGCCCTCTCCTTCGGTGGGGGGTGATCAAGTCCCGCCCACCATGACTAGTCGCTGGCTGGTTACAACCAGCCAGCCCTCCCCCTTCCTCTTGCAATGGCAAGCGAGGGGAGTGGGAGGAGCCGGGACCACCAGCCCCGGGGCCTCCACGCAGCGCGGCAGCCGCAAAAACAGCCCTGCGTGGGCTTTTGGGCCCCATAGACGGGCCAATGGAAAAAACAGTGGCCCTGAGTGGGCCACAACACGGGCAGCGGCCCCAAGCAGGCCACAACGCGGCAGCAGCCCCAACCAGGCTGCAACACGGGCTGTGGCCCCAAGCCCCAAGACTAAATAAACAATAATTTTGCAGGCCAGCCCGTCTGGCCATGTATGTCCAAAATAAACCATGGGCCCAATTATGCCCACACAAGCCCATCTGGCTGTATTTGCCCATATAACTCACTGGGCCTGTTAGGGTCCATGTACCAATAGGCCTGTTTCACGGGTTTGAGGCCAGTTTCCCCGAATCCGTGGCATCCACACAGGCCCCTATGGTCTGTGTGAGTGTCCAATGGGCCAGAGAGGCCCATATGTGCATCCCATTTGGATTACACTTATATGTAGCACACACGTAAGTGCATACATATTTTAACAGCACTCAACGCCCTTTTGACCCTACTCCAAACTCCTTCTGTCCACCAACAGCAAACACAAGGACTTTTTTAAGACTAATCTAGACTATAGAAAATTGGTCAGCAAGTTGAACTACCTAGGCTGCAACACCTGCCTGGACATTACCTTTGCTACAAATTATCTCTCTCAGATTCTCCAAGCACCAAATATCCATCACTAAAACAAGGGTCTTGAAATACTCAAGTATCTCCAGCACACCATAAATCTAGGGCTTCTTTACCCTCACACTAAACTCCTGGACCAATTGCTTCAAGCCTACATTGATTCTGACTGGGAAACTTGTCAATCAACCAGGAGATTAATCAGTGGTATGTTAATGCTCTGGAACAGCCATGTCATCAACTGGAAGTCAAGGAAACAACCATAAATCACTCTATCAACTACTGAAGCAGAGTAAAAATCAGTATGCAACACTATGAAGGAATTCCTGTGGCTCAAGGGCTTGATCCAAGAAATCTTCCACGTGCATTTCACCAAACCCACTTCCATCCACAATGACAATGATGGGGAAATCAAGCTGGCCAATAGCCTATCAAAGCAAGCCTCCTTTCCCACAAAGAAAATCCACATCCGCCATCACTTCATCAAGGAGGAGGTATCCAAAAGGTAAATCAAACTGATTAAGGTAAAAACCAATGCCAATGCCGTGGAATTTCTCACCAAACCGGTATTGCATGTCAAGCTGGCTACGTTTTTTGCAACCATCAATGTTGGGTAAGTGACTCTTGAGAATGGGAGGGTTTTGAGTCCTGAGGGACGCTGATGAAAACTCACCATGCCTCTGCACACATCAATTAAATCTGCTTTCATCAGTCCTGTCACTGTCACCTCCTGTCACGCCTGTTTCCTTTCCTCCATAATCAAATTACCTGCGTGCAATGTAAAGACTCTTATTCCAAGTGTAACCGTATCTATTTAAAGCAAGATGAACCAGGCCCACAGCTGAGAGAACCATCACCTCTTGAGCGATCACCGTCTCCTGTGGGTTTGCGGTTCAGGTACGCCAGTTTCCTTGTTTCCATGATTATGTCTGTTTTTTCTCCTGTCTTGTAAGGCTTCCAGCTTCCTTCTCTTCACCTTAACTCACCAGTGCTCTGAACTCTCAATTACTTGTTCAGGTTTAAGCAACATTTTGGGTCTCAGATTATTCATAGCGGATTTTTTTGTTTTAAATTAATCTCCACTGTTCTTGGTCTTTTTAGGTAATTATCACTTGTGCTGCTTGTTTTCATTTCCTAATCAAAATTGTTTCTGAAATGATTGTCTTTTTAGCCTTTCAATTTCTATAACTTCAACCCAAGATTTTGTTTTATTTCCAAAGTCTGGGTTTTTGAAATTCTTAGCCGTTACAGACGTCTCTTTGATAAAGAAGATATTATGATCCATATACTTGAGTACATCCTCAGGGTCTGCCAAAAAACACTTTATACAATTCATAATGTAAGCAACCCAAAACTAGGAAGATTAAAAGTAGAGGCAGTGATTTGGCACTTAATCTAAGTGCCACATGATTGACCTGTGCCTCCTCCTTTGTTTTTGAGGCGCCATACTAAGCCCAAAGAGACATAAACCTTTGCCACCCTTGAATGTCATTATTGAAGCACACTTTACAGTTTGCTTGTATGTTTTTAGACAAGCGCCATTGACAGCACTGTCTTGTTGACTCAGGGAATATTTGTTCTAGAGCACAGATTGAAGCTTTTCAAGGTCTGTCACAAAGACTTTGGGAAGTCTCTCAGGATCATAATCCAACTCTTTTAGCGCCTTTACAGACAAATGGTAGAACTCAAACATTTCTCTTGTTATAAAAACAAGAGCTTTTGTGAAAGTGTTCTGGTTGGAAGTGTTGGAATCCTGAGTCTTCCTTTTCTTTGTCTTTGTCCCCTTTCATTCTCCTTCCAATGTCACACACCTGTCTCACCTGCCCCAGTCCAACACCATGTTCCTGCGCTGTCCTCAGTCCAATCTCCAGCTTCCCGCAGGCTTCCTGCTCATGCTACAGGTAGGCACACTGCATTCTTGCAGCTCAAAGGCCTAATTAAACCAGCTCAACTGAGATCCTGTGTCTGCCGTTAGGGCTCTCCAGGTCCTCTCAGTCAAGTAAGTGATCTATTGTTTCCTTTTCATTCATCAGCCTGTATCCATTATGTTTTCCCTGCTGTCTCTTTCTCAATGAGTCTTTTGTCCTTATCAACTCATTCAACCAACAAATCACACCACTTTGAAGCCAATCCTCAACAAATCATCAAGTTCAGTCTCATCTGGATAATGCTTTCCTCAAGTTGTCAGCTTGCTACTATGTACAGAGCAACCTGTCAATAGCAACACAAAACTATGAAAAAATAAGAATATCTCAATTAAAATAATAAGGAGTGAGAAATCCATGAATATTATTACAGAAATGGATTCCTCACACAAAATTAGGTAGGGTAACTCACTGACCCCACCCTTGAATTCCAAGTCCTTACATTTTTAAAATAATTAAAAAGAAAAGTACTAAAAATTACAACACAAGTATGGCACTTTTTGGCCATTCTAATATTTCACACGCATTTTCACGTATAGGGTTTACACCTAAAATTCACTCAGAATTGAGGTGTTGTGTATATTTTAGGAGTTACACGCGGAAATGTGTTATGTCACGATTCCCGCACGCAGCCCCGCATCATTACATATCCCTACATACTAGTAGTAGCAGATTCCCGCTTACTAGAGACCTGCGCGCAGCTGATTCTTCCACGCACGCAGCGGATCCTACCCCGCGCGCATCTGTACTAACTGATCCCCACGTCTGGATCGGTCGTGACTAATCTGACAACCAGGTACCTCTCAGAAGAGCTACAAACTAGTTAGGGTTGCCCAGTATATGTAAAAAACTGACATATGAATTCCTAATGATCTAAAAGGATCAAAACTTAAATAAAATTAATGAAAATTAAGTTTAAAACATTTTTGATAATAATAAATCAAAGATCAAGGATTATCATGTAAATCACTGACCCTGATCTTTGAAGACCACAAAACACTACAAGGAGTGTTCATAAAAATTATTAAAAATTATCTACAAGATCAGCAGATAATGGACAATTAGTAAACATCCACATCTGCCTGCTTTGAAGCAATATCAATAGTAAAAATGCAGGATGAGTACAGAATGATCAAATTTACGCTATAACAAATTAACAGATCCTGTGGCTAAAATACTACAGAAATACAGAAGATCTAAAGACAGCTGATTGACAGAACCAAGTGGACGTGCTAATATTGCCCTGACTGTCTTTCAAGCCTCAGCCCACGAGCAGAACCCTCTCTACGTTCCCTGAGAAGCTCAAAATCACCCCAAAAAGGTATTTATACAGACCTCTTTGGATCCATTATTCAAGCATAGTTACCAGGAATTATTTATTATCAATCAGAAACCATGTAATTGTTGATCAAGTGCTTATATTAAGATAAGCAAGTGATTTATGACTTAGTCTGTAGTAGTATTATTTACCCTTATTAACCAATCAACCATTGAAGTTTTGTTGAGCAATCTACCCCTTCTGCTCTGAAACCCTTCCAATTATTCCAGGATTTTTGTGGTAAAGTGCTCAGAGTGGGTGTTACCCTTCCTGTCTTGGCCATTTTTGCTGTTAAGCCCGTCCATTAGTTGAATAAGTGCTTTCTAAGGCACCCATCTGTCAAATAAATTCCTCTTCCACATTCCGCGCTCCTCTGTCATGATACTTCTCACCCCGCACCTTTCACCAATCCTTCACCAATCCCCGCGCCCCTCCCGGGGATTCCAACTCCTCTCAGATCCTGGGACGTATGAAGATCAGCCAACTCAAGAAAATCATGACTTCAACTTCCAACCTCACCATCTTGACTCTCAAGATCATCACTCAACACTCAATCAAACCTCAATCTCTCTTTTTCTTTTTCTCTTTTTCTTTCTTTGTTTCTTTGATTCTTTTCTCATTTCCTTATTTGTTCTGTTACCTTTCTTTCGCGTATTATCATTCAAACTCTTATCAATTCAATCTCAAATCCTGGACTGACTGGTAAGACCTTTGTCCATCGCTGACTCTTCAACACATGCTTAACCTAATGCTCAGCTTCTCTTTCTTCACCAAAGTCTCTCCTATCGTGCTGTTCTTTTACTCCATTGTGTCTCTTCCAATAAACCCAACTGCCACTTGCCACAGCTGTCTTGTGCCAGATGTTTGTTATCTTCAATTTCTTTCTCCTCTTTCTTCATTTCTTCATTTCCTCTTTGGTTGTCTCCAAACTGATGACTCTTACGGTTCAGCCATCTTTGATCAATATCAATCTAGTGATTTTTCATTAATTCAACACGTTTAAAAGCCAAAATTGATCCAACTTAACTAACCAATCCAATGGAGGGATCCAGCAACAACAGCTTTGGCCAAATAATCCTCAAGGCTAAATTGGAGGCTGTTCCAATGTTGACCGACAAAAACTATTCTATTTGGAAAGATACAATGACCATGCTACTCGAGCTCCAGGGAATCAAGGAGGAACTCAAAGAAAATTCCAAAACTCTTAATGCTGTCAACGACATGGAAACTTGGGTAATTTTTCTTTCTAAAATTAATTCCGTGATGCACAATAATGTCGTCAATCCTAAAAACATTTCCTCCGCCTGGCTTCTCTGGCAAACAATCAAAGAACAATTTGCCTCATCCCAAACTGCCAATTGTGCGCGTGTTTCCAAAAAAATTCCTCTATCATCAATTCAAACCTGAGTCAATCAATCTCTTCATAACTGAAACAAAATCTTGTTGAAGAAAATGATAAATGTTGGAATCAATCTTCCCAAAAATATTTTGTCCTATCTTATTCTTTTCAAATTTCCTCCTCAACTTCACTCCCTTTGTCAACAAATAATGCACTTGGACAAGACAGTCACAATGGATCTTGTTCTAAATCACCTTATCCAACTTGAAAACAAAACCAGAGTCAAGTCCAAGGAAACTAAAATCAGCAATAACGCTCTTATATCTTCTCAAATTCCCAACAGACCCATACCCTCTGACCAAAGATGCAAGAAAGGATTCCACAATCCCATGTCACCAGACCATTCAGCCAATAAATGCTGGCATCTCCACAAACATTTAGCTCCCAAATGGTGGAAGGAATCACAAGATTGCTGGAGAGCCTCTCTCAACTCAAACTCAAAAACCAAAGAGGTAGCTCACTACGTCACCCTTCTTACTTGGATCAAGGAGATCAATCCTCAAAATCAAATTATCCTTGACTCTGGTGCATCTTGTCACATGTTCAACTCTCCCAACTTCTTTTGTCAACTCAAAGAACTTCATGGTGAAGATTTTATCAGCACTGGAAAGGAAGGCCCAAAGCTTCAGATAAAGGGAAAGGGTACTGTCAGACTCTCTTGGAAAAACTTAGAAATCTCACTCTTGAATTGTTTCTAAGTTCCTGACCTTGTTGTGAATCTCATCAGTCCCGGTGAATTAATCACTAAAAAGAACTTTCAACTCATCTCTTCCTCAAATCAATTCTCTCTCACCGTAAATTCACAACTGGCCTTCTCCGGGTTCATTCAACAAAACCTGTTCATCCTCAATCCCCCCTCTCGCATTGGAAACAATGATAAATACTGCCACGTGACACTGAAAAATGCAGATTCCAGTGAAATCACTCACCTTCATCAATCCTTTGGACACGCGAACCCATATTGCCTTAAAAATCTATTTCCATCACTCTTGTCCAAAGCTATTTCTGATTTCCAATGTGAGGATTGCGTTGTGGTGACCAATCCGGGACACCACGGAAAAAAAAAAAAATATCTTTTTCGGTTGTACCCCTATGGGTACCTTCATTTCCCCTCATTTCTCAACTTCTCCCTGTCCTAGCGGTCTAGGAAAGGTCTCTTGCCTGTCTCTCCGCTTTGATCCCCCCCTCCTATGTTCAACTCCCACTTGTCGCGCTCGCGGCCCTGACTTTTGGCGACGCAAGCAATCGTCAAACCACTTTCAACGATCCCTTCTCCTCCCCCCGAGCTCATCCCACAACTCTGCCATCAATCATCATCATCCTACCATCCCCCTTAAGGACCCACTACAACCCTCAGCCCTGAAACTCATCCCATCCCCCGAGAATGCTGACATGCTCTCTTGAATTGCTCATCCGTTCGACTCGCTCCTCTTGGCTGCCCCCAACTCAACAAGCTGTCTTCTACCCATCCGTCGTACCCCTTCCTCTCACCCCCTCGCCTTTTGATTTCAATCTGGCGTCCTCCATCGTGCCACCTCTAAATCTTGCCTCAATCCTCACCATCTCACCCGTCCTACCGATCCAATCCGCTCTAGATCCACCTCCGTCTCATCCTCCACCTCCTCTACCTACCCTCTCATCCTTCAACCCTCTTCTACCTCCTCCTCGCCTATCGTCCAATCCGACCGACAACCGCGAGCGACCGCTTGCAGCCGTCGGAACCTTCACCCCGTTGTCGCCGCCGATTGGGCAACAACAGCTGTTTTCGACACCCGCGAGCGCTGTTGCGGGTGTCCATCTGGTTGCCTGCGGTCATTCTCAACGCGGGCGACATTTTTTTCCTTTCATGTTGTTTTTATTTTTTTTTTATTTTTTTATGTTTTCATTTTTCCGCACCTATTTGTAGTATCACTTGTACATAGTATACAGGGCCTCATGTCTATAAAAGGAGGGGCTCTCCCCTGCCTTTTGGCCAAGCATCCCAGCATCCAGCAATCCAATGAGACCATCATCATAATCAAACTTATCCGTGGGCATCCTTCCCACTTAAATGAGCAATTGATCCGGGTATATCTATGATTGCCCCTTGATCCTTTGAGGCTCCATACTCAAACTCTGTCCCTTGTGACCTTGATCCTTATCACCAACCAATAGCCTTGCTGGTTGAAGAAGAATTCCTGTCTGAATTCTTGGGTGTGTTATACCACTCTGATCCCTTTTTCCGACCATACTAGTCTTGATCTCTCCTTGATCATCTTTCTGGAGCCAATCACGTTTGATTGAAGAGGTTTTATTAAGCTTAAAACCTGGAGTGTTATACGTCCCTTCTTCTTTAAGGTTGAATTTTGCCACGCTATTCTTGAGTCCCTTGAGAAGTGTTGGGATATTCTTGCTCAAATTTGTTATTGATTTGCTTCTAGAGCGTCATAAACAAATTGCTTTTGTTTTGTTCAGCCTCCCACAGTTATCTGGTACCCTTCAAGCGCTTGATTGCGGAGATTTGGGCAGGTTCATTGAGAACCTGGAGGTTGGTTGGGATTGAGTTGATCTTTCCTAATCAGCTGCTGAAGACCAGAGTTATTAGCTTGTGGGCGTTGTTACTTAAAACTGCCTTGTTCTATTGAACTCTGAACAAACCTTGACTTATTTGTTCAAGTCTTTACCTGCACCATCTTGCCTCAGATAGTGTTGTTTCCATTGCTACCAACAACTCTTATCCTCTTCCCTTACTTTGATTTCTCATCCATAAGGTTCTGGACCTCGATTCCGGTTACATTTAAATATTATTGTTACTCCTAGGAGGTCAGCCTAAACAGCACCTTTCCCCTCCACAGAACTGCCATGGCTTAGCACCGTTTGGAGTCTTACATTTGGTCCCCCGGGCGGGGATCAAACCAGCAACCTTGGGATTTACAGTCCCAAGACATTTAAAATCAACCTCAAAATCTGATCTTTTTTTTTTTTCTTTTTTTTTCTCTCTTCCTAAATCTGATCCGTGGAGGCAACTTATCCTAGAAGTAAGTCCTCCCAATTTGTGCACCGCTTGGGCAAGATACTTGTTGTTTTTGGTGAAACCCTACTCTTGCCACACTTGTGAACCACTTTGGAAATCTGCTCTTTGGATCCCCTAGGAACTCTGTTATTTGATATGGCATCTTCAGCTACTCCAACCACCTCTGTCTGACCTAAGATGGTAAAGATCAAACCTCAGAACAAGAACTTAGGCTTCAACGGTACAAATGTTGAGCAATTCTTGGACTCCTACGAAATGGCTGCTGAAGTGGATGGAGCTAGTGAATTTTATATGGCTTATCAGTTGCAATTCTTTATCTCCTCTGATGAAGTTATGGAGGTAATCAATTCTTTCGAGGGATTTGAATCCCATAACTGGACGCTTCTCAGGGAGGCTATGTTGGCATACTGGGGAAAAATAGATGTGGCTAGGTTTACTCTGCAGGATTTGGATGCTCTGGTTTCTCAGTGGATCTCCAATGGTGGCATTTCTTCAGCCTCTGACTATCAGATTTTTAGGAAGTCTTGGGATCCCATTAAAAACTATCTTATCCAAAACAATCACATTGACACAGTGGAAAAAATTCAAGCAAAGTTCTTCCAATCTTTTTCGTTGGCTGTGCAGGAAAGAATTAAGGAAGAATTGGTCAAATATGGATCCATGATTACCACCAGGGATAATCAATTCAAGCTCCCTGTTTTTCTCACCCTTAGGAGTACTGTGGATAAAGTCATGAAAGGTGAAACTGCTCTTACCTTTGAAAAGCCTAGAACTACTGAACCGGTCCATGCTCCTTCTTTTAAAGAGTCAAACGAGATTATGATTAAAATGGAGGCAGATTGTAGGCCTAAAGCAGATCCTAATTCAAATCGAGAACCTACTACTATAGATGAAATCACCAAGTTACTTAGGGCCTTTGAGAACAAAATAGATCAAAAGATTTCTTTGCTAGCTAATCCTAAAACTCCTTCTTCTGTCCCCAAATCAACTCTGGTCTGTTACTACTGTCATAGGGAAGGCCATGGAACCGGACGATGCCAAGAACTTCAGAAGGACCTAAATGAAAAGGTGGTAGAGCAGAGGGGGAACAATTACTTCCTCCCTAATGGTGCCCTAATCCCTTTTTACTCGTCTCGTCCTATCCAACATGTGGTGGCCTCTTACCAACCATCACCTCCTGTGAAAGCATCTCTTTCTTCCTTTGAATTTTGATCATCCTGTGGTACCCTCCAACCTTGGTATCCTCCAGCTATTTCTTCCTCTAGTCTTGCAGGGACTACTTATCAATCTGATCCAGCCAGGAAACAACATGAGGAACCTAAACCTCATAAGGCTCCTTCCTTGCCAACTTCAATCCTTCAAAAACCCGTTAAACGTCAATCATCACTTGAGCCTCCTTCCTCTGATGTAGAAGACATGGAGGTGGAAAAGGAACCACTCATGGAAAGTTTCCAAGATCACCCTGATCCTTTTCCCTCACCTCAGCCTTCTAATCCTATCTTAGATTCTGCGTCACCTGAACTCCCTCCCTCCACCCAGCCCAAAGTTTGATTTGAAAGGGCCATCTCCAAGGATCACCCCAATGCTGTGGAGGGAGTATTAAAGAAAATTCCTGATCTCAAAATTCCTGATATATCTGTGGCTGAACTCCTATCAATCTCTCCATCTGTTGCTGAAGGAATGAAGAAATGGGTCTCTCGTGGACGTGTGGAAATTGGCCCTGAAGAACTCAAAGTCTCCTCTGGCACTTTAATGGAGGACTCTGGTGGAACCAGTCCTTCTTTAGACTCCAACCTTTATTCCTGTCCCCTTGGCTTCCTTCCTTGTTATCTTGGTGACTCAGCTAAAACTGTTTCTCCTCTTGTGGATTCTGGATCCCAGCTTAACTTAATCTTGGATGCTATGGCCTGCAAGCTCAAACTTAGTCCTAGGGTCAGCTTCAACTCTGCAGTGTATGGGATAGGAAATCAAGCTTGTGAACTGGTTGGTATTGCTGAAGATGTACCGGTCAGGATTGGTCAAAATATTTTTGGAACCTGCCACTTTTGGATCACTCGTTTGGACAGTCCTATGATCTGGGGACAACCCTTCTTAATGGACTTTGGTGCAACCCTGATGTTTTCTGATCAAGTTGGGGAGAGAATTCTTCTCCCGATGCTGATGGCAGGAAAATTGAAGTTCCTCTTTTCTCTTTGGATTCTGGTTGTTGGGAAAGAGATTTTCCTGGTCATTCTCCCAAGTCATCTTTTAAGGGGAAGCAGAAGGATAACTCTAGTTGCTCTCATTTTTTAGGGGAATAGTTGATCCTACTAATAGTTGTAGTTCTTTTCAGCCTCAGACTGCAACTCAAGGGTCAACTCCCATCCCTCAGGCTTATTTTTCATTCCTTTCATCATTCTCTTCTGAGCTCAAGAACATTAAAAAACAAAAACATATCAAAATAGAAAAATCCAAAAATATTTCTTCTCCATCTCCTTCTCTCTCTAGATCTGTTTTGTCTTCTTTTCCTTCTACTTTTGAGTCTGATCAATCTTCTTTCAGTTCCGTTTCAAATCTCCGCAATGAGTCTAAACTAGATCCTAATTGCAATTCCGTTTTTGGTGATTTTGGTATGAAGGAATATGGGCTTCAGTGGAGGCAATTTGGGGTACAAGTAAGTCCTCCCAATTGTGCACTGCCAGGGCAATCTTTTACTGTCATTTTCGAAACCCTACCTTGTGCCACACATGTGAGCAACGTATTATCTCCTGGTTCTCCTTTTATGGAAAAGGCACCCTTCAAGGATATTGCAGAACACTGGACATGGAAGATGTTGGAACTTGGACTCAGCTTTTGTAATCAAGTCTCTCTGGTCAACTCTCGGAGGAAACAAGAACTTCTCTCTTTTGCCACTAAGTATAAACCAGTTGCTAAGAAGATCCAACCAGTCAACCAGCCTATGCCTCTCAACCTCAATCCTCCCCTTATGCGTCCTCCTCTATCTCGTGATCCTTACTGTGGTCTTCCTCAATCTCTTAATGGTCCCTTTGTGCCTAATGGACGGGTCACTGAAGAATGTCTGAAGGTGGTCAACTTTGGTCCAGATGGATGGCTTCTTCCTGATGAGTTAAATTTAATCAAAAATGTCTTATCTCTAAGAGAAAAATCTATTGATTTCTGTGAAGAAGAGAGAGGTCTCTTGCGGGAATCCTATGGCCTCCCTTATATCATCCCTGTATTTGAACATGATCCTTGGCAAAAGAAAAAGATCCCTATCCCTGCTGCTAAAGTTGACGAATTCAACAAGTTGGTGCAGGAACGAGTTTGAACTGGCCTGTATGAACAGTCAACTTCTAGTTACTCCAGCCCCGTCTTCTGTGTCCTCAAGAGTAATGGTAAACTTAGAATAGTTAAGGATCTTCAACCTCTTAATAAAGTTATTATTAAAGACTCTTGTATCCCTCCTGCTACTGAAGAATTTGTTGAATCCTTCGCAGGGAGAGCTTGCTATGGTCTAGGGGATATTATGGGTGGCTATGACAAACGATCCTTACATCCTATTTCTTGTCCCCTCACTACTTTTGATACTCCTCTTGGTTGATTTCAACTTACTTAATTACCTCAAGGAGCCACCAACTCGGTTGCAGTCTATCAGGCTCAGATGATGTGGATCCTTCAGGATGAAATTCCTGATCATGCTGGTATCTTTATTGACGATGGAGAAATTAAAGGTCCAGTATCTGACTATGATAATGAGCTCTAACCTAGGCATTCAGGAATTCTTTGTTTTATCTGGGAATATGCTACTACCTTGGAGAGGATTCTGTTTCGAATCAAGGAATCTGGCCTTACTGTCTCAGGATCCAAACTGGCGGCTTGTGTCCCTGCTCTGGAAATTGTTGGTCATGTGGTCTGCAAGGAAGGAAGAAGGATGGCACCAGCCAAAGTCAACAAGATCATCTCTTGGCCTACCCCAATCAATCCAACTGAAGTTAGGGGCTTTCTAGGTGTTGTCACTTATGTTAGAATCTTTATCCCATCTTTATCCAAAATCTGTGCACCCTTGCGTCGTCTAACCATAAAAGATGCTGAATGGATTTAGACCCAAGATTGTGAATGTGCTTTCCAGCTACTCAAAAGGATAGTTGGTAAAGACATAGTTTTGAAAAAGATCTCTTATGGACCTGGAGCTGGCAAGATAAAGCTGGCTGTTGATTCTAGTTATCAATCTTTTGGGGCCGTCCTTACTCAGGAAGATGAAAATGGTTGGGACCGTCCTGCTCTTTATGAATCTTTGTTGTTTTCAGATGTAGAATCTAGATACTCCCACCCCAAACTGGAACTCTGTGGTGTGGCTCGAATGATGAAGAAACTTCAACCGTTCTCTGGGGCCAACATTTCAAATTGCAAGTTGATGCTTGATCCATCATTGAAATGATCAACGCTCCCAGTCTTCCCAATGCTCCTATGACCCGTTGGGTGGCCTTTATCCAGCTTTTCTCTTTTGATATTGTTCACAGGCCGGGAAAATCTTTCACCATGCCTGACAGTTTATCTCAACGACCTCTTGGGGAAAACAAATCTGATGTTGGAACCTATTTCAATGAAGAGGGACCTTTAATCCAACCTATTTTATCTTTTTCTTCTCAAAATTATTCTGGCTTTCAACAAGGCTTCTGGCTTAAATTAGAGCAGTACCTTTCAACTCTTCAAAACCCTCCTGATCTCTCTGCTAAGGAATTTCAATCTCTTAAACAAAAGTCTTCTAATTTTTTTGGTTCAAGGCTCTAGACTTATGAAGAGAGGCAATCCTTGTGCTCTCATTGTTGTTACTATTCCCTCCAAACAAGATTCTATCCTTGAAAGTCTCCATGGAGGCCTTGGTCATCGTGGGGAAACAAAACTTATTGACGATTATCCGAACGATTCTGGTGGCCATCTTTGAAGAAATCCGTCTTGCAATGGTGCAGGAGTTGTGAAGTTTGTCAAAAACGTGATCTTAGGCGCCCAGCTGAAATTTGTTATCCTACTGGGGAGTCCACTGTCTTTGGAAGGATTGCTATGGATGTGGTTCATATTAAGGCAGGTGGTGCTAAGTACCTCATTGTGGCTAGAGATGATTTTTCCGGATGGGTTGAAGCAAAATTTCTTAAGAACCTTAGCTCTGAATCAGTGGCAGCTTTCCTCTACGAGACCTGGACAATGCATTATGGCCTGGCTCGATCTTACTCTACTGATGGTGGCTCTGAATTTGGGGGCAAGCTTGCTGAAATGATACAATCCCTTCCTGGACAACATAGAGTTACTACTCCTTATTATCCTGAAGGCCAAGGCATGGTGGAACGAGGCCATGCCCCTTTGAAGGCTGCACTTGTTAAACTGGCTGGTGAAAGTGGCAAGAATTGTCGCAAATTCCTTCCTCTTGTTCTCTTCTCTGATTGAATCTCAACCAAAAGGACTACTGGCTACTCACCTTATGAAATAATCTTTGGTCAAAGAGCAGTCCTTCCTTTGGATCTGGAAATGGAATTTTCTTGGGTATCTCTTGGGGAGAGGTGCCCTCAACCACTGATCTGTTAGTTGCTAGATCCAAGCAACTGGAGCGAAGTGAAGACGTTTGTGATGAAGCTTATCAAAAGATGATGGAGTCCAGAGCAAAATCCTTCCAGTATTGGGAGGACAAGCACTCTAATTGAGTCAGGGAGCCCTTGAACCCTGGTGACCTAGTTTTAGCTTATAATCGATCTTTGGAGACCCAGTGGGGCAAGCTTTTCTCTAATCGTTGGAATGGCCCTTATCAAGTGGTTCATCAAGTTGGAGGTGGATCTTATGTTTTGGAGGAGCTGGATGGTACTCGGTTGGCCAGAAGGTTCTCTGCTGATCAAGTCAAGAAGTTTCATCGTCGTGGGGGCAACTTATCTCAGAAGTAAGTCCTCCCAATTGTGCACCACCAGGGTCATTTGCTGCGTTTCTTTTTTGTTGTAAAACTCTACTGTATGCCACATATGTGAGCACCTGGGACGCCCTCCTTGTTCTTTTCCTGCCGCTTCTAGGGCTCATTTGGAAGAATCAAGATATTTTCCTCAACTCTTCAATTGCTCTCAAGATCAAGAAATGGCCAATCTTTGCTTCAATTCCTTTATTCCCTGCTTTTCTTTTTTTAATCCCTTCAAATTTTAGGTGAAGACTAGGGACAGTCTGTAAGTTGGGGAGAGATGTGGTGACCAATACGGGACACCATGGAAAAAAAAAAAAATAATAATAATATCTTTTTTGGTTGTACCCCTATGGGTACCTTCATTTCCCCCCATTTCTCAACTTCTCCCTGTCCTAGCGGTCTAGGACAGGTCTCTTGCCTGTCTCTCCGCTTCAATCCCCCCCTCCTATGTTCAACTCCCACTTGTTGCGCTCGCGGCCCTGACTTTTTGCGACACAAGGAATTGTTGAACCACTTTCGACGATCCCTTCTCCTCCCCCCGAGCTCATCCCACGACTCTGCCATCGATCATCATCATCCTACCATCCCCCTTAAGGACCCACTACAACCCTCAGCCCTCGAACTTGTCCCATCTGCCGAGAATGCTGACATGCTCTCTCGAATTGCTCATCCGTTTGACTCGCTCCTCTTGGCTGCCCCCAACTCGACAAGCTGTCTTCTACCCATCCGTCGTACCCCTTCCTCTCACCCCCTCGCCTTTTGATTTCAATCCGGTGTCCTCCATCGTGCCACCTCTAAATCTTGCCTCAATCCTCACCATCTCACCCGTCCTACCAATCCAATCCGCTCTAGATCCACCTCCGTCTCATCCTCCGCCTCCTCTACCTACCCTCTCATCCTTCAACCCTCTTCTACCTCCTCCTCGCCTATCGTCCGATCCGACCAACGACCGCGAGCGACCGCTCGCAGCCGTCGGAACCTTCACCCCGTTGTCGCCGCCAATCGGGCGACAACAGCTGTTGTCGACACCCGCGACCGCTGTCGCGGGTGTCCACCTGGTTGCCTGCGGTCATTCTCGACGCGGGCGACATTTTTTTTCCTTTCATGTTATTTTTATTTTTTTTTAATTTTTTTATGTTTTCATTTTTCCGCACCTATTTGTAGTATCACTTGTACATAGTATACAGGGCCTCATGTCTATAAAAAGAGGGGCTCTCCCCTGCCTTTTGGCCAAGCATCCCAGCATCCAGCAATCCAATGAGACCATCATCATAATCAAACTTATCCGTGGGCATTCTTCCCACTTAAATGAGCAATTTATTGGGGTATTTCTTATTGCCCCTTGATCCTTTGAGCCTCCATATTCAAACTCTGTCCCTTGTGACCTTGATCCTTATCACCAACCAATACCCTTGCTGGTTGAAGAAGAATTCCTGTCTGAATTCTTGGGTGTGTTATACCACTCTGATCCCTTTTTCCAACCATACTGGTCTTGATCTCTCCTTGATCATCTTTCTGGAGCCAATCACGTTTTATTGAAGAGGTTTTATTAATCTTAAAACCTGGAGTGTTATACCTCCCTTCTTCTTTAAGCCAATCATGTTTGATTGAAGAGGTTTTATTAAGCTTAAAACCTGGAGTGTTATACGTCCCTTCTTCTTTAAGGTTGAATTTTGCCACGCTATTCTTGAGTCCCTTGAGAAGTGTTGGGATATTCTTGCTCAAATTCGTTATTGATTTGCTTCTAGAGCGTCATAAACAAATTGCTTTTGTTTTGTTCAGCCTCCCACAGTTATCTGGTACCCTTCAAGCGCTTGATTGCGGAGAGTTGGGCAGGTTCATTGAGAACCTGGAGGTTGGTTGGGATTGAGTTGATCTTTCCTAATCAGCTATTGACAACCAGAGTTATTAGCTTGTGGGCGTTGTTACTTACAACTGCCTTGTTCTATTGAACTCTTAACAAACCTTGACTTATTTGTTCAAGTCTTTACCTGCACCATCTTGCCTCAGATAGTGTGTTTCCATCGCTACCGACAACTCTTATCCTCTTCCCTTACTTTGATTTCTCATCCATAAGGTTCTGGACCTCGATCCCGGTTACATTTAAATATTATTGTAACTCCTAGGAGGGCAGCCTAAACAGCACCTTTCCCCTCCACAGAACTGCCACGGCTTAGCACCGTTTGGAGTCTTACAGCATTTTCTCCAAGATTTCCAAAAACCCCTTCAAAAACACCTTGACTTCTTCCTCTAAGCCCTTCAAAAAACTCCATATTGACCTGATCGGTCCAATCACACCCTCATCTTGGAATGACATGAATTACATCATGTCTATTGTGGACAACTTCTCTGGATACATCTTGGCAATTCCTCTCCAACACAAATCCGATGCATGTCAACAACTCAAGATAATCTTAAACCACCAAAAGCAAAAGCAAAATTGCTTTCCGGCCACCATTTGCACTGATGGAGGCGGGGAATTTTCTTCATCCAACCTCAAAGAATTTCTTAAAACTAACTCTATTCAGCATCTGATTTCAGAACCTTACCACCACAAACACAACAGAAAAGTCAAAAGAGCAAATTGCACGCTCAAAGAATGCATCAGAGCCATTCTTCAAGGGTCCAAACTTCCGCTTTATCTATGGGCTGAAGTCGCTAAATTGGCCTGTCTTGCCCTCAACCAAATTGCAAAAACTCCCAATGCTCCCTCTCCTTATCAAGTCTTCATAGGCAAGACTCTCCCTACCAGCTATTTCCATCCTATTGGATCGAAGGTAGTCTATTTGGACAACCAAATTAATTGCGGCAAAAAGTTCAAGGACCAAGGGCTTCCAGGTACCCTTGAAGGTTAAAACCCCAAATTTCTGTCCTATCGCATAATGAAACCTGACAGTTCCATTGTTTCATCAAAGCACGTCAAGATTCTAAAGGCCAACTCCTCAATAACGAATGATCCGGATCCTGCTCCTACTGAAAATTCCCTTCAAATCAAATTCAATGATGATCTACCAATTATGATCCCAGTTGCTTCTACTACGGCTGACCCCACGGATGAATCTGTCAAATCATCTGAAAACTCTACACCTCTTATTTCTCCTTCTACTTGTACCGTTGATGACAATGATGGCCAACCAATTGACTCCAATTCCAACACCTCCGAAGATGTAACCCAACGACTTGTTCCCAACTGCTCCCTCCGAGACCAATTGACTCTGAATCCTCCTTAACAATATGGTTACAATCACTACTACGTACCAAAGACATTTGAACAAGCTAAGAAATGCTCAGACGCACTCAATTGGGACGCCTCAATGGACAAAGAACTTGATGGGATCAAAACACTCAAGGTGTGGGATGATTATGACGGTCCCAAGCCCGAGAATCCTTTAAACACCACCTGGGTGTATCACATCAAAGATAATTGTCACAGGGACCCTCTTATCTACAAGAGTTGACTCTGTGTTCAAGGATTTCACCAGATTTACAGATTGGATTATCAAGACACCTTCTCTCCAAGCGGCAAAGCTGCTTCTCTGCAAATTGCTCTTCTTTTTGGTCTCTTCCATTCTCATCCCATCACTCAATTCAATGTAAAAAGTGCGTTTCTTCATGCTCCACTAACTGACAAAGTTATCATCAGAAGACCTAAAGGATCCAAAAGAAAATCGGAGTTCCTCATCCTAAAAAAATGCCTCTACATTCTTAAACAAGCCCCGGCCAACTGGTTTCATAATCTTACCTCTTGGATTTGAGAACAAGGGTTCCATGAATCAATATCCAACCCTTGCTTATATATCCACCAAGATTCAAACTCCGTTCTTTTTTTTCACATCAACAACCTTATACTTGTCGGTCCTGGAAACAATTTTCAAAATTAATTCCTCAAAAGATTCCCAAAATCCAGTCATCATGATCCAAATACTATCTTAGGTATGAAATACAAACAAGTTGGTAGCAAGATACTTCTTTCCCAACCCAAACACATAGAACATGGACTGGAAGAATTAAAAATGACCGACTGCAAGCCTTCTTCAATCCCACTCTCTGCCAGCCTAAATCTTGCGCCAGCCTCTGATGAGGAGAATGAAGAATTCAAGTCTCTCAACATAAACTATTGTTCCGCCGTCTTCCTCATCAACTACATTGCTAGTCTCACTTTTCCGGATCTCAGTTTTGCGGTCTCCAGTCTTGCTCAATTCTGCAAAAAACCAGGCATCAATCACTGGAGAGAAGTCAAGAGGTGCTGTAAATATCTTCATGCCACAAAAAATTTGAAACTCACTCTGAAAATAAACAACTCCAAGACTTAAATTGAATGTTACAGCGACGCTACTTGGAGCAACAACTTGGAAACAAGACGCTCTCAATCTGCCCATCTTTCCCTTCTCTTCAACTCTTTAATTTTGTGGAGCAGTTATCATCAATGCAATGTGAATCACTCAACAAAAGAAGCTGAACTAAATCCTCATTCCGACTCTTTCTTGAAAGCCATATGGATGCGACACCTGGTGGCTGAGCTCTGGAAGAAAAATTTCTCTCCCAGTCTTCATTTAATAGACAACAAAGGTCTAGACGACAAGCTTAAGAAGTTTGGGTGCAACTCAAAAACTCGCCATATTGACATCAAAACCAAGGCTCTTTGCAAAGAACTCAATCTTGGGAATCTAATCATCAAACTGATTCTAGCTTCCAACATGAAAGCCGATGGACTCACAAAAGCTCTTCCACTTTCTTCTCTCTCCTCTCTCCTGCAGCTTATAGACCCAACCTTCACGGCTCCAACTTCAGCCTCACAAGTCACGGGGGGTGTCAAATAAATTCCTGTTCCACGTTCTGCGCTCCTCTGTTGTGATACTTCTCACCCCGCACCTTTCAACAATCCTTAACCAATCCCCGCGCCCCTCCCGGGGATTCCAACTCCTCTCAGATCCTGGGATGTATGACAATCAGCCAACTCAAGACAATCATTACTTCAACATCCAACCTCACCATCTCGACTCTCAAGATCATCACTCAACACTCAATCAAACCTTGGTCTCTCTTTTTCTTTTTCTCTTTTTCTTTCTTTGTTTCTTTGTTTCTTTTCTCATTTCCTTATTTGTTCCGTTACCTTTCTTTTGCGTATTATCATTCAAACTCTTATTGATTCAATCTCAAATCCTGGACTGACTGGTATGAGCTTTATCCATCGCCAAATCTTCAACACATGCTTAAACTAACGCTAAGCTTCTCTTTCTTCACCAAAGTCTCTCCTATTGTGCTGTTCTTTTACTCCATTGTGTATCTTCCAATAAAACCAACTGCCACTTGCCACAGCTGTCTGGTGCCAGATGTTTGTTATCTTCAATTTCTTTCTTCTCTTTCTTCATTTCTTCATTCTTCTTTGGTTGTCTCCAAACTGATGACTCTTACGGTTCAGCCCTCTTTGATCAATATCAATCTAGTGATTTTTCAGTAATTCAACACCATCTTTATTCCAAGGTTCTTAAACTGCCTAAGGAGGCCCCTTGAAGAGAGGTTGCTAGTCTTTAAAGATCCCCAGTAGTATAATAGTGTGGCCCCTCTTTTATATTATATTGAAAACAATTTATTAACAAACAAATTAAACCTTGAAACTGCTCTTATTATATCATTCATTTGAGCTTCTAAGTGTTTTTTATTGGAATGATAATTACTATTATCATTCCAGCATTTTTATCACTCTCTGTATCTAAAGGAATGCAAGGTTCCTGGTATCAGAGAGCTGAAAAATGGGGGTCTGGCCCGGCAATATCCTTAAATAATTAATTCTTAATTATTTATTCCTTGGACCAGTCTATTTATTTTTAAAAAATAAGTTAACATACTTATAACATATATTTTTGAGCATTTGTTTGTCTAGTGGATCTTAAGACCAACGGAGAATTGATCAATTATTATTTGAACCTTCTTAAAAAGAAAAAAGAAGAAGAACTCTGTAACTTTGTCTCTTTTATTATAACTCCTGATCAACAACAGGAGAAATTTCTTTATTATAAAAGGCAGGTTTTAAAGGACAAAGAACTTGAGCTTGAAAGAATTATTAATTTAAATTATTTATTAATGCAACATAAGCAGTGGAAGATTTATCAAAGGAAGCTTAATATTTGTAAACTAAATAACCCTGAAGATAAAGAAAAATCCAAAAATAATAAGTGATTATTTTTTCTAAAAACATCATTTTAACACGTAAAAAGACAAAAAAATATCAAACTTATATTATTTATTTTTATCCATCTCAGTGGATTTTGTTGTTGGTGATCTCATTGACCAGGACCTCCTAGAGGAAGTCCCAGACAGTGTACCATTGGACTTACCCTGGGATTTATCCCAGGATCTGATTGGAACCCACTCAGACCCTGTTGAAATACCCTCCAAGGATAGTTGTGATCCCAACCAAGTGCTGCTATCCTTGAATTTAACTCTAAGTAAGTTAAATATATATAAAAAAATTATCAAAAATATAAAACACACAAAAAAATCATTTTTATATTTTTAAAGTCTTTTTTCAAAGTTTCTAGAAAAAGAATTACTCATTTTCTTGGTGCTATGTATCAAAATAGGCGCAACACCCGTGCAACAGGTAGAGCCCCGTCATATGGATCTCTGCCCGGAGGAACCCGTGAGCGCTGTGGTGACCAATCCGGGACACCACGGAAAAAAAAAAAAAAAATCGGATTTCAGTTGTACCCCTATGGTTACCTTCATTTCCCCCCATCTCTCAACTCCTCCCTGTCCTAGCGGTCTAGGACAGGCCTCTTGCCTGTCTCTCCGCTTCGCTCCCCTCTTCCTATGTTCAACTCCCACTTGTTGCACTCGTGGCCCTGACTTTTGGCGACGCGAGCGATTGTCGAACCACTTTTGACGATCCCATCAACCACCAATCTGCTCATCCATCCCTGCCTCAATCTTTGGATGCCATGACCGTTGGCGGCTCCAGTCCGAGATCTTCCCTCCATGCCGAGTTGGTCGTCTCCGAGATTGACCCCCACTTCCGTTCGCTCAGCAAAGCCGTCCATCCCACCATTGTCGTCACCCCAAGTCCCCTCTCAACATCTTCACCTGGTCTCAGGATGATCCTCATCATCGATCCATCATGGCCATTGCTCATAGCCTTCTACCCAATCACCTCCTTTGTCTCCATCAACTCGCTAAGATCCCCAACCTCTTCGAGCTCATCCCTCCCAACCTGTCTCCTACTTGTATTGTTTGTTATAACTCTCTCACCATCAATCCATCTCTTGTTACCAACTTCTCGATTGACCCTCGCAATGGCCGGTTATCCTCCCCCTTCTCCTCCTCCTCCTACTCACCCCTCGAACATGACCATCCAACAACCCGCCTCTCCTACCACCAGCCCGTCCCTGCCTTAGCCCGCCCACAAACTCTTGGAGCGTCTAAACTCATCCCGGCGATGGCGCAAGCTATCATCATCAATCCCCTCTCTCCACTCGCCAAGTATCTCCAGCAAGAATCATCGACCGCTCGCGGCCGCCGGAACTTTCACTCCGTTGTCGCCGTTGATCGGGCTACAACAACCACTGTCAACACCCGCGACCGCTGTCGCGGGTGTCCATCTGGTTGCCCGCGGTCATTCTCAACGCGGGCGACATCTCTTTTTCCTCTCATGTAATTTTTTTTTTTCATTTTTTTATGTTTTCATTTTTTCCGCACCTATTTGTAAATCTCTCTTGTACATAGTATACAGGGCCTCATGTCTATAAAAGGAGCGGCTCTCCCCTGCCTTTTGGCCCATCATCAGAGCATCCCATCATCAGAGAACATCAGAGCATCCCATCATCAGAGAACATCAGAGCATCCCATCATCAGAGAACATCAGAGCATCCCATCATCAGAGAACATCAGAGCATCCCATCATCAGAGAACATCAGAGCATCCCATCATCAGAGAACATCAGAGCATCCCATCATCAGAGAACATCAGAGGATCCCATCATCCTATCAGACCATCATCAGTAATCAACTTATCTGTGGGAATCTTTCCCCACCTATCTGAGCCATTTATCCAGGTATATCTATGATTGCCCCTTGATCCTTTGAGCCTCCATACTCAAACTTTGTCCTTTGTGACCTTGATCCTTATCACCAACCAATAGCCTTGCTGGTTGAAGAAGAATTCCTGTCTGCCTGAATTCTTGAGTGTGTTATACCACTCTGATCCCTTTTTCCGACCATACTGGTCTTGATCTCTCCTTGATCACCTTTCTGGAGCCAATCACGTTTGATTGAAGAGGTTTTATTAAGCTTAAAACCTGGAGTGTTATACCTCCCTTCTTCTTTGAGGTTGAATTTTGCCACGCTATTATTGAGTTCCTTGAGAAGTGTTGGGATATTCTTGCTCAAATTCGTTATTGATTTGCTTCTAGAGCTTCATAAACAAATTGCTTTTGTTTTGTTCAGCCTCCCGCAGTTATCTGGTACTTTTCAAGCGCTTGATTGCGGAGAGTTGGGCAGGTTCATTGAGAACCTGGAGGTTGGTTGGGATTGAGTTGATCTTTCCTAATCAGCTGCTGAAAACCAGAGTTATTAGCTTGTGGGCGTTGTTACTTACAACTGCCTTGTTCTATTGAACTCTGGACAAACCTTGACTTATTTGTTCAAGTCTTTACCTGCACCATCTTGCCTCAGATAGTGTTGTTTCCACCGCTACCGACAACTGTTATCCTCTTCCCTTATTTTGATTTCTCATCCATAAGGTTCTGGACCTTGATTCTGGTTACATTTAAATATTATTGTAACTCCTAGGAGGGCAGCCTAAACAGCACCTTTCCCCTCCACAGAACTGCCACGGCTTAGCACCGTTTGGAGTCTTACATTTGGTCCCCCGGGCCAGGATTGAACCAGCAACCTTGGGATTTACAGTCCCAACTTGAAGAATCAACTCCGAAATCCTATCCGATTTCTCTTTCTTTTTCTGTTTGTTTTTTTTTAGATCTGATCCGTGGAGGCAGCTTGGTCTAGAAGTAAGTCCTCCCAATTTGTGCACCGCTTGGGCAAGATACTTTTCCTTTTTGGCGAAACCCTACTCTTGCCACACTCGTGAGCCACTTTGGAAATCTGCTCTTTGGATCCCCTAGGAACTCTGTTATTCAATATGGCATCTCCCGCTACTCCAACCAACTCTGTCCAACCTAATATGGTAAAGATCAAACCCCAGAACAAGAACTTAGGCTTCAATGGTACAAATGTCGAGCGATTCTTGTACTCCTAAAAAATGGCTGCTGAAGTGGATGGAGCTAGTGAATTTGATATGGCTTATCAGTTGCGGTTCTTAATCAAGTCTTTTGAGGGATTTGAATCGCACAACTGGACGCTTCTCAGGGAGGCTATGTTCGCATACTGGGGTAAAATAGATGTGGCTAGGTTTACTCTGCAGGATTTGGATGCTCTGGTTTCTCAGTGGATCTCCAATGGTGGTATTTCTTCAGCCTCTGACTATCAGATTTTTAGAAAGTCTTGGGATCCAATTCAAAACTATCTTATCCGAAACAATCACATTGACACAGTGGACGAAATTTGAGCAAAGTTCTTCCAATCTTTTTCGTCGGCTGTGCAGGAAAGGATTGAAGAAGAACTGGTCAAATCTGGATCCATGATTACCACCAGGGATAATCAATTCAAGCTCCCTGTTTTTCTCACCCTTAGGAGTACTGTGGATAAAGTCATGAAAGGTCAAACTTCTCTTACCTTTGAAAAGCCTAGAACTACTGAACCGGTCCATGCTCCTTCTTTTAAAGAGTCAAACAATATTATGATTAAAATGGAGGCAGATTGTAGGCCTAAAGCAGATCCTAATTCCAATCGAGAACCTACTACTATAGATGAAATCACCAAGTTACTTAGAGCCTTTGAGAACAAAATAGATCAAAAGATTTCTTTGCTAGCTATGCCTAAAGCTCCTTCTTCTGTCCCCAAATCAACTCTGGTCTGTTACTACTGTCATAGGGAAGGCCATGGAACTGGACGATGCCAGGAACTTCAGAAGGACCTAAAGGAAAAATTGGTAGAGCAGAGGGGAAACAATTACTTCCTCCCTAATGGTGCCATAATCCCTTTTGACTTGTCTTGTCCTATCCGACATGTGGTGGCCTCTTACCAGCCATCACCTCCTGTGAAAGCATCTCTTGCTTCCTTTGAATTTCAATCATCCTGTGGTACCCTCCAACCTTGGTATCCTCCAGCTATTTCTTCCTCTAGTCTTGCTGGGACTACTTATCAATCTGATCCAGCCAGGAAACAACATGAGGAACCTAAACCTCATAAGGCTCCTTCCTTGCCAACTTTGATCCTTCGAAAACCCGTTAAACGTTGATCATCACTTGAGCCTCCTTCCTCTGATGTAGAAGACATGGAGGTGGAAAAGGAACCACTCATGGAAAGGTTCCCAGATCACCCTGATCCTTCTCCCTCACCTCAACCTTCTAATCCTATCTTAGATTCTGCGTCACCTGAACTTCCTCCCCCCACCCAGCCCAAAGTTTGACTTGAAAGGGGCATCTCCAAGGATCACCCCAATGCTGTGGAGGGAGTATTAAAGAAAATTTCTGATCTCAAAATTCCTGATCTATCTGTGGCTGAACTCCTATCAATCTCTCCATCTGTTGCTGAAGGAATGAAGAAATGGGTCTCTCGTCGACGTGTGGAAATTGGCCCTGAAGAACTCAAAGTCTCCTCTGGCACTTTAATGGAGGACTCTGGTGGAACCAGTCCTTCTATAGAATCCAATCTTTATTCCTGTCCCCTTGGCTTTCTTCCTTGTTATCTTGGTGACTCAGCTAAAACTGTTTCTCCTCTTGTGGATTCTGGATCTCAGCTTAACTTAATCTTGGATGCTATGGCCTGCAAGCTCAAACTTAGTCCTAGGGTCAGCTTCAACTCTGCAGTGTATGGGATAGGAAATCAAGCTTGTGAACTGGTTGGTATTGCTGAAGATGTACCGGTCAGGATTGGTCAAAATATTTTTGGAACCTGCCACTTTTGGATCACTTGTTTGGACAGTCCTATGATCTTGGGACAACCCTTCTTAATGGACTTTGGTGCAACCCTGATGTTTTCTGATCAAGTTGGGGAGAGAATTCTTCTCCCTGATGCTGATGGCAGAAAAATTGAAGTTCCTCTTTTCTCCTTGGATTCTGGTTGTTGGGAAAGAGATTTCCCTGGTGATTCTCCCAAATCATCTTTTAAGGGGAAGCAGAAGGATAACTCTAGTTCCTCTCATTTTTTAGGGGAATAGTTGATCCTACTAATGGTTGTAGTTCTTTTCAGCCTCAGAATGCAACTCAAGGGTCAACTACCATCCCTCAGGCTTATTTTTCATTCATTTCATCATTCTCTTCTGAGCTCAAGAATATTAAAAAACAAAAACACATCAAAATAGAAAAATCCAAAAATATTTCTTCTCCATCTCCTTCTCTCTCTGGATCTGTCGTGTCTTCTTTTCCTTCTACTCTTGAGTCTGATCAATCTTCTCTCAGTTCCGGTTCGAATCTCCGCAATGAGTCTAAAATAGATCCTAACTGCAATTCTGTTTTTGGTGATTTTGGTATGAAGGAATATGGGCTTCAGTGGAGGCAATTTGGGGTACAAGTAAGTCCTCCCAATTGTGCACTGCCAGGGCAATCTTTTACCGTCATTTTCAAAACTCTACCTTGTGCCACACATGTGAGCAACGTATTATCTCCTGGTTCTCCGTTTATGGAAAAGGCACCCTTCAAGGATATTGCAGAACATTGGACTTGGAAGATGTTGGAACTTGGTCTCAGCTTTTGTAATCAAGTCTCTCTGGTCAACTCTTGGAGGAAACAAGAACTTCTCTCTTTTGCCACTAAGTATAAAACAGTTGCTAAGAAGATCCAACCAGTCAACCAGCCTATGCCTCTCAACCTCAATCCTCCCCTTATGCGTCCTCCTCTATCTCGCGATCCTTACTGTGGTCTTCCTCAATCTCTTACTGGCCCCTTTGTGCCTAATGGACGGGTCACTGAAGAACGTCTGAAGGTGGTCAACTTTGGTCCAGATGGATGGCTTCTTCCTGATGAGTTAAATTTAATCAAAAATGTCTTATCTCTAAGAGAAAAATCTATTGCTTTCTGTGAAGAAGAGAGAGGTCTCTTGCGGGAATCCTATGGCCTCCCTTATATCATCCCTGTAGTTGAACATGATCCTTGGCAAAAGAAAAAGATCCCTATCCCTGCTGCTAAAGTTGACGAATTCAACAAGTTGGTCCGGGAACGAGTTCGAACTGGCCTGTATGAACAGTCAACCTCTATTTACTCCAGCCCCGTCTTCTGTGTCCTCAAGAGTAATGGTAAACTTAGAATAGTTCATGATCTTCAAACTCTTAATAAAGTTACTATTAAAGACTCTGGTAGCCCTCCTGCTACTGAAGAATTTGTTGAATCCTTTGCGGGAAGAGCTTGCTATGGTCTAGGGGATATTATGGGTGGCTATGACAAGCGATCCTTACATCCTATTTCTCGTCCTCTCACTACTTTCAAAACTCCTCTTGGTCAATTTCAACTTACTCGATTGCCTCAAGGAGCCACCAACTCGGTTGCAGTCTATCAGGCTCAGATGATGTGGATCCTCCAGGATGAAATCCCTGATCATGCTGGTATCTTTATTGACAATGGCGGAATTAAAGGTCCAGTATCTGACTATGATAAAGAGCTCTTACCTTGGCATTCAGGAATTTGTCCTTTTATCTGGGAATATGCTACTACCTTGGAGAGGATTCTGTTTCAAATTGAGGAATCTGGCCTTACTGTCTCTGGATCTAAACTGGCGGCTTGTGTCCCTGCTCTGGAAATTGTTGGTCATGTGGTCTACAAGGAAGGAAGAAGGATTGCACCAGCCAAAGTCAACAAGATCATCTCTTGGCCTACCCCAATCAATCCAACTGAAGTTAGGGGCTTTCTAGGTGTTGTCACTTATGTTAGAATCTTTATCCCATCTTTATCCAAAATCTGTGCACCCTTGCGTCGTCTAACCAGGAAAGATGCTGAATGGATTTGGACCCAAGATTGTGAATGTGCTTTCCAGCTACTCAAAAGGATAGTTGGTAAAGACATAGTTTTGAAAAAAATCTCTTATGGACCTGGAGCTGGCAAGATCAAGCTGGCTGTCGATTCTAGTTATCAATCTGTTGGGGCCGTCCTTACTCAGGAAGATGAAAATGGTTGCGAGCGTCCTGCTCTTTATGAATCTTTGTTGTTTTCAGATGTAGAATCTAGATACTCCCAGCCCAAACTGGAACTCTGTGGTGTGGCTTGAATGATGAAGAAACTTCAAACCGTTCTCTGGGGCCAACATTTCGAATTGCAAGTTGATGCTCAATCCATCATTGAAATGATCAACGCTCCCAGTCTTTCCAATGCTCCTATGGCTCGTTGGGTGGCCTTTATCCAGCTTTTCTCTTTTGATATTGTTCACAGGCCGGGAAAATCTTTCACCATGCCTGATGGTTTATCTCGACAACCTCTTGGGGACAACAAATCTGATGTTGGAACCGATTTCAATGAAGAGGAACCTTTAATTCAACCTATTTTCTCTTTTTCTTCTCAAAATTATTCTGGCTTTCAACAAGGCTTCTGGTTTAAATTAGAGCAGTACCTTTCAACTCTTCAAAAACCTCCTGATCTCTCTGCTAAGGAATTTCAATCTCTTAAACAAAAGTCTTCTAATTTTTTTGTTCAAGGTTCTAGACTTATGAAGAGAGGCAATCCTTGTGCTCTTATTGTTGTTACTATTCCCTCTAAACAAGATTCTATCCTTGAAAGTCTCCATGAAGGCCTTGGTCATCGTGGGGAAACTGAAACTTATCAACGACTATCCAAATGGTTCTGGTGGCCATCTTTGAAGAAATCCGTCTTGCAATGGTGCAGGAGTTGTGAAGTTTGTCAAAAACGTGATCTTAGGCGCCCAGCTGAAATTTGTTATCCTACTGGGGAGTCCACTGTCTTTGGAAGGATTGCTATGGATGTGGTTCATATTAAGGCAGGTGGTGCTAAGTACCTCATTGTGGCTAGGGATGATTTTTCCGGATGGGTTGAAGCAAAATTTCTTAAGAACCTTAGCTCTGAATCAGTGGCATCTTTCCTCTACAAGACCTGGACAATGCGTTATGGCCTGGCTCAATCTTACTCTACTGATGGTGGCTCTGAATTTGGGCGCATGCTTGCTGAAATGATCCAATCCCTTCCTGGACAACATAGAGTTACTACTCCTTATTATCCTGAAGGCCAAGGCATGGTGGAACAAGGCCATGCCCCTTTGAAGGCTGCACTTGTTAAACTGGCTGGTGAAAGTGGCAAGAATTGTTGCAAATTCCTTCCTCTTGTTCTCTTCTCTGATTGAATCTCAACCAAAAGAACTACTGGCTACTCACCTTATGAAATCATCTTTGGTCAAAGAGCAGTCCTTCCTTTGGATCTGGAAATGGAATCTTTCTTGGGTATCTCTTGGGAAGAGGTGTCCTCAACTACTGACCTGTTAGTTGCTAGATCCAAGCAACTGGAGCGAAGTGAAGACGTTCGTGATGAAGCTTATCAAAAGATGATGGAGTCCAGAGCAAAATCCGTCCAGTATTGGGAGGACAAGCACTCTAATCAAATCAGGGAGCCCTTGAACCCTGGTGACCTAGTTTCAGCTTATAATCGATCTTTGGAGACCCAGTGGGGAAAGCTTTTCTCTAATCGTTGGAATGGCCCTTATTGAGTGGTTCATCAAGTTAGAGGTGGATCTTATGTTTTGGAGGAGCTGGATGGTACTCGGTTGGCCAGAAGGTTCTCTGCTGATCAAGTTAAGAAGTTTCATTGTTGTGGGGGCAACTTATCTCAGAAGTAAGTCCTCCCAATTGTGCACCACCAGGGTCATTTTCTGCGTTTTTGTTGTAAAACTCTACTGTATGCCACATATGTGAGCACCTGGGACGCCCTCCTTGTTCTATTCCTGTCGCTTCTAGGGCTCATTTGGAAGAATCAAGATATTTTCCTCAACTCTTCAATTGCTCTCAAGATCAAGAAATGGCCAATCTTTGCTTCAATTTCCTTGTTCCCTGCCTTTTTTTTTAATCCCTTCAAATTTTAGATGCAGACTAGGGACAGTCTGTAAGTTGGGGAGAGATGTGGTGACCAATCCGGGACACCATGGAAAAAAAAAAAAAAAAAAAAAAAAAAAAAAAAAAAAAAAAAAAAAAAAGAAAAAAAAAAAAAAAAGAAAAAAAGAAAAAAAGAAAAAAAGAAAAAAAAAGAAAAGAAAAAAGAAAAGAAAAAGAAAAAGAAAAAAAAAAAAAGGAAAAAGAAAAAGAAAAAAAAAATAAAAAAGAAGAAAAAAGAAAGAAAAAAAAAAAAGAAAAAAAAAAAAAATATTTTTTTTTGGTTGTACCCCTATGGGTACCTTCATTTCCCCCCATCTCTCAACTTCTCCCTGTCCTAGCGGTTTAGGACAGGCCTCTTGCCTGTCTCTCCGCTTTGATCCCCCCCTCCTATGTTCAACTCCTACTTGTTGCTCTCGCGGCCCTGGCTTTTGGCGACGGGAGCGATCTTCAAACCACCTTTGACGATCCCTTCGATCCTTCCCGATCCTCTCATCCAACCGACGCCGTCGCTTGTCGCAACGGTCGTCAACTCTCATTTGATCGATCTCATCCACCACACCATCATCACCACCACCATCACTTATCCACCCTCCAATCAAAACCATTGTCCATCCGATCCCCTTACCTATCAACTCCTCGACAATCTCACCATCCTCAACGATTTCATAATCATCCTCAATCGATCCATCTCCTCTCCTCCTCCAATCTCATTCCTTAGGATCTCAAGCCTACAACCTATCCTCCTCCGTCACGGTCATGCTTCCACTCAGTATCATACTGCCATCCGAGCCATTCAAGATCGTCTCTCCATCATCCTTGACCATCACTCCTCGATCGACTCCTTCGAATTGATCATCATCATCATCATCATCCAACTCAACCCAATTCTCATTGGCCTACAATAAATTGAGTGGTTCAAGTAGTACTATCAGAAAGAACGCTAACTACAACGGTCCATCTTGCCCATCATCTGATCCGACCAACGACCGCAAGCGACCGCTCGCAGCCATTGGAACCTTCACCCCGCTGTCACCGCCGATCGGGCGACGACAGCTGTTGTCGACACCCGCAACCGCTGTTGCGGGTGTCCATCTGGTTGCCCGCGGTCATTCTCAACGCGGGCGACATTTCTTTTTCTTCCTCTCATGTCATCTTTTTTTTTATGTTTTCATTTTCCCGCACCTATTTGTAGTATCTCTTGTACATAGTATACAGGGCCTCATGTCTATAAAAGGAGGGGCTCTCCCCTGACTTTTGGCCCAGCATCCCATCAGACCATCATCATCTCATCTCATCTGTTTCCCCCATCATCATAATCAACTTATCCCTGGGCATCCTTCCCCACTTATCTGAGCAAACTATCCGGGTATATCCATGATTGCCCCTTGATCCTTTGAGCCTCCGTACTCAAACTCTGTCCCTTGTGACCTTGATCCTTATCACCAACCAATAGCCTTGCTGGTTGAAGAAGAATTCCTGTCTGTCTGAATTCTTGGGTTTGTTATACCACTCTGATCCCTTTTTTTGACCATACTGGTCTTGATCTCTCCTTGATCATCTTTCTGGAGCCAATCACGTTTGATTGAAGAGGTTTTATTAAGCTTGAAACCTGGAGTTTTATACCTCCCTTCTTCTTTAAGGTTGAATTTTGCCACGCTATTCTTGAGTCCCTTGAGAAGTGTCGGGATATTCTTGCTCAAATTCGTTATTGATTTGCTTCTAGAGCTTCATAAACAAATTGCTTTTGTTTTTTTCAGCCTCCCACAGTTATCTGGTACCCTTCAAGCGCTTGATTGCGGAGAGTTGGGCAGGTTCATTGAGAACCTGGAGGTTGGTTGGGATTGAGTTGATCTTTCCTAATCAGCTGCTGAAGACCAGAGTTATTAGCTTGTGGGCGTTTTTACTTACAACTGCCTTGTTCTATTGAACTCTGAACAAACCTTGACTTATTTGTTCAAGTCTTTACCTGCACCATCTTGCCTCAGATAGTGTTGTTTCCATCGCTACCGACAACTCTTATCCTCTTCCCTTACTTTAATTTCTCATCCATAAGGTTCTGGACCTTGATTCCGGTTACATTTAAATATTATTGTAACTCCTAGGAGGGCAGCCTAAAAAGCACATTTCCCCTCCACAGAACTGCAACGGCTTAGCACTGTTTGGAGTCTTACACTGGGTGAATACCTGGGTGAACTTCTGGCAACCGCGCGACTGCTCTTTCTTCCTTCTTGACTCCTCCTCTCATCCTTCCTTCTCCTGATTCTCCTTTTTCCTTGTTCTCCTTTTCTTTTTCACCTCCTCATCTTCTCACCTTTCTTATCTCCTTTCCTCAACTCTCCAATCTGAATCTTCTCAACACTATCACCTTGATCTAGACTCTCAACTCTTCCACTCTCATCTTAACTGTCTCTCCGTCGTCCAATTTATGCCTGGTAAGAACCTAATCCTCAAGATTGCCCTTGCATGATTGTTCTGACAATATAATTCAATCTTGTAGTCCTCCTCTGTCTACCTCGTCTGCACTCTATCAACCTTCTCGCCGCCAACACCCTATGCCTATGCTGTCTGATCTCTTTCTTACTTTCTAAGTGACTCGAAGCTGTTGGTCCTCTCATTCCTTTCTTCTTCCTAATATTTGCCTTTTCTTTCATGATTCTAACTTCTATCCTTAGTCCTCTAGTTTTCAGTTCTAAAGAAATTTATTCAAATCTTATCATACAACATGAGGATTAAAGCAACTTGGCTTTCTTCCTCTTTGTCTTAATAGCACTATGTATTACTCTCTTCCTTGGAGTGACAACCAGGACTTCTATGAATTTGAAATGCTCAATATCATTTATTGAGCGGTTCTTTTTATTCCAAGCCTGCTTGGAATTCACCTTTCTCTTTCTACGTGTTGCAAGTGGAATAGCGGTGAACCTGAAAATTTCAGGTATTTCTCTTTTGCTTTTTATTTCTTTGTATTTTTTTTTGCTTTCTTTTTAGCATTTCCTTTATACATTTCATTCTAAATTAATAGTTGCATTGCATCCATTCTATTTCTTTGCTTTTCTTCATTGGAGACATCATCCGGTTCCTCTTCTGGAGTCACTGGACTGAGACTGACTCTCTGTGAAATTCCTGTGTTTTTCTTCACAGGAATTGAATCTTTAATAACTTCCATGTTATTAAACATATTAATTTATTTTTTTTCATTATGATCCAAATTTCCTTCTCTTTCCTTTGGTAATGGACTTGGATTGATATAAGCAATATTTTCCCTTATATTTCCCTCAGCAGGGATTACATCCCCAACACCCCTCCTTAATCCTGTAGGGGGAAGTAAATTCATATCTATGGAAACCTTTATATTTTTGGTTCTATCCAATGCTTTAGTCATTATTTATGCAGTCATATCTGCAGTTGGAACATATTTTAATGCTACTTCTTTATAATTTACTGCTTATCTGATATAATTGTAATGAACATCAATGTGTTTTGTTCTGGAGTGAAAGAATGGGTTACTTGTCAACTTTATGGCACCTTGGTTATCAGAATAGATTAAAGCATAAGCTAGAGGCTTATAAGTGTCTTCAAGTATTTTTCTTATCCATTTTGCCTCCTGAGCTGCAGAGAGGTAAGCTCTATATTCAGATTCAGTTGATGATACGCTTATTTCTGCTATCTTCTTTGATCTCAAAGAAATCAATCTATTCCCAAGAAAATAGGTAAACCCACTTGTTGACTGTTTCAAATCATCTTCTGCCCAACTTGAGTCAGAATAACCCACAAGGTTGAAGTCACTTCCAGCTGGATACTTAAGACCTAAATTTTGAGTTCCTTTCAAATATCTAACACATCTTTTGAATGCATTCCAATGTTGGATTCCAGGATTCTCTAAATGTTGAGAGAGGATCCCTACCGTATAAGTTATGTCTGGTCTTGACATTGAGACAAATGATTCAAAGATCCTAAAGCTGCTCTTTAGTCAAGTCCTGATTTCATAAATTATTCAATTTCATTGTCATTAGCTTTCTCCAACTTCACATTAGATTGGAGTGGTGTTCCAAATACTTATTCATCCTCCATATTGTACTTCTTAATTAATCCTTTAACATAATGTTCTTGGTCTACTCTGATTGACCCATCTGGTCTGTTGGTTATCTTCATTCCTAGAACATGTTGAGCCTTTCCTAAGTCCTTAATTCTGAAATCCTTCTTGATATCATTCAACAATTCTTCCTTCTTTGGCCCAATGACTATGATGTCATCTACGCACACAAATAAGATTGTGCCATTATTAATAAATAGACATGGGTCTGCTTCACTTGTTTTAAAAACCCTTTGAATTTAATCACTTAGCAATTGTTTTATACCAAGATCTTGCTGCTTGCTTAAGTCCATATAATGACTTCTTGAGTTTGAGTACATACTCATCATTAACCCCCCTCAAGAAGGCATCTATGTGCTTCATTCTCAATGCTTCAGGCTTTGTTTCAACAAGCCATTCCTTAAACCCTTCTGGTATTGTAATATAGACTGTCTAATCTTCTTCTAAACTAGCATTCAAGTATGCTGTGACAAAGTCTGCTTGTCTTATCTCCTCACCTTTGTGAGCTGCTAATGCAAATAAATATCTTAAATTTGATAATCTTCCAGTTGGGGAGAAGTTTTCCTGATAATCAATACCTTCTTTCTGTTTGAATCCTTGAGCTTCACACCTAGCTTTGTATCTTTGTAGCTTCCCCAACTCATTCAACTTCTGTGTTAGAACCCATCTGGTTCCAACTAAGGTTTTCTCTTTTTCAACCTCTTCTCTTCTTATAACTTCAAAAACTTGGTTATTCTCTACTGAGTCTAATTCCTCAAATATGGCATGCTTCCACTTTTGCTTATCTGGCAAATTCATAGCTTGCTTAAAGCTATTTGGAACTACATTGTTCTCCATCTCAAATGATGCCTTAAATGCCATTATCTCTTGTTATTCTTGATGAACTTCTTCAATGTTATCAACAACTGCACAATATGCCTTCCATTCACCCTATCTGTCAGTCTTTCTCTTATTCCTCTGACTCTTCTTTACTGGTTCTTTGACCAAGTACGTATCTTCTGGTTTCTCAATCCCTTCTGGATCTCTATGCATACTGTGATTTTCTTCTTATTTTCCAATATCTTTTGATCCCTCATGCACATTTTTCACTTCTTCTGCTTTGGTTTTGTTCAGATTTTCAATTGGGGGATGGACAAAATCATCATAGTTTGTCTTCAAGGGAAACAATTCTTCTTCAAATCTAACATCCCTTGTCCTAATAATTTTCCTATGTTCAATATCATACAATCTATAGCAGGTACTCATATAATCATATCCTACTAAAACTCCTTTTCCACATCTAGCGTCTTTTTTTCTCAAATCATTGTAATGGTGCAAACTGAAATAAGCTAGGCATCCTATTGCCCTCAGCTTCTTAGTACTTGGAGCCTTCTTCATAAACCTCTGATATGGGCATCCTTTGCCTTCATCAATACTGTTATGTAAATAACTAACTGTTGAGAGTATTTCAGCCCACAAAAACTTGGGCAAACTTCCATCTATCATGATGGTCCTGACTCTATCCAAAAGAGTCAGATTCATTCTTTCCACAATTCCATTGTTCTGTGGGGTATGAAGGGTGGTTTTAATGTGTTCTATTCCAAACTCTTTCAGAATATCCTCAAATTCTTTTCCTAAGCATTCACCTCATCCATCAGTTATAACTCTTCTGAGTTTCTTCAAGACTCCTTGTCTTTCCCATTTCTTAAACAAATACTTGACCTCATCAGATGTATCAGATTTATTTCTGATGGGTTTCACCCAGGAAAAATTGCTAGCAGTGTCTACTAGGTTAATAAAATATCTTGAACCTCCCAAAGACATGGGATCAAATGGTCCAGCTAGATCAATGGAGAATTCTTCTCCTACTACTTCTGTTCTTTCTCTCTTCTTAGAGAACTTGTTTCTGGTCATCTTTCCTAGTTTGCAGCTTTCACAGTTCTCATCAGTTCCTTTGTGGCCAGATCTTCTGTGTGCCAAAGATGAGTAAACACTTATCCCTTCCATATGAAGGTTTGCCTCTAATAACTTTGACTTGACCATACCATCAAACACTTCTTTTTTTCATTCTTGAATTGAAATTTATCACCTAAATTTTCAATCTGAAAACCTTTGTTCCATAAAGAACTCAGAGACAACAAGTTATATGGTAAATCATGGATAAAATATACTTCTTTAAATTGAACAGGTCCAAAATTTTCTGTTTCAAGTTTAACACAACCTTTCCCTTGGATGTTTATGCTTCTACCTCTTTCACCAATATTTACAACACCACTATGTGGTACAAAATTACAAAAGTAGTCTTTCTTGTTGAACATATGATCAGTACAGCCAGAATCCACTAGTATTCCACTTGATCCTCTATCTTTATTGAAAAATAGACCACATGTCAGATGTTTCTGTTGACTATCATTGGTGAAATGGTGACTCACATCAGCAAGGTATCCTTCTTCATCATCCACAAATGGATACTTGGTCAAATCTGCTTCATTACTTTTATTGGGATCTCTTTTGAAACCTGCTTCTTGTCAGAGTATTGCCTCTATTGCTATATTAGCTGTGGCAGATACCTGCAAAAAAAATAATAATAATTTCCAAATATCAGTTTTAATGATTACACTGATAATATCAATAAAAACTCAACTGGTAGTAAGTTATCAGGAGTAAAAAAAGCCACACCTTGAACCTCTAAAGAGATAAGGGGACTAGATTTAATAAATGAACCTCAAAGGAGAATTGCTTACACAAGGAAGCTCACACCCTTTATGATAGCCTGAGAAGGACTATAACTCCAATAGGACCTTGGACTCGAAATTGAAGTTGATTTTTTGATTGATAATATAATAAGATGTTGAATTAAAAGGCCCCAGTCAATCCTCTTGGTGGACTAAGTTGAATGGGCTTGTTAATATGCACTATCTGGTTTATAAAATACAATGAGGAATAGGTCTTGTAGGGACAAGACCCTCCTCTTTTATATTGAAAGAGTCCTCAGGGGGACTCAGGGCATCATCAGGGGAGTACACCACTGTCATAGATTTTGTCTCCAGCGGATCAGAGCCCCAAGCAATCATCTCCAATGTATAATAACATTTACATACTCATTGGGGTCTATTTTTGAGGTAAGGTTGTAATTTATTTACTCAGAAGTTTAAAGTGATGGGGGGGAATCACCCCAGCCACTTATTCTCCTTCAAGAGGAAGCTTTTAAGGCTTCAGAATCAATTTACTTACCCTCTAACTCTATTTAGATCTATCAGAGCAGGTGTTCAAAGAATTACAACCATATTATTAGATATTGTTAATCCACATAGATATGTATACTCTGGGTAAGTATTCCCACAGAGTTTATCTGCAACAGGGGAGTTTCCTAGCTTCTGAGTGTACGCTTGTCTAGCATGATTAACTTCTTGAAAGTTATCTACAAGCTGGAAGGAGAGTTCTTAGAAAATAATTTACAATTCACCTAAAAATCTGGTTTATGGTAGATAAGGATTATTACAGAATATAGTTTCCACAGAGGTAAATCTTTAAGGACATTAATTGTACATCCAATTGGACGCTTCCAGAGGATTGTAATCTAGAGTAATATTATAATATCTCCCATAAATTATAATATAAGCCTTCAAGGTTTTATGGGATGATTTCTAATATTAAGACATACTATAAAAATATGATTAAATGAAACTTTATATGTCAAAAATATAGATATGTAATGGACTAATGGAGGCTTGAACACACTACCTAGGTACTCCAAAGGGTACTAAGACATTCCTTAACCACTATACTACCAAGACTTGTGAGTTGAGCAGCCTATAGGACAGCAATACATGTCTCATGGCTGACACTTCTTCTTCCACAAAAGGTTCAGTGGTAAAAAGGTCTTCAATTTTTGATCTTTTTGCCATAAGACTAGTTACTTCCTCCACTTCATCCTTTTTGGAATAAAAATTTCTCTTCTTTGATTCAAAACCTTTAGCATAACTTGCTTGGCCAGACTTACATTCATTGGCAATATGGCCCATCTTGTTACACTTGTAACACTTTACATTCTTTTTATTGAATGTCTTCTTACCAAAATTCTTGGTAAACAAAGCTTGGGTGTTCTTTTCCTTTCTGTTGAACTGACTGCTATCTTTCTCAATCCTGCTGAGGACCTCTTCTTCATCCGGGATGGGATTCATTTGAGAAAAAATTCTCACAAGGGAATCAAATTCCCTAGGCAATCTCTGAAGAATGTCCAGAGACAGGCACTCTGAGTCCATCTTGAGACCAGATGACCTGAACCTAGCAATTGCTTTTTGCATATCAGCAATAAATTGCTGTGAGTTGTGGAAACTCACATTGTGAAGGTTGTTATAAGCAACGTTCTTCGCGTGGCTGCTGTTGCCCGCAAACTTATTCTTTAGGTGGGTCCATAGAATGGAGCCACTCCCTTTCTCTTTGGGTTTGAGGACGTCGGAAACAAAGCCAAGCATCTCCTTGTTGAGGTACCGGATTAGGAGATGATACCCCTTTTGCTCCATCTCAGCGTTGGTCTTCGTCGGGTCGCCTGTCATTATTCCGAGGCACCCGAGGTTGTCAAGCTCGCTTTTGAGCAGCGTCGACCACACAAAATAGTTGTTGCTGTTCAGCAACACCCGCGAGCTCAAACCATACGCGGAGCTTGTTGCTTCGGACATGGTTCACAATGATGAAACTTGTGATTGATCCGGTGCTTCCTGGGCCGTGCGAGCGATACAAGTGGGGCAAATAAGACAAGCAAAAACAAATGATCCAAAGGATCCAAGCAAGACAATCAAAAAAAAAGGAGGGCTCCGATTGATGATTCAATCTGTCGGTGGTGCGATCCAGAGGATTTCGCAATGATGGAAGCAACGGTTGGTGCTAATGGTGTTGTGATGTGGACGTATGACCCGGATGCACAACCCAGCAGGACCAAATGAAGACCAAATGGAGACAGAACAGTAAAACTAATCTTGACGCTCAAACCATGCGCATCTCCTCAATTAGGTTTAGAAGAAATGATGTATCTACTACTTAATCCGTTTTATCTAGTGTAAGAGTTCCAGACTGAAAAAGATTTTCTTTTTAGAGGTTGAGATCACAGAAAAGAAAACAATCAAGAAGACAAGGGTCATTTACCTGAAAAAGGGTGAACAGACGCGAGACGGTTTTACAACAATGATGGTGTCGGGGAGAACAGAACAATGAGTATGTTGGATGGAGTGATTAAGACGACAATGGCAGGTTGATCGGTATACAATCCTTCGAGTTCCCCAGAGTACACACAATGGATGCAGAAACAACACGTATAAATAGGAAACGGACACAGGAAACAGATTGTGGTTGCGCCATTCATTCTGAAATGCATGGTTAGGTTATGTAGTCATGCATATCCATAGCCGCGGCGATGCGCCAAGTTCATGCTTGCTTCTCAAGCCATGACGTCAGACAAGTTTGGGATTAGTCAAGTTTTCACACCCCCCGTGATGTCAAGCTTGAGAAGACCCAAATGATGGAGGGCCCTATTCAGTGTTGGTCGGCAAGTTGGCTTGGTCAGGAAATCTGCGAGAATGTTTGTGCTTTTGGTGTACTGTAGTTTGATGATGGATTTTGCTATGACTTCTCGGACAAAGTGAAGCTGTATTTTGACGTGTTTCGTCCGTCGGTGATTCGAGTTGCAGTCGTTGTTGGCTGTGTCGATGCATGCTTGGTTATCTTTGAATACAATGATGGGTCCTGGGTTGGATGAGATCAGTTTTGTTTCCATGAGAAATTGCCGGAGCCACATGAGTTTCCTGGTAAGATCGGTCAGGGATTGGTATTCGGCCTCTGCCAAGGATAGAGAGACGCAGGGTTGTTTCTTGGTTCTCCAGAGGATTGTGCAGTGATGGAACATTGTTAAGTAGCCCGTGACTGATCTTTGAGTGGCCCGGCAGTTCCCCCAGTCAGCATCTGAGTAGGCTGACACGTGTGCTGGCTTATTTTTGGGAAAGGAGAGAGAAAGATGAAGAGACCCTTTTAGGTATTTTAAGACATGCATAAATGCATGCCAGTGTTGTATACCCGGTTGTTTGTAAAACTGGGAGAGGTTACTGACGGCGTATGCTAGGTCGGGTCTGGTGGAGGTGCTCAGGTAGCTCAAGGATCCAACGGCGCTTTTGTATTTGACATTCAAGAGCTTGAAGTTCTTGATGTCTTCATCTGATGCAGGCTCAAGGTGGGTGTTTGGGATCATTGGCGTGGCTACAGTTCTGCAGTCGGTCATCCCGTAATCATGGAGAATTAACTTGGCGTATTGAGCTTGAGAGAGCTCAATTTTGTCCTCCCTTTGCTTGACTTTCATGCCTAGAAGAAGCTTGGCCTTGCCAAGGTCCTTCATGTTGAATTCTTTCTTTATTTCGATTTTGAAGCTTTCAACGTCGTTTCCAAAGATGGCAATATTGTCAACGTGTACAAAGAGCCAGATTGGGGAGACTCCTCCCCGTTAAAAGACGCAGGCGTCTGACACAGAGCAGGTGAATCCCATCTGATTCAGCCAGGTTGAGAGGCGGTTGTACCAAGCTAATGGTGCCTGTTTTAGGCCGTAGAGAGCTTTCTTGAGTTGGAAGCAGAATTTGTTGTTTGGACCTACTCCTTGGGGTATGGATATGTATACCTCTTTGTCTAGGGGAGCATTGAGGAAAGCTGATTTCACATCCATCTGATGGAAGTTGAGGTTCTTTGACGCCGCATGTGCAATCAGTGCTCTCAGGGAGTTCAGTCTGCCAGTCGGAGCAAACGTCTTTGAGTAGTCCTTTCCATGGATCTGTGAAAAGCCTTGTGAGCAGAGTTGTGCTTTATATTTCACCACCTTTCCAGTGTGATCCCTCTTCTTTTTGAATACCCAGGTGGTACCTACCAGCTTTTGACCATTTCTTTCCACCTTCTCCCATACCTTCAATCTGTCCATAGAGCCTATTTCCTTCTTGATGGCAGCGATCCAGTGTTCTCGTTCTTCTGATTCCATTGCCTCTTTATAGCTTCTTGGAGTGTTGTTCGGATCTACTGTTGTGAGGTGCGCCTTTGGTCTTCGCGTGTAGGGTAAGATGTTGATGGGAGAGATGTCTCCTTCGAGTCTTGTTGGGTGTTGAGGGCCAATGATTTTGATTTGCTTCCCACTTGTGCCCAATGGGGATTCAAGTTCCTCAGGGGCATATGTGGGAGGCAGTTCAATATTGGGTACCATAGTTTTCTCGGGATCTTCCTCAATGGTATTCCTCACAGTGCTGTGGTTTGGATTATGTTCCCCGTTTGGAGCAGCGTTTGCTGGCAAGGTCCATGGCTGTTCCTCTTGGCAGTCAAAGAAGACATCGTCATCCTTGAGTTCAAAGTTGTCCCACCTGTTGTCAGAGAGGTTATCAGCACTTTCTTCTTGCAACGACGGAAAAAGTTCTTCTGAAAATTTGACGTGCCTGGTGATGACAACCTTTTTGTCTTGGAGGCAGAGAATTCTATAGGAGGAACTGTTGTTTTCATACCCCAGTAGAATGCCTTCATCTCCGGTAGGTCCCAGTTTCCAAGTTTGTCGGTGTTTTGGAACAGATATGTATGCTTTGCACCCAAACACCCTTAGGTTCTTGATTCCTGGTGCTTTGGAAGTCCACAAGAAGTATGGCAAGCAATTCATCCGTGAGGGTTTTGATGTCAGATTAGAGAGAAAGACAGCAGTGTTCACTGCTTCCCCCCAGTAGCTCTTGGGTAGTTTTGATCCCTGTAATAAGCATTGTGCTTTTTCAAGAATGGTTCTATTTGCCCTTTTGGGCCTTGGTCAGACACAACTTTTTTATCTTTTGATTGTGGAGGTTTTCCATCAGATTTTTTAAGATGACAAACTGATGGAATGCCTCTGATTTTGTTTTCAGAAACCTCACGTATTTGAAAGAAGAGAATTGATCAACCACGGTTAAGAAGTATTTGTAGCCAGAAATGGATCCAGGATTGATTGGCCCCACAAGATCTAGATGGACGCAGTCCAGTGGTGCATTGACTTCATCAAAGTGGCTGAGGTAGGGCTTGGCTGTGGACTTTGAGGTCCTGCAGATTGTGCAGTCAGTGGAATTGGCGCCGGTGAAGCCCATCAATTTGAGTACTCGATTGTTGGGGTGTCCCAGCCGGCGGTGCCAGATGTCTCAGTGTGCTGAAGCGAGGTAAGCTCTTGGAATCTTTGGAACTATGAAGTCAACCACCATTAGTCTGTTCGCAATATTGCCTTTCAGAAGCGTCTTCTTTCCATCCAGAATTTGGAATGTTTTTCCTTCTCTGTTGATGGAGATTGACTTATTGATGAGGGGCAGCAGGGCGATTAGGTTTTGTTTGAGTTTGGGCACAAACAGACAGTCAGACAAGTGGTGAGTGATTTTGCCTATGGTTATGGTGACATCACCTCTTCCTTTGGCCAGCAGCTGACTTTTTTCATCCCCGGTGGTGACAGGCCATGGAGCGCAAGACTTGAAATTTTAAAACTTGTCAGGATCATGGAACATGTGGTGTGTTGCTCCACAGTCGATTATGGCCGTTGACAAGTTTGGGCAAGTTGCAATTGCTAGATTTTTGTGTCCATCCATGTGGTAGGCAGCGGCAATGGTGATGTGAGCTGAGGCGCCTTTGGGGTTGCCTGGCCTTTTTCTTTCGGGTCTAAGGTGTGGGAACTCAATCCAACATTTTGAGGCTTTATGGCTTGTGACCATGGGGTTGTGTTTCCCATCCGCGCAGTAGTAGACAGTTTTTGCTGGGTAGCTAATGTTGCCTGAGGTATTGAGTGCAGTGGCTTCAGGTGCTGGGTTTTCCTTAGAGCGATCCTTTGATTTTAAGTGATGAACAAAACTCTGAATTCGCATGAGCGTATTGTTTGGATTTCCAACTGCTGATTTGTCCATGGCAAGTCCGTCAATGAGATGAAACAGATGAGTGTCTTTGCACAGTTTTCCGAGAATTGAGTAGGACAATATGTTGTCCGGGATTTGAATTTCCACGGAAGCTACGTCTAACAGAGTTTTTCTGCATCTTTGGATGAACTCTTGGAGGTCTCCGTTGTAAGACAAATCCTCCCATTCCATCCACACACGACCTCTATTCAGCGCTGTTGTGGAAGCATATTGACTGTTTATTTTGGTCCAGAGAAGGCAGGCGTTGTCTTTGGTGCTGGCGTCCATGACTTTGATGAAGACTGTTTGGTTGATGCGGCTGGTGATGATCCCAACAGCTTTGTAGCTTGCCTTGTTCCATTTGCTTATGGTTGAGGCATTGGCATCTTCGGCGGGTTCCTTTTTGCATACATCAAGGAGGTCTTTGGATTGGAGATGAATCTTCATTCTCCCCTTCCATACGCTGAAGTTTGTGCCATCAAGGATGGGAATGAATGAGAGACCTTTTGTGCCGTCTTTGTCACTCATGTTTGAGGATAGGGTGTCCACCCTTTTTTGCAATTTGAAGTTGTAATGTTTTAGGCTAATAAGGCCAGTAGATTTCAATTGTCAGATAAGCTAAGGTGACTGATGAAAAGGACAAAAAATGAAGAAAAGGACAAGGATAACAGCTATGAAACTAATAAGGCCAGGTTGCAAGTGGGGTCAGACACAGAGCAGAGTGAGCAACAGATGAGGTCCGACGCAGGGTTGATGGAATCGTGAGTGGTTGGTGAGCGGTGAGGTTGGAGGGATTTGGCTTGAGGTTCAGTTGGAGGCATTGCTGATCAGATTCTTTAGTTGGAGAGTACCAAGAGCGGAAAGAGGAACTTACCTGATCCTAGTACCCTAGGTGTCAATGGTGCAATCTCTTGGTTGCACAAGAAGAGGAGACGCCCAGGATCCAGGATCAGTGAGGTAGATAAGTTCAAGCTGGACACTGGATTTGAAGTTGGAGTATCTGCACTTGGGTGACAAGTCCAGATGTGCGGGCGTTGCTACGTCGAGGAGTCAACATGACAGAGGGTGTTAAGAGATGACTGACTCCTACGAATGACATCCCCGCTCCCTCAGTTCTGACCTTGAATGAGGACACTCCAAATCTAGACATGACCCTCTTCCAAATCATCTCTGTCCTCTTTGACGACGCTTCCTTCATTTATCCTCTTACAATCATCTCTTCCTTGTTTCATTCCCCATCCGACTTCCTCTCTTCCACTCATCATCCATCCACCTATCCTCTTGTTCAGATCCTTCAATTCCTTCTTCGCCCAATCCTCAAATACTCCTCCTATTATCCTCGACTGAACATACTCTCAACCTTGATTTGACCTACTCATCACCGCCCATCATCTTCAACTCAATCCTCAATCATTCTAACCTTTTTGTCCTCATTCCCACTTGTCCACATTCCATCAACTCCACAATTGACTCATCTCCACAAAACCACCATCGACCCATCTATCATTTGAGTCATCACTCATCTCAAGATCTGTCTAGCAGTGAGATCCTTCTTCAATTTAACTCATCTACTTTTGTCCAATTATCACTTCTTAAATCTCATTTCATTTATTCTTTATTTTCTTGTAACTGCTTTTCAGCACACCTGTGCATCTTCTTCTATTGGTCCATTGTTGCAATAAGAACCTCCAATCTTTCACGGTTAAAAGCCAAATAGCAGAATGACGACCCCAGGACCAATAGACTCATCCTCCTTGCTTTTGAAGACTCTGACAGACTCAATTCCCAACCTCAATGACTCGAACTTCTCCCTCTGGCGATCCAAAATCCTCACCATCTTCTCACTCAAAGGGATTTCCCACTGGCTGACCTCTCCCGAACCTAGCAAATGCCCCGCTGAAGTTAATCTCAAAATCATGGGTTATATCCTTGCTAAATTGGACAACCGAACCTACGTGAATTGCGTTAAGGAAAACCACCTAGCCAACGGGATCGCTCTCTGGAAATCAATCAATGAATTTTTTGCCTCTTTGCAAACCGCCAATCGATCCCGGGTCTTCTTCCACTTCCTGAACCTTCAGTTCAACCCCAAGAATATCGAGAAATTCATCACAGAAGTCAGAGCTTGCTTGCTTCAAATCGCCAAAATCGGGATAAAGATGGACGATGATATTGTGGCATACCTCATTCTTTATAAATTTTCGCCTCAACTGGATCACCTTAGGACCACCATCACGCACTTGCTAGGAGAAAATAAGATCAATGGCGACCTTGTACTGCAACATCTTAACCAAGTCAAACACAAGGTCGCCACTGGAACTCAGGTGTCAGCCCTACTTATGCACCAACAAACCCTCTGATGCAAATCAAACTGGCATAACCCCGAAGCTAACCATCCCAAAGATCGCTGCTTCTGGCTTTACCCCCATCTTTGACCCAATTACACCTCCTCGCCAAACACCAACGCCAGTCAAAAATCCAATCCTCCCAATAAGGCCACGGCAAATCTGGCATTCAGCTTCGCCATGACCCACTCTCTCAACCTATCAAGAGACCAATTAATTCTAGACTCAGGCGCATCACAGAGCATGTTCAATTCCTCCCGCTTCTTCGATTTCCTGGAAAATAACCAGACCAAAATACAAACAGGAAAACTGGGTTTGTCAATAAGTTCAAATGGGATAGGCTTGGCCTCGATCATCACCTCTAACTCCTCTATCACCCTCACCCACTCGCTCTACATTCCTGAAATCGCCGTTAACCTGATCTCCCTAGGTCAACTGATCATGGGAGGGTTCTCATTGATAAGAACCGATCCGAGCTTGTTCAAGGTCACTCTTGGCGATCTGACTGTGTTGGAAGGTTGAATCCAAGACAACCTATTGATCGTAGAGGAATCGACTCATCCTACAACGCCCAATGCTTTTTCCTTTATAACTCTCTCAACACTCCACAAGCGCTTTGCGCATCCTCATCCAGTATCCACCAAACTCCTCTCAAGCAACTTTCCCAAGATCTGCTGGGACGACACTTGCTGCGTCTTGTGCGCCAAAGGTAAAATTCATTGCTCCCCATTCAAGGGGCAGTTTCCTCAAAGAGACGAACGATTTGATGAGCTACACGCCAATCTCTGTGGACCCATACAGCCAACCTCCAAAACAGGAAATTGATATTTCATGATTCTCACCGACAGTCACTCCCGCTTCAAGACGTGCATCCCTCTCAAACTCAAATCCGAAGCGACCGACGAGATCATCAAGTTCATTCGTATTCACTCCAACCTCTTCTCCAAAAAACTAAAACAATTCCACTCCGACAATGGCGGCGAATTTGTCAATTCCAGACTCAGTTCCTTCTTCAACAAGGAGGGGATTCTCCACTCCACATCCAAACAAGCAAATTGGACACTCATCAAAGCCACTCGTACGACTATGCTTGACATGAACATACCTCTGGATCTCTGGGACAAAGTCATCTCTGGTTGTTGTACCCTACAAAACCTCATTCCCTCGCCATTGACCAAGACATCTCCATTCAAATTGTGGAATCGATCATCCCCTAATCTTGGCATTGTTTGCATCCTCGGATTGAAGACGATAGTCCTCAACCAGCGTCATCCACCATCATCCAAGTTTGAGGAGAAAGGAATTGAGGGAATACTGGTAGGATTTCACTTACAACTGCAATCCTATCGCGTCTTCTGTCCCTCCATCAACGATGTAATCCGCTCCAAACACGTGAAAATCTTTGAAAATCACACTCTTCTCCCTTCCTCCAGTTCTCGCAAATCCCCTTTTGATCCCTTACTTTCCCTTAACCAAACACTAACTGATATTCTCAACTCCTCCAATCCCATTACCTCATCCTCCTCCACTTCCCCTTCCAATCCACAGTCTACTCCTGTCTTGTCTGACTCCCTTCTTGAACAAGCTGAGAACTCCTCCAATTTTGGTTCACCAACCCTCATTCCAACTGCCATTGAAGCGTCTAATAACTCTGAAACCTCCTCCTCATCTGACTCCGAGAACGATCTCATCTCCCACGAACTCACCAACCCTTCAACTCGAACTCTCAGAGATTGATCTACTCTCAAGCCCCCTATACGCTACGGATTTCTTGCCAGGACCGTTCCTCAAAACTACTCGGAGGTCCTCAATTCTCCGGACTGTCCTCACTGGCTGAAATCCATGAAGGTCAAAACCGACAGCATCAAACGCCTAGATGTGTGGGAGGGGTGTTACTCCATTCCCTTAGGAAAGAAAGCCCTATCTACCACCTGGGTCTTCCAGCTCAAGGACAATCCTTCTGGCAAAGGGGTAATTTTCAAATCCCGCCTTTGCGTCCAGGGGTTCAAGCAGAAGGAATTTATTGACTACGGTGAAACCTTTGCTCCAACTGGCCTCATCACCACTCTTAGAACCCTCCTTGTATACGCCTTTCACCATAACCTTCCTACAACTCAGATGGACATAAAAGCTGCCTTCCTCCACGCTCCTCTAGACGAAGAAACCTACATTAAGTGTCCCGAGGGATACCCCTCCAAATTTCCCTATCTTTGACTGAAAAAGGCCCTTTACAGACTGAAGCAAGCCCCTAAAAGTTGGTCCGATACCTTTTGATCCTGGATCCTCAAGCAAGGCTTCGTCACATCGGTATCCGATCCGTGCCTCTTTGTTAATAGATCCTTGTCCACTTACGTCTTTGTCTACGTTGATGATCTTGTCATCGTCGGCAAATCAAATAACTTTTGCCTCAAATTAAAGGATAATTTCAACATTTCTCACGAGGGGCCTATAAGGAAGATCCTAGGCAACCATCTCATTCACGAAACCTCTCTTCAACTCCTTCACCAACCTGATCACATTGAAACTGCTCTCTCCGAGCTCGGACTGTCTAACGCCAAGCCGATATCAACTCTGATGACCCCCAACATAAAGCTCAGGGGGGCTTCCAATCTTGAGCACAACGATTTCATCAACCTGGGGATCAACTATCGATTGGCAACTGGCTATCTGAACTTCATCGCAAGTTGCACACGCCCTGATCTCTCCTACGCCGTATCCAACCTTTCTTGCTTCAACTCCAAACCTGGTACCATTCACTGGAATGAAATGAAACATGCCTGGCAATATCTAAAGTCCACACGGTCTATGGCTCTCCGCCTCAAATCCACCTCCTTCAAGTAAAATCTTGAGTGTTTCAGCGACTCCGATGGTGCCAAAGACTCTTCCACTTGCAGAAGTCACACGGGATTCCTAATCCTCCTTTACGGATGTCCTGTAGCCTGGCATAGCAAACTACAATCAACTGTGTCACTGTCATCCACGGAAGGTGAAATTAAAGCCCTGGTTCTTGCCACTCAAGAGAAGATCTGGCTTACAAACCTTCTTCTCAACCTAAATCCCAATCTCAAGGTCTCTCACTGCGCGAACATAGACAACAAGGCTGTGCATGACATCGTCAATCTTGACTCTCACCATGGCGCGTTGAAACACGTCGACACTCAGATACGATGGCTGCGCGAACAAAAAGATAACGGACATCTCATCACCAATTTCATTCCGTCTGGCCGCATGATAGCCAACTGTCTCACCAAGCCAGCAATCAAGCCCTCAGTTACCTTACTCACGTCCACAATCTTACATCCTCTCACTCCTAGACACGGCGGCGTGTTAAGAGATGACTGACTCCTACAAATGAACTCCCCGCTCCCTCAGTTCTGAACTCGAATGAGGACACTCCAAATCTAGACATGACCCTCTTCCAAATCATCTCTGTCCTCTTCGACGACGCTTCCTTCATCTATCCTCTTACAATCATCTCTTCCTTGTTTCATTCCCCATCCGACTTCCTCTCTTCCACTCATCATCCATCCACCTATCCTCTTGTTCAGATCCTTCAATTCCTTCTTCGCCCAATCCTAAAATACTCCTCCTATTATCCTCGAATCAACATACTCTCAACCTCGATTTGACCAACTCATCACCGCCCATCATCTTCAACTCAATCCTCAATCATTCTAACCTTTTCGTCCTCATTCCCACTCATCCACATTCCATCAACTCCACCATTGACTCATCTCCACAAAACCACCATCGACCCATCTATCATTCGAGTCATCACTAATCTCAAGATCTGTCTAGCAGTGAGATCCTTCTTCAATTTAACTCATCTACTTTCATCAAATTATCACTTCTTAACTCTCATTTCATTTCTTCTTTATTTTCTTGTAACTACTTTTCAGCACACCTGTGCATCTTCTTCTATCGGTCCTTTGTTGCAATAAGAACCTCCAATCTTTCAGAGGGAAAAAGAAAGACAGAAGGAAAAAGAAAAAGAGCTCATAGACTGAGGGTAAGAAAGGAATGAAACAGCACACAACACACAACAATGAAGAAAGGACAGAGGGTTAGTAGACAGCTCATTCTCAGCATTATCAGGAATCCAAGATTGATTCCAACATCCTCCCTTTCTGAGAATGCGTTCAGCAGAATCCCAGATTTGATAGAGAGGTGATCAGTTTGGGACGGCTGAGAGGCTTGCTGAGGAAATTGGCTAGATTTGCTTGTGACGACACCTTTGTTAACACAATGTTACCTTTTTCAATCTCCTCACAAATGTAATGGAATCGGAGTTCCATATGTTTGGAGTGGAAGCCGGAGTGATTTGCTTGATTCAGGGCCAGTTTGATGGCACCCTTGTTGTCTTCAAATAGAGTTGATGGGTTTGAACCGCTTCCAGGGAAAACTTTATGTATTAGGGATTTTAGCCATGAGATCTCCTTCACAGCATGGGCAATGGCCTTGTATTCAGCCTCTGTTGTAGATAGAGATAGTGTTGGTTGGCGTCTGGATTTCCAGTTCATGAGGTTTCCCAACCACCTGATGGAGATTCCCAAGACTGATCTCCTGGTGCTCGGGCAGGTTGCCCAATCGGCGTCAGCAAATGCAGCAAGAGTTTTGTTGTCATGTCTGAGAAAGTTCAGCCCCCGGGTGGAGGTATGTTTGTTGAAGTTTAATATTGAATTTTCATGAAACTAAAACCAGCGGCTAGAGACAAGGAGTCAGGAATAGAGCAAACTCATAGACAAAGGTTTGGCAGACAAAAGAGAATACGAGAATGACCAACAGTTTGGGCTATAATCAGAGTCAAGAGATGATGGACGATGGGAGAGAAGGCGAGGCACAAATAGATGGGCAGACAACTGAAATTGGTGAGAGCGGAGAGTCAGAGTTGTCGATCTTGAGAAATTGAGGGGATGGTCTCTTACCAGACAAGAGTTCAGAAGTTGTGAGACCTAATAGTATCCCGTAACTGATGTGAGGGATAGATTTGATAGAGAGCAGGCAACAAGATAATAAGAAAAGAAAAGAATTGAGACTAAGAAGAGTCGAGAAAAATAAGAAAGAAAATATTGGGGGTGTCAAGGGATCAAAGAGAGAGTCGAGAGATCGTATCGGAGGTGTCGAGATCGAGGAGAGGGATCAGAGGTCGAAGAGAGAGTCCCGTTCCACAAGATCTGGTCGAGGAGGAGAAGAGTCCTCACTAGAAGTAGAGTGTTCACACTCATACTAAGATGTGCGCTTGCGGGTGTCTCAGATATAGAGAACATCCCGTTGTGAGTCAATTCTCAAAACTCCCCGTGGCTGGTAAGAGAGTCATCAAAGGTAGAGAATATTTTATTCTTTAAGGATTCAAGCAAACTGATGGAAGACGCCTTAGTGAGAGAGTCAGCAACCATATCTTGACTAGGGATAAGATTCAACGAGAATTGCTGGTCTGCAAAATCCTAGCGGAGACCTTTTGTCTTTATATCTATGTGTCTTGACTTTGAGTGAGAGCCAAACTTCTTAATTTTGTCATCTAACCCCTTGTTATCAATATACATCCTGGGTATAGGTTCTGAGTTTTGATAAACCTCATTGATGAGATGTTTGATCCATTTGATTTCGAGATAACAATCAAGCAATGCATTCAATTCTGACTCCGTAGACAAGTAGGTAATGTTTCTTTGTCGTGTTGAGTTCCAAATAACCGGGCTTCCATAGTGGAAGATAATGTATCCAGTTTGAGATTTTCGAAAGACGGGATCATCACCCCAAGTGGCATCACTGAAACTTGAGAGGATGTCTTGTCTGGAGTCATATTTAACTGTAAGTTTGAAGTGTTTGGTTGTTTTTAGATACTTCCATACTTTCTTGACCTCTCTCCAATGACTCATACCAGGATTTGCGTTGAATCTGGCCAAACTGGAAACAGAAAAGGATATGTCTGGTCTTGTATATTGGGAGAGATGATTGAGAAGTCCAATAGCGGATTGGTAGTTGATGTTTAACTGACAGAATTCCGCATGGTCAACATCTGAGGCGGGTTCAAGATTGAGGTTTTGGGTTAGAGGAGATAGAACATCTTTGCAAGAAGACAGTCCGAGTTCTTTGAGTCCACGGTTGATGTGGTTAGGTTGACTTAGGAGAATTCAATCATCCTTGATTTCCATAAGCATTCCAAGTATTGTGTTGGGAGGATGACAGGACAAGTTCTGAAATCGGCTGAGAAAATTTAATTCAAAGGTGTTTGAGTTGCCTACATGAATCAAGTTGTCTACGTGGAAATAGAGTATTTCATTTGTATTGGCATTGAGATAGAGACAAGGATCGCTAGTTGATTCTTGGTACCCCTGGGACTTGATCCAGAGCGTCAGAGTTTGGTACCAGTTCTTGGGAGATTGTTTTAAGCCATAGAGGGACTTTTTTAATTTTAGATAGGGAGATTTCCTACTCAACCCTTCTGGAGTTTTTATAATAACTGTTTCTTCCAAGGGAGCGTGGAGGAAAGCACTTTTAACGTCAAATTGAGTCAACTTCATTTTTTCCTTCAACGCGTATACAAGAGCTAGACTTAGAGATGCAATCTTTCCGGTAGGCGCCCAGGTTTTTTTGTAGTCAACTCCCAGGATTTGATTGAAGCCCTGAACGCATAGGGAAGCTTTATATTTAACCGGCTCCCCATGACAATTTTCTTTTATCTTGAAGACCCACGTTGTATTTAGAATATTGTCAGGGTTTCCGTAGTATTCTTCCCACACTTCTTGCGATTCGATGCCGCTTAATTTGTCTTCTGCGGCCTTTTTCCACTTAGGCCATTCGGGGCATTTACGTGCGGCCTTATAGGATGGAGGTTTGTAGTAATGGTGGAAACCGTACCTTTGTGGTTTCCTGATCTCGCGTCTGGGTCTTTGATATACCGAGGGAAGCGGGGTTTCAGCTGGAGAAGGGGAGCGAGGGGGATTCAGAACTGACAAGTCTGTAGAGTCCGCAGCCCTCTTTGCACTCAGATTCTGATTTGACCGGACTCTCACGTGATTCTTGGATAGTATATTATTTTTCGGCTGATGAGAAATCAGAATTGTTGGATTCCCTTGTTTGAGAAAAGAGGTCGAGTCCAGGAGACTCAAGGAGAGGGAATTCGGAAGTGTGATTCTTGAGGAACTGCACGTGTTTGGTTTCAAAAACAGCACCCAATGAGTTTAGCATGAGATAAGAATGGAAAATTGGATTGAACCCAACTAAGATTACCTCTAACCCTTTTTCATCAAATTTTCTCCCTCTCTGGAGATGATTTCCCAAGTATATGACGGGTGATCCTACTGGTTTCAAATAGTTAGCTGGGAGGTTCTTTTTAAACATGAGTTCCCATGGGGAGAGGTCATTACCTTCCCTCGGGATTTGATTTAACATGAAACAAAAACTCCAAATTACTATATGCCAGTAGTTTTTTGGTAGTCGAGAGGAAGAAAAGGTTGCGCGAGCTGATTTGACGATAGTTTGATTAGCTTGTTTGGATTGACCGTTATGTTGCGAATGGTAGGGTTCAGAAGTGAGTAACTTTATATGTTTTGATTTGGCGAAGTCGGTCAGCGTTTTGTTAGTAAATTCCGTTCCTTTATCTGAGAAAATTTCCAATGGATAATAGTTGAGTCTTTTATATTCAGTCTCTAGAATGCTGATTATCAAATCTGGAGTTTCGTCTTTAGATACCAGTGGAAAGGCGGCAAGATAACCTGAAAAATTATTGACCAAAGTGAGAATGTACCAATGGCCTGCCTTCAATTGTGGAGTGATTTGGCCGATTAGATCGAGATGAATCCTTTTGAGGGGTTTTGAGGACGGTGTTGAGGTGGCTGAGAAGGGTGATTTGGTGATTTTACTCTTTACGCAGTTCTCGCATTGGAATCTGTTTAATTCATCCTTGGAGAATCGGTCTTTCAGGAGAGGCTTGAGAGTGGAAATTGAGGCGTGGATGTACATCTTATGTAGGTCAGATAAGGATTGGAGATCATCAGAAGGGTTGGCGAGTTGGTTTGAGAGATTGACCACTAGATTACTGCCAGCAGTTTGTGGTTTCTTGATAACAAATAGATTATCTCAAATCATTCCTTTAAGGACCGTCTCTTTGTTTCGGGTTACGGTGGATCGATCTCGCTCTTGGACAAGGTTGCATCCCTTCTTTGCTAGGAGTCCGGGACTAATTAGATTAACCACAATGTCTGGAACGTACATACATTCATCTAGGGTTACCACGTATTTGTTCCATTCAAGTCGGACCGTGCCAGTACCACAAATTTTCAGGTTGGCTTCAAGCTTGCCAGTCTTGATTTCCTCCAGCTTGTCCTGAAGATTGATTGATGTGAAGAACTTTAAGTCGTTGAAGATGTGAATGTTCGCTCCGGAGTCTAGTAGAAGGTTGGGGGTATTGTCTGCATTGATCCAGAGGGTCAATAATACATGGTAATTAATTGTTGGGGTCTTTTTGATTTTATTTTTCCATTCGTTCTGCTGCTCTGTCCACCACCCTGGAGCAATTTGAGGGTGAAGATGAAAACAAGAGGACTCTGGATGGGGAGCGTTGGGATCATGGTAGCCTTCTCTACATCAAAGCCAGACCTTCTTTTCCTCTCTTTCACTTCTGCTCTTTGTCGTCACCAGAGTAACATCTGGAGTGGATTTGCCTACTTTAAGTTGTGCCTTTCGTTCATTGTTGTACTGTATGAGATGATTGAAAACTACCTCCACCGTCACCAGCTTCTCTACGTGCATGATTTGCTGTCTGAGGTTCTTGAGAAGAGGGGGAAATTTGAATAGCAGGAGGTACGCGAGTATATCTTTGGGAAGTTCAATTCCCACATCTGCCATACGCGTAAGTGCCTTTTTTGTGTCTGTGATGAAGCTTTTGATTGCATGCTTGTTGAATGTTGTGTGAAGAAACTGATTGAAGACCCGGGCTCTGTTTGCGGTTTCAGATGAGGCAAACCTACGGGTAATCTCAGCCCAGAGCAACTTAGAAGACGAAATGTTTGCCGTATTCACTACGTTGGCGTGAGTGACGCTTTCGAGTTTAGAAAGAATAATGGCTCGTATTTCTCGATCTTGCTTTAAGGATAATTGACCTGAGTTTTTGGTTATGACTTCTTTGATTTCCTTGAGATCAAAGAGCATCAGCATCTTGTCTCGCCAGATGGAGTAATTATCTTCATTGAGCAGAGGGATAGCGTCGACCGAGGCTTTGAGAGCAACTTGGTGAAAATAGTTGTTGGCTCCGGCTGGTTCATTCATTTTCAATTAGGTTGAGTTGTCTTTTGGCTTTTAACCGTGTTGAAGTTTAATATTGAATTTTCATGAAACTAAAACCAGCGGCTAGAGAAAAGGAGTCAGGAATAGAGCAAACTCATAGACAAAGGTTTGTCAGACAAAAGAGAATACAAGAATGACCAACAGTTTGAGCTATAATCAGAGTCAAGAGATGATGGAAGATGGGAGAGAAGGCGAGGCACAAAGAGATGGGCAGACAACTGAAATTGGTGAGAGCGGAGAGTCAGAGTTGTCAATCTTGAGAAATTGAGGGGATGGTCTCTTACCAGACAAGAGTTCAGAAGTTGTGAGACCTAATAGTATCCCGTAATTGATGTGAGGGATAGATTTGATAGAGAGCAGGCAACGAGATAATATGAAAAGAAAAGAATTGAGACTAAGAAGAGTCAAGAAAAATAAGAAAGAAAATATTGGGGGTGTCGAGGGATCAAAGAGAGAGTTGAAAGATCGTATTGGAGGTGTTGAGATTGAGGAGAGGGATCAGAGGTCGAAGAGAGAGTCCCTTTCCACGAGATCTGGTCGAGGAGGAGAAGAGTCCTCACTAGAAGTAGAGTGTTCACACTCATACTAAGATGTGCGCTTGCGGGTGTCTCAGATATAGAGAACATCCCGTCGTGAGTCAATTCTCAACAATGTTTGAGATAGTTGAGGGTCTTAAGAGCAGCATTGAAATGATGGTGGGCTGGCTTATTCAAGAACTGCGCTAGATAGTTCACGCAGAATGTGATGTCGGGGCGTGTACAGCAGCTTAGATGGTTCAGCTCTCCTATGATTTTCCGGTAGTTGTGATCCGACTTCTCGAATTCAAGATGCTCTTTGTCAGTTGCAGGCAGAAGCTTGCCGCCAGGTTGGAAAGGAGTGGAATGCTTTTTGAACGCCAGGAGTTTGTAGCTGGGAAGTATATGCTGTATGTAGGTGTCTTGGTACAGTTTGATCCCTGTCGAGGTGGCTTGTACGTTCATCCCTAGTAGTAGTGAGGCTTGGCCAAGATCCTTGATGGTGAATCGGGACCCAAGCGCCGTAATAAATTCCTCCAGCTTCCTTCTGAAGAGGGCTATGTCATTGATGTGGACATAGAGCCATGTGTCTTTGCTCCAGAACACGCAATGGTCAGTGTTGCAGCGGTTGAATCCAATGCTAAGGAGCCAGTCGGTCAGAGTAGTGTACCAGGCATACGGTGCTTGCTTGAGTCCGTAGAGAGCCTTCAGGAGCTTGAGCGTCTTGCCAGGGGTGACGTGGATGTTTGAAGGTGGCTTGATGTAGACAGTTTCTTTGATTGGCGCATTTAAGAATGCAGATTTCACGTTGACTTGGTGGAATTTCAGTCCTTGGGACGCTGCAAAGGAAATGAGTACCCAAAGTGAAGCTTTGTCGCTGGTAGGTGAGAAGGTGTTGAGATAGTCGCAGCCCCATTGTTGGTGGAAGCCCTGGGCGCAAAGCCTGGCTTTGAACTCCGTAATCCAATTCCTTGAGTCCCGTTTGGTTCTAAAAACCCACACGCAGTTGATTGGCACGGATTTGGCGGTCAAGTCAACTTCTTTCCAGACTTCATAAGATATGAGGTTGAGTTCCTCTACACGCATTGCTTTGATCCACTGGTTGCAGTACTTTGAGGCTAGGGCTTCTTTGAGGTTGGCCGGATCTTTGTATTCTGAGTCACAGATGAGGTATAGTTGAGTTTGACCAATGCTAGAATCTTCGCGACGGGGACCCGGGAGGATGTTGTTGGGGGTTATGCAATTGTACAACGGGGTGATTGGTGTTGGGGAGGATCTGGTGAGTGAGACAGAGGAGTTGGAGTTGGAGTTGTTGGGGGGGGGAGAGGGAAGTGTCAGCTTCAGCTTTATCCAGAATGGAAAGAAAAGCAGGCCCGGAGTTTGTATCATGCAACATGGTATGAGGAGAGGAAATGGAAGGAAAAATAGATTCGCAGAAAACAACATTTGCAGTTATATATATTTTTAAGGTGGCAGGATCTAAACATCTGTACGACCAAAAGTCGTTAACATACCCCAGCAAAATGCACTTCTTGCTAGTGGGGGCCAGCTTTGATTCGCGAAGATGCTTCGGAATCAGGGAGTAGCCAAGGCATCCAAACGTTTTGAGGAATTTCAGGTTGGGATCTCTATTGAGCCAGAGCTTGTACGGGATGTTATTTGATCGGGTTTGAGATGGCAGAAGGTTGAGTAGGTGCGTGGCCGTGTTGACGGCCTCATCCCAGTAGGTGAGTGGCAGTCAACTTTGGGAGAGCAGGCATTGAGCTTTCTGGAGAATGGAGCGGTTTTTTTGCTTGGCTAGGCCATTCTGTTGGGGTGTATAGGCAGGGGCAAAGTTCTGAACTATACCTCAAGCTGAACAGTAGTCCTTGAGTGTGGTTTACTTGAACTCCCCTCCGTTGTCTGAGATAAGGGTTTTCACTTTCTTCGTTGCTTGTCTTTTGGTGGTGGCGATAAAGTTGATGAGGGCCTTTTCCGCCTCGCTTTTGGACTTGAGGAAAGATACAGCCTTGAAACTGGTGTGTTGATCCGTAATTGCTAGGAAGTACAGGTTACCGGAGCATGATTGAACAGATAGGGGACCCACCAGGTCGAAGTGTAGGGCTTCCAGCGGGTCTTTCACAGCCTTGAAGTGGTGGTTGAAGGGAGTGGCTGTGCCCTTGCAAGTTTTGTATATTTCGCACACGCCCTTGGTGTCCTTGTTGGAAAGATTGAGAAGTTTCAAGACAGATGGATTGGGGTGCCCCAGTTGGTGATGCCAATTGATTGCGTTGGAGCTGGTTTTTAAGAACACACTGGGGTCCTCCTTGGGTTGTATGAATTTCACTCTGCACAATTCGGTTAGTCTGTTGTGGGTGCTTCCTATAAAGGGGAAGTTTTCCAGGGTCACCTCGATTCCCGAGTGACCGTCCCTATTGAATACTGCCTTCCTTGACTTCAGCTGAGTGAGGGATATCAGTGATTGATTTAGGGAAGGTATGAGAAGGACATTTTCCAAAACCAATACCCTTCCTTCATGGTTCTTGATAACAGCACTGCCAATGTGTGTGGCTTTGAGACCATTATTGGGAGCACCGGTGCCAACTTCAACGGCTATGTCTTTGGGTTGGTGAAGGTACTGCAGGTTGTTGAGGATGTGATGGATTGATCCTGAGTCAAGAATGGGCATTCTGTAGGACTCTTTTGAGAAGGGGTTTTTGAGGTAGAGTTGGGCATTGAAGTGGAGCTTGGCGGCTTCAGGTCCAGGCAGTTGGTCCTCGGATGTTTGACCTGATGCATTGAGATGGACAGCAGGCTTGGAGGAGTTATTGTCAGGGCGCAGGTGCGGGTGGAGAAACCAGCATTTGCTTTCTGGGTGATCAGACAGTGGATTGTGATGGCCCTTAGAACACGGGTGTTTGGGTCGAGGACGGGATTTTGACTTGAAACCCGTTTTGACAAGAGCTGTGGGCTTGGGAGCGTCATTTTTGATTTCCTTGGGATTCTTACTTTGAGATGTTTTGAGGTGGATGACTTCTTGCAACTTGTTTAAGATGTTTGTCGGATTCAGAAGGAGCTCATCATTCAGGAGAATGGTATCAACAATGTGGTAGAAATTGCTGGGAAGTTTTGCCAGTATTGTGTAGCTTAGGATGTTGGGTGGAACCTCGAGCTTGACAACTGACAGCTTGTTCATTGTTTTTTGGCATTCTTGAATGTATGTTGCCAAATCACCTTTGTATTGGAATCGGATGAAATTGAGCCAGATGCGGCCTTGGTTGTTGGTGGATTTGGAAGCGTATCGTTCCAGAAGGCTGTTCCAGATTGCGTGAGGATCACCGTCATTATCTTCGTTGATGACAGCGTCAAAGGCTGTGTCTCCTAGATGTTGGATGATAACGTCGGCAGCTTTGTACAGCTTCTTCTTCTGAGGTGCATTGAGGGGAGAGGGCGGTGGTTCAAGGACGTAGTTCAGGATGCCTTTGCGACGCAAATAACTTCAAAGTCGGAGACTCCATGACGGAAAGTTCTCATTGGTGAGAAGAGGAATATTCAATTTGGTTGAGCTTGGGGCATCTTTGTTGTCCGACATGATTCTTGTGACCTGGCCTTTGGGACTGTAAATCTGAAGTTGGAAGGTTTTAGGCTAATAAGGCCAGTAGATTTCAATTGTCAGATAAGCTAAGGTGACTGATGAAAAGGAGAAAAAATGAAGAAAAGGACAAGGATAACAGCTATGAACCTAATAAGGCCAGGTTGCAAGTGGGGTCAGACACAGAGCAGAGTGAGCAACAGATGAGGTCCGACGCAGGGTTGATGGAATTGTGAGTGGTCGGTGAGCGGTGAGGTTGGAGGGATTTGGCTTGAGGTTCAGTTGGAGGCATTGCTGATCAAATTCTTTAGTTGGAGAGTACCAAGAGCAGAAAGAGGAACTTACCTGATCCTAGTACCCTGGGTGTCGATGGTGCAATCTCTTGGTTGCACAAGAAGAGGAGACGCCCAGGATCCAGGATCAGTGAGTAGGTAAGTTTGAGCTGGACACTGGATTTGAAGTTGGAGTATCCGCACTTGGGTGACAAGTCCAGATGTGCGGGTGTTGCTACGTCGAGGAGTCAACATGACAGAGGGAAAAAGAAAGACAGAAGGAAAAAGAAAAAGAGCTCATAGACTGAGGGTAAGAAAGGAATGAAACAGCACACAACACACAACAATGCAGAAAGAACAGAGGGTTAGTAGACAGCTCATTCTCAGCATTATCAGGAATCCAAGATTGATTCCAACACAATTTTGGTGAAGTGCGTTGGGACTGTAAATCTGTAAGAGTTTCAGACTGAAAAAGGTTTTCTTTTCAGAGGTTGAGATCAAAGAAAAGAAAACAATCAAGAAGACAAGGGTCATTTACCTGAAAAAGGGTGAACAGACGCGAGACGTTTTTACAACAATGATGGTGTCGGGGAGAACAGAACAATGAGTATGTTGGATGGAGTGATTAAGACGACAATGGCAGGTTGATTGGTATACAATCGTTTGAGTTCCGCAGAGTACACACAATGGATGCAGAAACAACACGTATAAATAGGAAACAGACACATTAAACAGATTGTGGTTGCGCCATTCATTCTGACATACATGGTTAGGTTAAGTAGTCATGCATATCCATAGCCGCGGCAATGCGCCAAGTTCATGCTTGCTTCTCAAGCCATGACGTCAGACAAGTTTGGGATTAGTCAAGTTTTCACATCTAGATCTTCTTTTTCTTCACTCACTTCTTTCTGTTTGCCTCCTTGCTTTCCATACCTGCCCAACCAGGTATTTCATTCTTCATCGCTCGTGCTCCTTCTTTCTGCTCCCATCATCTGTCCGCTCACAAGGGACCCACTTGCGCTGGCTACTTCCAATAGGTCTGCCCACTCCGTTCCCTGTTTTATCTTCTTTTTTTTATTTCTTACAATCTGCTGTCTCTAGATGATCTATCCGCCTTCATCTCCTTGCTCTCTTTGCTTGCAATCCACTCACTTCTTTCTGTTTGCCTCCTTGCTTTCCATCCCTGCCCAACCAGGTATTTCATTCTTCATCGCTTGTGCTCCTTCTTTCTGCTCCCATCATCTGTCCGCTCACAAGGGCCCCACTCGCGCTGGCTACTTCCAATAGGTATTTCATTCTTCATCGCTCGTGCTCCTTCTTTCTTCTCCCATCATCTGTCCGCTCACAAGGGACCCACTCGCCCTGGCTACTTCCAATAGGCTACTTACAATAAACGGTTCTGTTTTATTTGTGGCGATATCCTCGTTGTGGTACTGATAATTTCTTGTGAGTAGCAATTGGTCTTGTGAGTAGCAATTGGGTTGGTAGAGTAAATAATTGAGACTAAATAATACTGATTGGTATGATAACAAAGTGAATGAGTGTGTATGAATGTGAAAGTGAATTTGATACAAATGAGGGAGGGATGAGGGGTCCTTTTATATTGAAGGGACCTCTCATCAAAAACATGGGGACACACAAGATGAACACAAGATGAGGACTATTTACAATAAGAGGAGAGAGGGAAAAGAAATTTACAACATGAGGATTAAAGCAACTTTGCTTTCTTCGTCTTTGTCTTTATAGCACTATGTATTACTCTCTTCATTGGAGTGACAACCAGGACTGCTATGAATTGGATATGCTCAATTGAATTTATTGAGCGGTTCTTTTTATTCCAAGCCTGCTTGGAATGCACCTTTCTCTTTCTAGGTGTTACAAATGGAATAGCAGTGAACCTGAAAACTTCAGGCATTTCTCTTTTGCTTTTTATTTCTTTGTATTGTTTTTTTGCTTTCTTTTTAGCATTTCCTTTATACATTTGATTCTAAATCAATAGGTGCATTGCATCTATTCTATTTCTTTGCTTTTCTTCATTGGAGCCATCATCCGGTTCCTCTTCTGGAGTCACTGGACTGAGACTGACTCTCTGTGACATTCCTGTGTTTTGTTTCACAGGAATTGAATCTTTAATAACTTCCATGTTATTAAACATATCAATGTAATTCTTTTTTTCATTATGATTCAAATTTCCTTCTCTTTCCTTTGGTAATGGAGTTGGATTGATATAAGCAATATTTTCCCTTATATTTCCCTCAACAGGGATTACATCCTCAACAACTGGGGGTGGGGGGGTATTGACCACCCCCCCCACCATGGAAGGGGCTCTCTCCCCCCCCCTTTACCAAGGGGGAGGAGCGATGGGCTGAGGGGACCTGACCACCCCCCACCCCACTTACCGTAGCAATGTCTGGGGGGTATCAACCCCCAGGGCCCCTGGTAGGGGGATTTGACTTCCCCCTCCGGAGATTTGAGGGAAAGAGGAGGGGGACGGCATGTCCGCCGGTTACACCCCCCCCAGGTGAGATTTTGGTCGGACTCAGGTGAGTCCTGGGTCCCACCTGGCCCATATGAGGGGCCAGGGCTGTAAAGGTGCTAAGATAAGTAACAGAGCTGGTTGTAACCAAAAACCAGCCAGGGGTTTGAGAAGCTAAGGGGCTTGGTCAGCCCAATTCTCAGCTTGCTACTATTGCAGAGCAAGCTGCAAAAGTAACAAAAATAACATAAAAAAAATTATAATAATACAATTTACCTAAGAAGGAGTATGAAACCCATAAATATTATTACAGAAATGGATTCATCACCCAAAATTAGGTAGGGTCACTCACTGACCCTACCCTTGAAATCCAACTCCTTATATTTTTAAATAATTAAGGAAAGAAAGACCAAGATACTACGGCTCCACTATTGAGCTTTTTTTCAATTAAATATTTCACACACATTTTCACGTATAGGTTTCAAAGCTAAAATTCATTCAGAATTGAGGTGTTGTCTATATTTTAGGAGTTACAGATGGAAATGTGTTTTGTCACAATTCCCACATGCAGCCGCAGCAGCCAATGCACCCCCGCGCAGCTGAGATACAGCCCTGTCACTCCTTCAAGGTCGTTTACGCAGTCCCAGGCCTCTGACAAGTACGCAGCCGCGGGAGTATGGGTTGACAGAGTGACAGGAGGCCTGAGAGGCTCAGGTACTGCGTAAACATGCTACAACCCACACAGGAACATTCTACATATGTAATAAATGTTCCCGTGGATAGTAGATAGTCTAAAAGTACATAATATTATATAAAAATACTTAAATAATCCTTATACGTATTTTTTATTCAATATAATTCAAAGCACCAAGAATTTTGAAAATAAGACAATGACAACTTCTAAAAATATACTAAAAAACTTTAATATACTTTTATGAGAATTTCTAGACATCAATATCTTTGTGACATACTAAGAAAACTAATGATGTAACAATATTACATTAATTCCCATGACTTCTATTTTTAATTAATTATCTTATTAAATTAACTGGAACTCGAAAATAAGGAGTAAAATCAATATCATGACTTTTACTCCAGTTATATAATACATAATGAGAACTCACCTGACATCAGGATGTCCGTAGAAATTTCTATTTATATAATTATTAAATTACTGGGAGCATTTACTAAGGATAATGAATTAAACAATACATAAATGGGACAGATTAGTGTTATTCACACGTCCTAATATCTATTATAAAGTAGAATAATTCCCATACCCTGAGGAATTAGATGCTACCCGTGCTATAGCACCAGGAACACATGACAGGATACCCCTGGTTACCCTGCTAGCCTTAGTGTCCGTCCCTTTGAGGCCCTGTACCCCTCAGAAAGACAATTTTGGGACTCCAAAAGCTATAAATAAAGAGCTCTTTTGAGGATATTGATGGGCAGAGACCCAGTTATATTTATATCCAGACACCGTTCCAAGATAATCAAGTAATTATAAGAGAAACGTAAGTAATTTATGGCTAAGTCTGATCAACAATATCTGTCCTCAACCTCTTTTTTATCAATTAAAACTGCTGAACAACCTTATAACCCCAGTATACAGGTTTAATCCATCAGTGCAAGTCTCAAACAGATAACCAAAGGATTTAATAATATACCAGTGAGTTTTATTATCCTTTTCTCTGTTGTGGCAGCTAATAAGATTGCAACAAGATAGCTTAGAACTGAAAACCAACAGGCTGTAAACAAGAGTTAGGAGTTTGAACAACTTGAACAAAGATAAGAGAGAAGGAAAGGAATGTGAAGAGACAAACAGCTTAGTCGTGGTTTTGAAGAGTAAATGAGAGAAGGACCCAGAGCGGCGTGAAGTTGATAGAGAGAGGAGACACAGAAGAGCAGCTTGAGGCTTCAGATTCAAGAAATTGGAAAAGTTATTCTTGAAAATCACTTGGGTTTCGAAATTTCTTTTGAGAAAGTGTTCTATGTACCAGAGTTGCCTTATAAACTTGTGTCTCTTGGAGTGTTGTGGAATAAAGGTTTCCAGATTTTTTATCTTAAAGAAGATAAGTTTGTTATTGATATGAATGGGAGAACTGTTCTTGGTGGACAGGTTCGGAACAAGCTTTTGTGTGAAAGCTTGTTCAAAATCTCAGCTTTGGGCACTGTTTCTCACAATAGAAGTGGCCATAAGGTAAAGGACAGCAACTGTGAGAGTTGTATCTTAGGGGCTAAGACTAGAAATTTGTTCTCAAAGAGAAGAGAACGCACTGATGCTCCTAGAGAGGATTTTTTCATCAATTTGGAAGGGCAATTCAAACTGGAGTCCCTTGGTGGGGCAAGATACTTCATCAATTTAGTTTCTACTGCAAAAAATTATGTTTGGGTTAAACCAATTTGATCTAGGGATCAGACAACAGAGGAGGTTTCTTTAATCTTCAAATTCTGAAAACAGAATGGTCTGATGAAGGATATCAAGAGGTTTATTACCAATGGAGGGGGTGAATTTGTGAGTAAAGAGTTTGAGAGGCTATTGAAAGATTATGGTATCATTCATATAGTCACTACTGCAAGTACTCCACAAAATAATGGAATAGTTGAGAGAACAAATAGGACTTTACTGGACAAGGTCAGAACTGTTATGTCTCAATCTTATCTACCAAAGTTCTTATGGGCTGAGTTGATGTGTACAGTCTGTATGTTGCATAACATTGTAATTGTTAATGGGAAGAGTCCTCATTATCAGTTTTGGAAGTTATACCCCAAAACATCACACCTAGGAACAATTGGTTGCTTGGTGTATTATAATGTCCACCATAATGGGATGGTTGGGTAATTAGACCCTAGAGCCAGAAAAGGGGCACTTGTAGGCTATGATTTAATAAGTAAATCATATAGGATCTATTGTCCAGGGACAAGAAAGGTTATCCATAGTAGGATGTATAATTTGATGAAAGTACCTTTCCACTCAAAAGGAGTGAAGAAGTTGTTGTGAAAAAGTCACAGAAAGAAATAGAATTAGCACCTATTTCACCAGAAAAGGCTGAGGAACATGTGGTTCCAGAAGATGAAGAGATGGCAGACGTGCCACCAGAGGTTTCAGTGCCCACTTCAGGAAGTCCGTTAATTTGGAACCTGATGAGCCTCCACCTCCAGTCAGAAGGAGTGGTAGGGATAGAGTACCAGTTGATAGGCATGGGGAATTGAAGTCCCATTATGCTGCTGCAGGATATGGGGAAGATACAATCCAGGAGCATTTTATGCTCAATGAAGTCCTGGAGTTGAGTTCAGAAATGGGAAACAGGGTTAACCCAAGTAGCTTTGGCCGAGCTATGAATTCTGATGAGAGGGCTAATTGGAAGAATGCTATTTTTGAGGAATTTGATTCTCTAGAAGATAATAGTGTCTTTGAAGTTTTTAAGCGGGATTCTGTTCCAAAAGTAAAGACCATTGTTGGGTCCAGATTGGTGTTAAACAAGAAGTTTGACACAAATGGAGTTTTTAAAAGATTCAAATCTAGATCTGTTGCACAGGGCTTCAAGCAGAGAGAGAGTATCAATTACCAAGAAACTTTCTTACCAACTGGAAGGTTGTCCACCTTCAGGTACATCATTGCTCTAGCAGTGGAGTTGGGTGAAGAAATCAGAAAAGCTTATTTTGTGAAAGCATACTTGAATGCAAAACTTGGAGAGCAGGAGACTGTTTCTATTTATATCCCTGATGGTTTTTGTGAATGGTTGGTCAAGACTAAACCAGAAAACATGAAAAAAATCTGTTTTAGAAGTTTTCTTCAAGCAGATAAAGGGGAATATGTTCTCAAGCTGTGTAGATCCCTTTATGGATTGAAGCAAGCAGCTAGATTGTGGTATAATACCATGAGTGAGAACTGATACAGATTTTTTTCAAGACTTCTGAGGCTGACCCTTGTCTTTTTGTAAGAAAGGATGCAATTTTGTTTGTATGGGTCAATGACATTATCATTATTGGAAATGGTAAAGAGAGAGTCATGGAGACACTCAAAAAGGAATTCAAGATAATAGATCTTGGTCTGGAGCAACAGGTGCTAGGAATGAAAGTCAGTAAGAGCCGGAATGGAATTAAGTTAGAACAGAGCCATTACATGGCAGCTCTTCTTAAGCAATATGGCTTAGAGGATGCAAAGGAGTTCAGTACTCCCATGCAGTCAAAAATTTGTTTAGAGAAGTCTACAGATGAGGAGTATTGGAAGTTTGTTCAATCTGGTAATGACTACAGGTGAGCTATTAGATCAATTAATTATTTGGGGCAGTGTAAAAGGCCCAATATTGCTTTTGCAATTGGTGTCTTGTTGCAACACTTAGAGAATCCAAGCATGAGAAATTTCTCAGGTTTTAAGAGAGTTATGAGGTATCTTAAAGGAACACACAGTCTGGGACTGTTGTTTACAAAGTCAGAAAACTTTTATTTTGTTGGTTATTCCAATGCAAGTTGGGCAGATGGTGAAACTAGGGATCAACCAGTGGTTTTTTATTCTTCTTAGGTAAGAATCTGGTGTCATGGATGTACAAGGAGGTGTTGGAAATAAGTCTTTCATCAACAGAGGCTGAGTATAGAGCTTAATAAGCAGCTTCACAGGAAGAAAAATGGTTGAGAAAATTCTTAGAGGATACACATAAACCACAAGGGTTTTCATTGTTGTATTCTGATAATCAGAGTGCCATTGCGCTGGTGCAAAACCAAGTGTTCCATTCAAGAACAAAACATATTGATTTTCACTATAAATATATTTGTTATGCAGTTAATTGCAATGAAATTTTGTTGAGGTACATGCCCACTGGAGTAATGATTGAGGGTATCTTGACTAAGGCTTTAGATATTAACAAGCATCAAGGCTTTGTGACTTATATGCAAATTTCACCCCTTTTGGATTGAGGGGGTGTGTTAAAATATGTATTCACTTATGTTTGTGCCACATATAAGTGTAATCCAAATTGGATGCACATATGGGCCTCTCATGCCCATTGGACACTCACACAGATCATACGGGCCTGTGTGAATGTCACTGATTTGGGGAATCTTGCCTAAACAAGCATGAAACACGCTCATTGGTACACGTGCCCTATTGGGCCCGGTGGGGGATATGGGCAAATACAGCCAGATGGGCTTGAATGGGCATGATTGGGCCAAAGGTTTATTTTGGACATACTTGGCCAGAAGGGTTGGCCCGCCAAAGTATGGTTTACTTAGTTTTTGGGCTTGGGGAGGCCCATTGTGTCCGCTGCCCGTGTTGCAGCCTGGTTGGGGCTGCTGCCCACGTCGCGTCCCGCTTGGGGCCGCTGCCCATGTTGCAGCCCCCTTGGGGCCGCTTTTTTTGCCATTGGCCTGTCTTTGGGACCAGACGCCCAAGCAGGGCCATTGTTACGGCTGCCGCGTTGGGTGGCGGCCTTGGGGCTGGTGGTCCTGGCTCCTCCCACTCCCCTTGCTTGCCATTGCAAGGGGGAGGGGGAGCGCTGGCTGGTTGTAACCAGCCAGCAACTGGTTGCAAAGGGCGACCGGTAATGGTGGGGTGGACTTGATCACCCCCCCACCAAAGGAGATGGCCAGGCCCGTTGCATTGAGGCCACCGGTGGTGGGGGGGATTGACCAGCCCCCCCCCCCAACCATGGAAGGGGCGCTCTCCCCCCCCCCTTTACCCAGGGGGAGGAGCGACGGGCTGAGGGGACCTGACCACCCCCCAGCCCACTTATGGTAGCAACTCCCTGGGGGTATCAACCCCCAGGGCCCCTGGTAGGTGGATTTGAATGCCACATGCAGTGATTTGAGGGAAAGAGGGGGGGGACGGCATGTCCGCCGGTTACACCCCCCCCCCAGGTGAGATTTTGGTTGGACTCAGGTTATTCCTGGGTCCCACCTGGCCCATATGAGGGGCCAGGGCTGTACAGTTGCTAGGATAAGTAACGGGGATGGTTGTAACTAACAACCAGCCAGGGATTGAACAGCACAGGAGCTGGTTCAGCCCCATTGAGGTGGAAACACCAGAAACAACCGGAATAGACTGGTTGTAAGGGTACAGGGACTGATGCCATGTGGGCTGATGTAGCCCAAACCAAGTAACAAGGTCTGCAGAGCCTGTAGATCTCTTTTGGGGCGGAAAAATTTCCTTTTGGCTTGTTTTATCATGGCCTCACAAGAGACCAATCTTTTGTACTTAAGGAGCTCTTCTCCCTGCTGTTTTTCATCCATTCATTCATCATTAAATTGAATTCATCAACAATTTCATCCAATGTGTTGCCCCATTTTGAGAGCCCATCAAGCAATTATTGACACAAGGTGTTAAGCATTTCTTTTGCTTTAAATACTTCTCATTTGCCTAAGCTAATTCCTCGCCATTATATAACAGAAGAGACTGAAATTGAATTGGGATCACTTAATTTAGAATCAGAATCCTCTTCAGAGGGAGAGAAAGTGCAGCAAAGCTCAACCAGAAGCTCATCTTTGGTGAGTATTCATTTAATGGATCTGATTAAATAAATGAATAGTAAGTTAGTTTTCATGATAGAACCCAAACGTGAATGACCTCAATCAAATACCCAAGAAATTCCATGAGTCCTTGGGTGAGGTTTTGGATCCAATTGGAGATGGGAATTGCGGATTAAGAGTCATTGCTAAATCTCTTGGTTATGAAGAACATGTTTTGTTTAAATTTATGAAGGAATTGATTGAAATATTAGAGAAAAAAAAGCATGCTACATGAAGATGCTTGGTGGTGCAAAGGAGGTTGAAAATATTAAACAAATACTTGGTGTTGAAGACACAAATGAAAAGATTCCCTCCTCGAAATGGATGGCTAAATTGGATATGGGTCAAATCATAGCAGACAAATATTCCAGACCTATATGTTTCATTTCATTGGAGTTTTGTGATTCTTATACTTCAATGAAAAATGATTTTACTGATCAATTGGATTGAATGTTAATTTCCTTTGTAAACAATAACCACTGGGTTCTATTAGTACTTGAGGGAGGAATGATTCCAATCCCTCCCATTTTAACAAAAGCGCATACCTTGATTTCTAAAAAAGACTCTGGTTGGGTTGATCATCTCAAATATCAACTGCAAATTTATTCTATAATATAGAGATTATTGAATTTGAATTAATTTCATCATTGTCTTTCATATAAATTTTAATTCTAATGCAGCTAACAAGTTCTATTAATATAAAGGGTTATGACATTTTGAACATCATTATGTTGAGTTTTTTGAGTTAAGATCATTTTATTGAGTGTTTTGAATGACATTTTAATGGTAAGTCAGCTCAACTTGTGTTGGGCTGCTTCCTGTTAGATTTTGAGTTTTCATTTATGTGACTTTCAGTGGAGTTCAGAGTACCATTGATTGGATTGATTTGATCTTATTATTGTTAACCTTAAAGTACTAAAACAAGAGGTAAAATTTAACTGGGCTTTTTTTTAGTATTTTGATTATCAGAATGTTTAGTCATAGCTGTCAGACTTTTTAGTCATAAAATTTCACTTACCATGTCACTTAAACTGCTTATGCTAATTCTACCTTATTCATTTTTTAGTCAACCACTTGTCAGCCTATTGTGTATTTAGTCTATTTAAACACCAGTGCTCTCTAGTTTAATTCATCATCTGTTCAGCCAACACATCAACTGGAGTTTCCTTTTGCTCCTGTCCCCAGGTCCATTCTGCTTGAATTTATAAGCTCCTTTCATTCTTTGATCATTAACTTTTGCTTCATCAGATCTTAAGCTCTTTTTACTTTTACATGGTTAAAAGCCTATGCTTGACCAGAGCCAATGATCTCTCATTAAACTTGTTTGCCTTCAATAGGGCGTATCAAAGTTAACCAAAACCGCCATTTTTTAATTGCGGGTATTAACCCAAATCTTCCATTTCAAAGCCTCCATTGAAAATCAAAAAAACAAACTTATTTCACATCAGACGTGTCAAAGTTAACATGAAATAAGTGGGCTTTTTCAAATAAAGTATTTAAAGGCTTCTGCCACCTGTCCACGTGCTCCACCCCTGGCTTCCCACCTCCTTCTATCTCTGACCTCATTGGAAAAAAATTTGATTAATTGCTCTTCATCTCTTCATCACTATCCTCATCAATTCATCACTCTCATCACTTTATCAATTTCATCACATCCAGCTAACTCTTATCGGATCACTATCCTTATCACTTCATTTCTCCCATCTGTTTATTGCTTTCATCACATCCAGCTAACTCTCATCAAATCACTTTCCCTTTCACTTCATTGCTCTTGTCCATTTATCTTTTTCATCACATCCAGCTAACTATCACAATGGAATTTGTGCTTTCAAGGGTGTGGTATGTCCCAGGGGTGGGTTGGGACAACTGTCTTAAGGGCTTACTCCAATGGTTTCTGATCCACCATCTTCATCATCATCACCACCCATGGTGTCATGAAAATCAACATCCTGCAATCTAATCTGATGCAATGCAATGCAATGCAAAAAATAAAAAAAACATGTGGCTGTGTGTGCGTATCCCAGACTCCAAAAACACTTTCCATACTCAAGTCTTCAGCTTTTCATCCATGTAGAAGATCAAAGTAGGTATGTAAGATCCAAAAGATTGGTTCTTCTCTCTTTCTTTGTCTTGTTGGTCATGCATGCTCAGAACCTGGACCCAAATAAACTACACTTGAATACAAAAAAAAAAAAAAAAAAAAAAAAAAAAAACAGAAAAAAACAGAAAAAAACAGAAAAAAACAGAAAAAAACCCAATTGAGATTGAGGTTTCATCAACTCAAACCACCACCACCGGTTACTTGTAGATGTTCAAGAGGAGATCTAAATTATTATCATGACGGACTGGGGTACCAGAATGGTTTTGAGGTGGTCTTCCAGATGAATAGCTGGGCACAACTGGAGGGTTGTCCTCAAATTCAACGGCTAAGACATAGGTTAAATAATTCAATAAAAAGTCTGCCAGTGTACAATCTCCACTGAGGTTCTTCTGAACTATCAAATCCAAATTATCCTTTTTGATGCACTGTGAGGGTTTCAAATCCAATTCAAAGAATTCTTGATATCAGCAGTGGGCTAGAGGTATAGTTGAAAAAATAAGACCAAGCTTGGTTGGAGGCAATTTGGATTCATCCAGGAAAGAAACAAGAGACAACTTGCAGATAGGGAAGATATAATTTCTTTAATCAATGATTGATTGAGTGGAAAAATGAGTTTGGAGATGGTATTTCTCTGTTGATGGAGACAATTGATGAATTGATTGAGCAGTTGATTGGAAGATATTTCATTGAACCTCAATTGTGACACTTGTCTTTGCTTCTCATTCAAGAATGCTCTCATCTGAGACGGGCCATCAAGGTTTGATGAATTGATTCTCCTTTTGAATCCTACATGTCCACTAAAGCATACAACGTGGGGTAGGGAATTAAAAGGGGGGCCTACAAATTATAGATCTTTTCACAACTAGTCAATCTTTTAGACAGGATCATGATGTTGAACGCTTCTTCCTCTCAGGATGTGAGGAAAACCTCTATTTATTGATCTTTTTGGAGGATGGGAGCATGTACAGATCACTTAAAGTCCAAAAATAGCCTACCCAACCAATTTGTGAATATGGGCTCAAATTGGGCTGCCAGTTTGTCACTCACCCTGGCACTGGCGGCTCCCATTTTTTTGTTGACAGGGGGAGAGGGGACCCAAGGAGGTTGAGAGAGTAAACTCTGTTGATTGTTGTGTGGATGAGTAGGATAGGGAGTTGAGGATGAGGTAAACATGGGACCATTGGTGGGGGTATCAAGTGTAGAGGAGGGAACCAATTGAAAAGAGGTGCTGGGTAGAGGTAGTTGAATGACCAGATCTCTCAACTTGGTGGTTGATTGGGTCTTCTTTGTGGGGCTTTCCCGTTTGGCAAAAAAGGCGTGAATGGATGATTGATTCAAATCCATTTCTCCTGCTCAAGACTGGTTGGATTGGCTTGAGTGTTTGTGACCTGGTAAGTGACAATGTTCATTGGATGACTTTTCTGACAACAGTAAACCAATGGGGGTGTTGGAGTGTAAGGATAACCTCCTGGCAAACTCTAATACACACAAGTTGGAGATCATCTTAAAATTCTCAGCAATTGGACCACCAATCTTAGGTAAACCTGGTCTCCTCTGAAAACTAATATTGAAGAACTTGAGCTCCTTTTGGGCTCCAGCGTGAAGTTTTAAGCTTGACTTGCTTGGTGTATTGGGTTTGATGATGATTTTGATAAATTTAAATTCACTCTTGAGACATCAAACCAATAGTCTTGTCCCAAATTTCTAAAGACAATCACCACAAGATCTTTAGCAACCAGATCCTTGTTAGCTAGGTTGTTTGCCAAATCATCTCCTCCCATCTTGTTCCCTCCCAATCATATTCTTAGATTGGGGTGAGGATCAAGAAGGGATTCAAATCTTTGTATAAAATTTGGGGGTTGTGGAAGAATAATTGGCAGTCCAGGAAAAGGGGATGAGGTGTGTGTGAAGAAATGGGATGGGATTGGGATGGATTGGCTGATGTGGAGGTGTGGATGGGTATTTTGCATGCCATCATGGTGCATTGATGATGATGCATAAATGAAAGGTTTAATGGCGATTTTGATGTTTGAAATCCGCCGTTTTCATGAAACCCACCATTTTGAAATACACCAGTTAGGGGTTATGTGTATTTCAGAAACCCGCCATTAAAAATTACAGGTCTGGTCAAAAAAACTGGCGGGTTTCTAATGGCGGGTTTGCTAACTTTGATACGCCATAATAGTCTCATCTGGAAATTGGTCTTTCACTCTTTTGGAAAGAGGGTGAGATGAGGTTGAGCTTTTTTATTGAAAATTAAGCTCATCCCACCCATTCACTTTGACGCTAGGCATCAGAATCTCAAGAAGTATCCAATTTCCACCCTCAAGATCATCAAACCAACCTTTTGTAGCCAACAGATGGCCAAGATAGAATGAAGCTAGTAGTTGAATCAATTTGCCACAGAGGCAACAGCCAAGCCACCAACAGCAAAATCAAGCTGGGATCAACAAAATGAAGTGGAAGTTGAACATACTCCTATCTGTGGCTGGTCTTTTGGGATCAATGGCTTTGGATCAAATCAACTGATCAACTCATTTGAGACTAGAAAGCCACTAGATTCAATCAAGTACCTCAATCACATCCTGACTTGGGCTTGTCAGCATGATGGAAGGCAAGCAGGACCCGGTCCAGAGCCTCTGAGCAAGATGTTGATAGCAGCCAAAAATCATAAAAATTTGATTACTGTCATTTTTTTAATGATACTAGCATTCCTCCATCCACCCCATCCAAGAGCAACAACACACTTGCCTTGGTTTCCTTCTGGTCAGAAACCACTCTAGAAATCTCAACAACTCCAGATTGAAAACTGATTGGCAAAGGGATCCTTCCAAGTAGGAGCAAGTTATCAAGTAATTGGTTGATTCAAACTCTTGAACAAAACCATAGCATACTCACACCCACACACATACAAGATTGGCAGCAAGATGGCATCCGGCTTGTTCTTTGAAACCAAGAGCTCACCACCCTCCAGAATAGGGACCCAGGCCTACTTGAACGCCGGTTACAGCAAGGAGTTGAACAACTTTTGCAAGTTGGGCAACAAGGGTGAAGTTTGGTTTGGTGAAGAGAGCTTTGATGAGTTATTGGATTGGATTGCAAAGTACTTACCCTCTCCCCTAAGGCCCACCAATTTCAAGTTCTCCAGGAACAAAGAAGACCTTGAGAGCTCTCGCCTCACTTTTTTTGCCAATTTCAAAGATCCCCAAACCAGCCTTTAGTTCTTTGCCAGGTTCATCACCCAATTCATCTTGTCAAGTGTCTTCACCATCTCATCACCTTGATCCCATCACCAGCAATCCTCTTTTTTCCAACTTGTCCTGATCACCAACAACATTGACATCTTCCTACTGACTCAACTTGGGAGGATTGATCTACAGTCCAAAAACTCAACCTGATCACCATCAACCTCAAAATTTCATCAATTAGTCCTGGGAGGATTTGTCTGGAGTTTGCTGGCTGCGTTCACACTTTACATACACTTTATTTTCTTCATCAATCATCCATCAATTTTCACAATCATTCCAGTACTCACCTCCATAAATCAACCAACTCAATAAAGTTTAGCTCTACACAATCAAATCCAACCTTGAACAAATCCAACACATCTGACAATTCATTCAGTTTTGAACTGAAGAATTTTCCAGAAAATAGTAGAAATTATACTTTGAAGATAGCAGTTGTATTCAAATATGCCCCAGGAAGTTTACAAGTCATTCAGCTCATCTCATTAATCAGTCACTAACCTGTATGTAGAATTATTCCAACAGTTAGTAGAACATTAAGTTAATTGAAGAAAAAGAGTCAGATTCCTTTTTTGGACAGTAACTTCCGCCAGTGCAAGTCAAGCGGGTGTGTTAGAGTTTGAGTTTTCATCTATGTGGATTTCACTGGAGTTCAGTGTTGGAATACTCATACCTGACACTATCTGAATGGTTTCCTTTTTTTTCTCACAACCACTCTGTTTCTGTTTTCTTTCTTTCTTTCTCCTTTTCTTTTTCTCCTTTTACTTATCTCTCATATCAGTTTCCATATTACTCAACCATCAGACATGCTCATGTAAATGTGTGCTTCACACATCTGTCTCACTCACACTCTTGTGCTCTTTCACATTATGTCTATCAGTCACTCGCACCTTACACTATCACGGTCTAGGTCACACTATCTGTGAAACTCACTCATCCACTACTACCTGAGGACAGAGGTTGAGTCAGACTGAAGGATTTTTCTCTCATCCTTCTATTTGCTCTCACCTCTGTGGATCCTCAGGTAAGCCTGGTTTACTTTTCTGTTCTTCCTATGTTTTCCGTGTTTCATTCTATCTATATATATATTTCTGTGACTGCATAGTATGAAATCTGATCCTTCTTTTTGCTCTCACCTCTGCGGATCCTCAGTGAGTTCAACAGGTTATGAGCCCAGGGCGTTAATCACTGCGATCCAGATTCACCATATTCCAAGAAGGATCCGACTCAGTCTAGGGTTGATAAAATTCTTTTTTTTGATCAAAATCCATAACCTTGACCACTATGGAAGAATCTTAATCCTGCCACCCCGTTCTGAAGACTCCATTGATTATTCCTTGTAACTTGCCAGGCTCAGACTCCAACTATCTTGATTGGGCAATGATTCTACATATTCACTTCAGAGCTTCAGGAGTAAGCTACCTGCTCAGCAACAAATGGACAAAAAACAATCCAGAAACTCTGTTGCAAGACAATTTGGCTGTATGCTCCGTTATCTCTAGGTCTATTCTCCCAGCAAATTTCCAATACATTCAAAAGCACAAAGAAAGCGCGCTGGGAATGTGGAAAACCCTGAAAGAAGCCCACCAGGACAGCTTGTTGGGCGGAAGAATGTATTGGCTCAGGAAACTGCTCCTCACAAAGCTGAACAACAAGGATATGGCCACTCACCTCACAGAAATAGTTTCCTATGGAGAGAAACTTGGTTCCCTAATTACTCCTGAAAACCCTCTAACGGCAGAAAATCTCCAATCAACGGCAATTCTGCTTTCTCTGCCAGACAATTGGCTTGGATGTGTATCCAGTATGATTAACAAAGAATTGGTTCCTTCAAGAAAAATAATCACGGCACTGAAACAAGAACATCTGAGGAGACAAAACCAAATCAAAGATGAAACAGTACATTCAGCCAACGCTAAATTTGCAACAAAAGCGCCGTCAAAGAAGAAATCTAATCAGAACTCAAACAAATACGCCAGAATCTATTATTGCACCAATTGCAAGACCGAAGGACACTCCTTCTCAAGATGTCCAGAAGTACTTTGAATAATTGAACAATCAAAAAAGAGGAACAACTACAGAGGAACAAGACCAAAACCATCAAACCGGAACGCGAGAAAGGCAGTTGTTGAAAACAAATCAGAAGAGGATGAGTCAGACAATTTTTCTGACTCACAAATCATTGTGCATGCCGGCTCTACTACCTGCAACCTCACTCAATCAACCATCAATCTGAAGAGAGATTTCAACCTCAAATCAGGCTGCTCTGTTTTGATGACCCCCTATAAGTACCAGGTCTTCAACAGGAAGACAAACCTCACACCCATTTGTCTTGCCAATGGCTCAACCATCACTTCTGTCTCAGAAGGATCCCTCAGTCTCCCTTTTTTTCAGCTCAAATCTCTTTTGGTGCCTAAACTGAACAAACCCCTCCTGTCCGTCTCAAGTATTTGTGACTCAGGGTTCATCATTGTGTTCTCCAAAGGCGGTTGCAACATCTTTGACAAAAACACCAAAGATCTGACCAACTCGCCTCTCCAATTGGGTTATCAAAACGGGAACTTGTTCTACCTTCCAAGACAAGATGTGAGCCGCCACAATTCTATGTCAGCATCTGTTCCACACTCACCTGACAACATTCTTTTTGGCTACCATAGCAGACTCTCCCATTTAAATCTCAAGTCTCTCAAGAAGCTGCTGAAGTTGCAGAACATCTCACCGCTGCCGTCAAACAATCTTGAGGTCCAACAATGTCCCATCTGCATTGAATCAAAAATGACTCGAACCCCCTTCCACACTCGCCTCAGCAATAGGTTGACAAGACCAGGACAAATCATAAACTCCAATGTCTGCAGTTTCAATACCACATCTTGTGAGGGGTACAAGTACTTTGTTACCTTTATTGACAACTTCTCTAAGGCTCTCTTTGCGTACCCCATCAAGAACAAATTGGATGTATTTCAATGCACAAAACTTTTTGTTCCTTTCTTCAAAAATCACTATCAAGCTCAAATCACTTCATTTTGTACCAACAATGGAGGAGAATTTCTAAATTAACCTTTGAAAACCTACCTTGAGTCTAGAGGCATAACTCTCAATCCCGGTCCACCACACTCCCCCCAACTCAACGGTGTAGCTGAAAGTGCCAACCGGACCCTTTGCAAAATGATACGTGCATCCCTCCTGTCCTCGCATCTGCCCAAATCCTTTTGGGCAGATGCCCTCCGTCATTCAATCTTTGCTTTCAATTCCTTTCCTTGGAAGACCCCTTCTGGGTTTGTCTCACCAAACTCCCTTCTCCATTGCGAAGATATTCCATTATCCTATCTCCATCCATTTGGGTGCATGGTGTGGTACAAAATCCCCAAACCAAATTTCTCCAAGCTTGACAAGAAAGCAAAGGCCGGCATTCTCCTATCCTATCTCCCCAACGGTGACGGTTATTGCATCCTCAATCCTCAAAGCCGCAAGGTGATTAAGTCTCGGGACTGTATCTTCAACAACACCATTTTTCCCTACGACCAACCTTCCAATACGGATGAGGATCCTATGGTGGCTCCTTTGCCTGACCTTCCACTTATACCAATCACTGCGAATCCCCTCCCGTCCACCAACACCCCAGGTAATGAAAGTCCAAGATCACCAACTAACAGGCCGTCCTTTTGTCCACCACACAGTCCGCCCTCCATTCACCCTAACCCAGATCCTGTGTCCACAAACTATTGGCCAGCTTCATTGTCACGGCCACGCTCTACCAGCGCTGGTTCATCCGGATCCAATTGGATGCCGTGCCTTCCCTCCCTTCCTGATCCCCTCTCACCACCTTCCCCTCCTTCCTCTCCCCGTCCCACTCACAAGCTGCAGTTGCCTCCTCACCTTTCTTTGTCTCTTCCTCCTGTTCCTCCCTCTCCACCATCTCTTCCCGTCACAGCTCCTCTTCCCGCCAGCTTGCCTCCTGTCCAACGTTCCTTGAGACGCCGCCAATCCCCCTTGCGGTATGGAAAATTCTCCAAGTCTGTTTCCGTGAAGGACAATCTGGTCGCCCCTAAGACGTGGAAGCAACTCCTCAAGTCACCACATCGCCGCCAATGGATCCTCTCCACCCAAGAGGAAATGTCCTCGCTTCAAGGCATGAAAACCTGGAAGATTGTCCCACCGCCCACTGGTAGGAAGGTTATCCGCTGCAAGTGGGTCTTCAAGGTGAAGCGTTGGGAAGATGGTTCAATTCTGAAACTCAAGGCAACACTTGTTGCCATGGGTTTTTCCCAAGTGCAGGGTCTTGATTTCTCTGAAGTCCTTGCACCAACTCTCTGAATGGAAAGTCTACGTCTTGTCTTCTCTCTGCTCGGTCACAAGGATTGGATTGGATGTCAAATTGATTTAAAGACTGCCTTCCTGAACGGTTGTCTGGAAGAACCCGTCTATATGTCCCAACCACCTGGATTCAAAGATCCTTTGCACCCAGACTGGGTTTGCAAAGTCTCACGCGCAATCTATGGTCTACGCCAATCTCCCTGCCAGTGGAACCTCAAACTAAGCTCCGCAATGATCTCCCTTAGTCTGTCACAATCCTTGTACAATCCTTCCCTCTACTACAAGATAGAAAGTAATACTCTTGTAGGTGTGGTAGCTGCCCATGTGGATGACCTCCCTGTTGTGGGAACGGAAAGTTTTGTGAAGACCTTTGTGGTGTCAATTTGTAGACACGGATTGGGAACTGCGTCGCGGCTGCACGCTCAGCATTGGGGGCAAGCGGGCTCAGCATTAGGGTATGCGGAGTGCTCAGCAGCGGCAGCTGCTGGATCAGCAGCAGCCCCTGTTTGGCTCCGCACCTGGTGGACAGGTTGGGCTCAGCATCAAATGCAGCGTGGGCAGCAATCCGTCCCGGAGATTGGATTTGGAAGGTAGTGCGCTAGACTAGGTTCGCGGGCGCTCCGGTTTGGATACGTAGGGGCGGAGAAATCCGCGGGCTATGAAGGAACGGATGAGCGGGCGCGCAAGCGCGCGGATAATGCCGGATATTACCAAACACCCACAATGGGCGCAGACAAACGGATACGGACAGGGGCTGGGGGCTCTGAGTAGGGCCCGGTGCAAGGACCGCGTCATGAGAAGGACAAACCGGATGGACAGAACAGCGTACGGACGACGGGGGAGTTTGGTACGGAGGAGGTGGGGAGAGGAGGCTAGGGTTTCTGTTTTGGGATTGTTTTTCTGTTTTGTTGTCATACTGTTATTTGCGCGTGTACTTAGGTTGGGGTTGAGAGGGAGGACTTATCCTCACTCTCAACTCAGGGTTAGAGGGGGGGAGAGGCATGGGATACGTAAGAGGAAGATTCACATCACATCATCAGGCTGAATCACTCATCTCACCAGGAGATTAAAGGAACTCATAATGGATACACATCCAGGTGGAAAGTTCTTAGGATTGAAGGATTGGCAATTTCTCTCTCTCTCTCTACTTTTCTTTATCCCTTATCTCCTTATCTCTATTTCTTATTTAAGTGCAACTTCGGACATCCTCATCTCCTTTCAAACGCAGGGAACTGTTAACTTCCAAACCTTGAGACAATTATAGGGGGATAACCTTTATTCTTTCCACATCTGGGGGTCTGGCCGGGAAGTAACCTTCCGTTTCTTGTCTTTCAAAGGTAACTGGGCGCAATGTCCAATTCATACCTCCCTACAGTCGCTCCTTCTTCTTCTTCTCCTTCTCCTTCCGTCTCCGGGTCCGCTACTCCAAACCCACTCTTGTCTTCCATCCCTCCTCCCCCCCCTACCTCCGCTTGACCCAGGACAAGCTACGCCATCCCCCCATCAGTCTCCATTGACCATGAACCCACTCGTCCAGTTCACATCAGGCCGCGCTGATAAATTTAGGTTGGTTAACCAAGACCAAGCTTAAAATTTCAATCAAGAGGGAAAACAGTAAGTGATTTGAGATCAGACCAAAGATAAAGAGGAAATAACATAAGCAGAATAGAAAACCAACAGGGTAGTGACTGGCTGATAGTTATGAGTCAGAGTAAATGAACAATGAAAAGAACATTGAATGAGACTTGACAGTCTGTAGTTAGAGCAGATGTTAGTTGTTGATGGGCTGATATAGGATTGAGTGGAATTGATGTACCACTAGCTAGAACGACAGACAACAAAGCCAGTATTGGATGATGTTGTATTTCAAAGCGCCTTGAACAACCTGAAAGAAGATTGGATAAGTGAACTGAATGAGGAGTTGAAACTCAATAATTCTCACTTGATTCGGACTGGCTGCTTGATGACAAACAATTGATTATTGATGGCTTTGCGTTGTCAGAGTGCGTCTTCTGCTTGAAGTAGATGTTTTTATTAGGATTGTATGATTGGTTTGATCCCAAGTTGAAGTTGGAAGACCGCAGAGTTGAATTGAAGATTGTTTTGAATATGAAGTGTCCTCAGTCGGTATTATAGAGCACCGCCGAGGCAAGAATTGGAAATAGAAATGATATGAAAAGAAATAAAGTTAAAAAGGAAAACAATGGTTAGGATCTTATCAGGAAACAATAGATGGAAGAATAAAACACAATATGAACATCACACACATGATTCAAAGTACGCAACAATAAAGCAGCAATAATGAATGGTTTTTAAGACCAGCTGAAACAGCCAAATGGCTTATAGAGATACTGATCAAGCATGACTACACAGGTAAGTCAGTAATAATTCTAACACCCCTCCACAACTCCGAAATCAGTGGTATAAAGAACTGAATGAATTTACAAGTCTGGAGTTTGATTTCTTGTTAGCTGCTTTAGTTAAAGCGTCCGTGGTCATTGACAGAGACGGTATGAGTTTGACATCGATAGTGCCCAGCTTGAAATCATCTTGCAGGCTTTTAGTCTTGATATCAATGTGCTTGACTTTGGAATTTGAACCAAATTTCTTAATCTTGTCATCGAGTCCTTTGTTGTCAATGAGATGCACAGGACACGAGAAGTTGGTTCAATATATATCCTTGATGAGTTGAGACAGCCACCGAGCTTCTAGGTGGCAGCTGGATAGGGCTACGCATTCGGATTTGGTGGACGAATGAGTGATACATTGCTGTCTTCTGCTAGTCCAGTAGAGTGGACTCCCTTTGAAGAAACAAATAAATCTGCTTTGCGAGATTCGGGTTTCCGGGTCATCAGCCCATGTGGCATCGCTGAAGCAAACCAAACGATCTGAAATTGATCTTGGGCCTAAAGTGAGTGACAGATCCTTCGTTCCAGAGAGGTCTTGCCACACATGGATGACTTCTTGCCAGTGACTAAGTCCGGGTCTTTCACAATGCTTAGCCAAGCTGGACACGGCAAAACTGATGTCAGGTTGAGCTAGGCCTGCAATGAAGTTGAGTCGTCCAATGGGGGAGCAATAATTGACGTTTAGGGCAAGAAACTTTTCATGATCGTCTTGATCAGCAGTATTGAGGTGGAGTCCAGGAGTCAAAGGTGTTGATACAGACTTGCAGTCGGACAATCCCATTTCCTCAAGGCCTTTTTCAATGTGTGAGGGCAGAGATAGATGGAACAGGCCATTGCTGGTGGAGACCTTCATTCCTAGCAGTGTGTCGGGATTGTGTGCGGAGGAATTTTTGAATTGCTTTAGGAAGTTGTCTTTAAAGGTGCTTACATTACCGGCAACCAGGAGATCGTCCACGTGGAAGAATACGACCGTAATGTCATTGTTGCCAATATATAGACATGGATATCCGACTTATTTTTGGAACCCTTGATTTTTTATCCATTCGCTCAACATTTGATACCAATTTCAAGGCGCTTGTTCGAGCCCATATAGAGATTTCTTAAGGCGGAGATATTTTGACTTTCTATTGCACCCATAGGGAGTTTTAATAAACAACTGTTCGTTGAGTTCGGAGTGCAAGAATGCTCCTTTGACATCAAGCTGGAGTACCTCTAGTTGTTTGTCCGCGGCATAGGTGAGGACTCCCCTGAGTGATGCGACTTTCCCTGTGGGAGCATATGTCTCAAGGTAGTCGAGACCGTATCTCTGACTGAAGCCTTGCACGCAGATACAAGTTTTGAAGGAGACCAGTTCACCATCCGCATTCTGCTTAATTTTGAAGACGGGCTTAGTGTTAAGAGGGTTTGTGACCATGCTTTCATTGGCATCTTCCCAAACTTCCTGTTCTTCTATGGTGTCAAACTCCTTCATGGCAGAGTCGCGCCAATGAGGAAGAGTCATGGCTTCTTCGAGTTATTTTGGGATTTTCTTGGCTAGATATCCGTATCGATCAGGCTTGTTCAGAGCGTCTCAGTTGCGTAAGTTGGGTCTGAGATTATTTTTGACTGCCTGATTTGTGTCTGATTCTGAATCTGACTCTTCTTTCAATGAGGGAGAGGAGTCAGTTTTGACGAGTTCTCCTGCAGAAGTAGTAGGATGAATGGGTAAAGAGGTTGGTTGCCACGTTGTTACAGTATTGGAGCTGTTGTCTTCCAGTGAGATAGCAGTGGGTTTTTGGTTATTGAAGATCACGTGTTTGGTGTCAATGACTTTTCCAGTGGAGGTAATTACTTTGTACGAGAGTAGTGTGGTGTTGAACCCAATCAGGACTCCAGGAGCACCTTTTTTGTCAAGTTTGGATTTGATGGCGATATTGTTGAGGCAATAGGTTAGCGACGATCCTACTGGCTTGATGTACCCTTCAGGAAGCTCCTTTTTATGCATGAGCATCCAAGGAGAAATACCACCTTTTTCCTTAGGGATCTGATTCAGCATCAGACAGCAGCTCTTGACCACTTCGTTCCAGCACGATTTGGGTAGATTTGAGTCGGAGATAGTGGCTCTGGTTGATTCCATTATGGTCCGATTTGCTCGCTCTACTCGACCGTTGTGTTGTGAGTGGTAAGGCTCTGTGATGATTGTTGGAGTATTATGTCTTCTGCTGATAGTCTTGATCCCTTCTGTCACAGAATCTTACTACTACATGTCACCTGGTCCTTTATTAATGTCTTTTGTCAATATAGTTTCTGCCAATGCTGAATAGTCATCAAGTGCCTTAGGCCCCCTGTGAGGGGCTCTCTAGTTGTCTATTTAAACCGGTCTTTTCCAGGACCTTGCAATTGACCTCATTGACTTTGTTTCTTACAAATCCAGTCCTCAACTTTCTGAGTTGAGTAAGAGTCCATGATCGAATCATCGACTCCAACAATGATTTGATTGATGTGGTGAAGTTTGCAGAAGTTGTGTAATTTAGTGTTGATGAATTCTCCGCCGCCATCCGAGCATAGGTCTTTGGGATAATTGTTTGTCTTTCTGCGGTGACTTTCGATGACAAAAATCAGTACGTCCGTTGTCCCGTCCTTAGATCTGAGAGGGAAGCAGGCTGTGTAGCCGGAATGGGAGTCAATCAAGTTGAGTATGTATTTGAACCCTCCTTTGGATATGGGATTGATTGAACCAATCAAGTCCACGTGAAGCTTTTCGAAGCATTTTGACGCAACCTCTTGTTGGTGTTTGAAAGGTTTGCAAGTGATCTTTGCCTTATTGCAGCTTAGACATTCGAAGGAGTCTTTTTGGGTGCTTGGAATAGGTTGATTGAGGTACTTTTCCATTCGCTCCATACTCGCATGTCCAAGAGAGCGGTGTATGGAGAGCAGTTCAGCATTTGAATAGTAGGTTTCTTTGGTGTCCGGAGTCATATCAATCACAAACAGGTTGTTGATGATTCTTCCGGACAATAGCGTCTGGCCTCCAACGACCAGTTTGAACAAGCATGGGGAAACGTTGCAATTAACTTTGAGTTGAGCTCCTTGGCTGGCCAATGCTCCAAGAGAGATGAGATTGAAGGTGGAGTCAGGGACCCAGGTTGCATTACTGAGTATTAGATTTGCTTCTTTCATTCTCAGAGCTACCTTTCCATTCCCCTTGATCAAAATGGCCGCGTCTTTCTTTCTGGTTTGGATCTTTTCAATTCCGTTGCTTTTGGTTAGAGACACAAAAAGTTGATTGTTGGTTATCATATGAACAGAGCATCCAGAGTCCAGGATGAACCAATGCAATCCAGTGTTCTCCGGAGTGTTAGTGTTCAATCCGCAAAAGAAGGAATAGAAGTGTGCTTCCTTGTCTGTTCAAGTCTTAAATTTCTTACCGCAGTTGTGGAGGTTGGGCGGTTTGAGCTCTGGGAATTCAAACCAGCAGGAAGCGGCTGGATGAGTAGTAACAGCTGGATTATGCTTCCCGTTCTCGCACCTGGGACCTTGGTACAAGGCTACGTTCATGGGTTCAGTTTGATCACCTTCGGCTATGGATTTGTTCTTATGTTGGATGAGGTGGTTGAGGACTACATTGATTTTCATTTTTGTTGTCAAATGCATGATCTGCGATTTCATGTTTTGAATCATGGTCTTTGAGGGAAATTTGAATAATACCAGATAAGCGATGATGTCTGAGGGTAAATTGATTCCAACTTTGATTAATTTCTTCATGGAGACTTTGATAGTGGTCACGAAAGCTTCTATATTGAAGTCCATACCCAGATGCAGGAAAGCATTGAAAACCCTTGCTCTATTGGCCGATTGCAAGGAAGCAAAATGAATCTGAGTCACCATCCATATGAGCTTGGCGTCATCTTCATTGACTTCATCAATAACGTTGTCGTAGGTGTTCAAGTCAAGTTTGGCCATGATGTGTGCCACAAACTCCTGATTGAGTTCAACATCCAATAGGTTTGTCTTGTTGGGATCATTCATTATGTCAAATATGCCGCGTAATTTGAACAATTTTTGAAATTTTTTCTCCACATGCTGTAGTTATCAGCCGTCAATAACGGTATGGATTCTATGAGCAATTTGATTGCAAGTGATCTGTAGTTGGTGTCCCCACCTGGTCCTGGCGTTGACAATGGTCACGGAAAGTTCATCGCGATCAAGAGAGGCTTTTAACCGTGATAAATTTAGGTTGGTTAACCAAGACCAAGCTTAAAATTTCAATCAAGAGAGAAAACAGTAAGTGATTTGAGATCAGACCAAAGATAAAGAGGAAACAAAATAAGCAGAATAGAAAACCAACAGGGTAGTGACTGGCTGATAGTTATGAGTCAGAGTAAATGAACAATGAAAAGAACATTGAATGAGACTTGACAGTCTGTAGTTAGAGCAGATGTTCGTTGTTGACGGGCTGATATAGGATTGAGTGGAATTGATGTACCACCAGCTATAACGACAGACAACAAAGCTGGTATTGGATGATGTTGGATGTCGAAGCGCCTTGAACGACCTGAAAGAAGATTGGATAAGTGAACTGAATGAGGAGTTGAAACTCGATAATTCTCACTTGATTCGGACTGGCTGCTTGATGACAAACAATTGATTATTGATGGCTTTGCGTTGTCAGAGTGCGTCTTCTGCTTGAAGTAGATGTTTTTCTTAGGATTGTATGATTGATTTGATCCCAAGTTGAAGTTGGAAGAGCGCAGAGTTGAATTGAAGATTGTTTTGAATATGAAGTGTCCTCAGTCGTTATTATAGAGCACCACCGAGGCAAGAATTGGAAATAGAAATGATATGAAAAGAAAGAAAGTTAAAAAGGAAAACAATGGTTAGGATCTTATCAGGAAACAATAGATGGAAGAATAAAACACAATATGAACATCACACACATGATTGAAAGTATGCAACAATAAAGCAGCAATAATGAATGGTTTTTAAGACCAGCTGAAACAGCCAAATGGCTTATAGAGATACTGATCAAGCATGAATACACAGGTAAGTCAGTAATAATTCTAACACGCGCGACTACCCTCACATCCAATTCAACACTGCGGAAGTGGAGCAATTTATCTCGAGATACGGAGGTATTGCAGATGCGGAAGGTGCGTCGGACGCTGATAAGGCCCGGCTGGTTGTCCTGTTCATTATGGACGAAGAGAAGCTCCGGGATGTGGAGGAAATGGAAGGCTACAAGAATCAAGATTGGAAATAACTGAAGGCGGAGATCCTAACGCGGTGGGGTAGGCGCAAACCTTGGTTCCGGGAAAGCAATTTTGACCGCGTGGCCTCGGAGGCGAGCGCGCGCGGAGGGGTCAGAACGCGGGTGGAGCTGGTGGAGTACACCTCAAAATTTGATTGGATCTATTGGTCCTTTTCAAAGAATGAGGTGGTGGCAGGACAGACGGTGTTATAATTATGGCCAGCAATTAGCTTAGGCAAATGAGCAGTATTTAAAGCAAAAGAAATGCTGGACACTGTGTGTCAATAATGGCTAATGGGGCTCTCACAATGGGGCAATATGTTGGATGAATTCGATTGGATGATGAATGAATGATGGAAAACAGCAGGGAGAAGAGCTCCTTAAGTACAAAAGATTGGCCTCTTGTGAGCCCATGATACAACAAGCCAAAAGGCAAATTTTCCGCCCCAAAAGAGCTCTACAGGCTCTACAAGCCTTGTTACTTGGTTTGGACTACATCAGCCCACATGGCATCAGTCCCTGAACCCTTACGACCAGCCTATTCCGGTCCATTCTGGTGTTTCCACCGTTACGGGGCTGAACCAGCCCCTTTGCTGTTCAATCCCCTGGCTGGTTGTCTATTACAACCGGCCCTGATGGCCTTATTACCTCTGTTACGGGCTGGTTGCCTCATGCATCCAGCCCCTGGCCCCTCAAATGGGCCAGGTGGGACCCAGGGCTCGCCTGGGTCCGGTTTCAACCTCACATGGGGGGGGGTGTAGCCGGCGGACATGTCGCCCCCCCCCCCTCTTTCTCTCAATTCCCTGGTGGGGGCGGTCAAATCCCCTCACCAGGGGCCCTGGGGGTCGATACCCCCAGGGCGTCGTCAAGGTAAGGATGGCTGGGGGGGTGGTCAGATCCCCCCTGGCCCGTCGCTCCTCCCCCTCGGTAAAGGGGGGGGGGAGAGCGCCCCTCGTCACCTCTTCGCTACAAGGTGGGAGGGTGATCAAATCCCCCCCACCGTCCGGTCGCTACACTCGCGGCCGGCGCCGCCACCTCCCTGGGCAAGGGGGTGGTCAGGTCCCCCTGCCCTGACCGACCGCGTCATCGCGGCCGGTCGCTGGCTGGTTCAACCCAGCCAGCCTGCCCCCTCCCCCTCGCGACGGCGAGCGAGGGGAGGGGGAGCGAGCCTGGGCCGCGAGCCCCGGCTCCGCGGCGCTGGTCGCCGGGCCCGCGCGGCATCGCACCGCGCGGGATCCCTCGGCCGCGCAACAGCCCCGCGCGGGCCGTCGGGCCCCGCGTGGGCCGTGCCGAGGAACACAGGCGGCCCCGAACGGGCCGCGACGCGAGCAGCGGCCCCGAGCGGGCCGCAACACGGGCGGCAACCCTAATGGGCCGCCCCAAGCCCGAATTATGAGAAAAGACTACTTTTGCGGGCCAGCCCGTCTGGCCAAGTATGTCCAAAATAAACCTTGGGCCCAATTATGCCCATACAAGCCCATCTGGCCGTATTTGCCCATATACCCCATCGGGCCCGTTAGGGCCCGTGTACCAATGGGTCTATTTCACGCGTTTTGAGGCCAGTTTCCCCAAATCTATAACATCCACATGGGCCCGTATGGTCCGTGTGTGTGTCCAATGGGCCTTAGAGGCCCATTTGTGCATCCCATTTGGATTACACTTATACGTAGCACCCGCGTAAGTGCGTACGTATTTTAACACACCCCCTTAATCCAAAAGGGGTGACATTCGCATATTAGTCACAAAGCCTTGATGCTTGTTCCTATCTAACGCCTTAGTCAAGATATCCGCAATCATTGCTCCAGTGGGCATGTACCTCAACACAATCTCTTTGCAGTTGACTGCATCGCGAATATAGTTATAGTGAACATCAATATGTTTTGTTCTTGAATGGAACACTTGGTTTTGCGCCAACGCAATGGCACTCTGGTTATCGGAATACAACAATGCAAACCCTTGTGGTTTATGTGTATCCTCTAAGACTTTTCTCAACCATTTTGCTTCCTGTGAAGCTGCTAAGTAAGCTCTATACTCAGCCTCTGTTGATGAAAGACTTATTGCCGACACCTTCTTGGACATCCATGACACCAGATTCTTACCTAAAAAGAATACAAAACCACTTGTTGATTCCCTAGTGTTACCATCTGCCCAACTTGCATTGGAATAACCAACCAAATCAAAGTTTGCTGACTTTGTAAACAACAGTCCCAGACTGTGTGTTCCTTTAAGATACCTCATAACTCTCTTAAACGCTGACCAATGCCTCATGCTTGGCTTCTCTAAGTGTTGCGACAAGACCCCAATTGCAAACGCAATATCGGGCCTTGTACACTGCCCTAAATAATTAAGCGATCCGACAGCTGACCTGTAGTCATTCCCTGATTGAACAAACTCCAGATACTCCTCATCTGTAGACTTCTCTAAACGAATGTTTGACTGCATGGGAGTACCAAACTCCTTTGCATCCTCTAAGCCATACTGCTTAAGAAGAGCTTCAACGTAATGGCTTTGGTCTAACTTAATACCATCTTTGCCCTTACTAACTTTCATCCCTAGCACCTGTTGTGCCAGACCAAGATCTTTTATCTTGAACTCCTTTTTGAGTGTCTCCATGACTCTCTCTTTACCACCACCAATAATGATAATGTCATCGACCCATACGAACAAAATTGCATCCTTTCTCACAAAAAGGCAGGGATCGGCCTCAGACGTCTTAAAACCAATCTCTATCAGTTTCTCACTCATGGTGTTATACCATGACCTAGCTGCTTGCTTCAATCCATACAGGGATCTACACAGCTTGAGGACATATTCCCCTTTATCTGCCGAAAGAAAAGTTCTAACACAGATTTTCTTCATGGTTTCTGGTTTAGTCTCTACTAACCATTCACAAAAACCATCAGGAATCGACATATAAACAGTCTCCTCCTCTCCAAGTTTTGCATTCAAGTATGCTGTTACAAAATCAGCTTGTCTGATTTCTTCACCCAACTCCACTGCCAGAGCAATGATGTACCTGAAGGTGGACAGCCTTCCAGTTGGTGAGAAAGTTTCTTGGTAATCAATACCCTCTCTCTGCTTGAAGCCCTGTGCAACACATCTAGCCTTGAACCTTTTCAAAACTCCATTTGTGTCAAACTTCTTGTTTAACACCAATCGAGACCCCACAATGGTCTTTCCTTTTGGAACAGAATCCCGCTTAACCACTTCAAAGACACTATTATTCTCTAGAGAATCAAATTCCTCAAAAATAGCACTCTTCCAGTTGGCTCTCTCATCAGAATTCATAGCTTGGCCAAAGCTATTTGGGTTAACCCTGTTACCCATTTCTGAACTCAACTCCAGGACTTCATTGAGCATACACTGTTCCTGAAATGTATCTTCCTCATATCCTGCGGCAACATAATGGGATCTCCACTCCCCGTACCTGTCAACTGGTACTCTAACCCTACCACTCCTTCTAACCGGAGGTGGAGGCTCATCAGGTTCTGATTCCACAGAATCACCTGAAGCGGGTACTGAACCCTCTTGTGGCACGTCTGCCACCTCTTCATCTTCTGGAACCACATGTTCCACAGCTTTTGCTGGTGAAATAGGTGCTAATTCTATTTCTTGTTGTGGCTTAGTCACAACAACATCTTCACTCCTTTTGAGTGGAAAGGTACTTTCATCGAATTTTACATCCCTGCTACGGATAACCTTTCTTGTCCCTGGACAATAGATCCTATAAGATTTACTTATTAAATCATAGCCTACAAGTGCCCCTGTTCTGGCTCTAGGGTCTAATTTTCCGACCATTTCATTATGGTGGACACTATAATACACCAAGCAACCAATTGTTCTTAGGTGTGATGTTTTGGGGTACAACTTCCAAAACTGATAATGGGGACACTTCCCATTAACACTTACAATGTTGTGCAACAGACACACCGTACACATCAACTCAGCCCATAAGAACTTTGGCAGACCAGATTGAGACATAATAGTTCTGACTTTGTCCAGTAAAGTCCTATTCATTCTCTCAACTATTCCATTATTTTGTGGAGTACTTGCAGTAGTGACTATATGAATGATACCATAATCTTTCAACAGCCTCCCAAACTCTTTACTCACGAATTCACCCCCTCCATCGGTAATGACCCTCTTGATCTCCTTCATCAGACCATTCTGTTTCCAGACTTTGAAGATTACAGAAACCTCCTCTGTGGTCTGATCCTTAGATCGAATTGGTTTAACCCAAACATAGTTAGTTGCAGTATCAACTAAATTGATGAAGTATCTTGCCCCACCAAGGGACTCTGGAGTGAATGGCCCTGCCAAATCAATGGAAAATTCCTCTCTAGGAACATCTGTGTGATCTCTACTCTTAGAGAACACATTTCTAGTCTTAGCCCCCAAGGTACAACTCTCACAGTTGCTGTCCTTTACCTTATGGCCACTTCTATTGTGAGAAACAGTGCTCAGAGCTGAGAATTTGAACAGGCTTGCACACAGAAGCTTATTCCGAACTTGTCCACTAAGAACAGTTCTCCCATTCATATCAATAACAAACCTATCTCCTTTAAGATAACGAATTTGGAAACCTTTTTTCCATAACACCCCAAGAGACACAAGGTTGTAAGGCAACTCTGGTACATAGAACACTTTATCAAAAGTAATTTGGAAACCCAATTGATTTGCAAGAATAACTTTTCCAATTCCTTTAATCTGAATTGTTCTGCCTTTCTGACCAATATTTACAACCCCATCATAATCACTAAGATTTGAAAATAAATTTGGTTCAAAAAACATGTGATCTGTACAACCAGAATCGATCAAAACAAGAACATCCTCCTTCAATCCTCCTAGTAGGAAAGAAGCTTTATCAGTCACTGATAAGTTCTTATCTTTGAGGTTAAGATTACTCACTTCATAATCAATCAAGTCCATTTCTTGATCCTCATCGATTTTGGCCTTCTTGTTGGGACCTTCTTCCACAACAGCCTCTTCAATTGGAGCATCCAACGCCACCATTGCAACGTTTTCAGTTGTGAGATTGACCTCCTTGTCATCCCCTTCGGACTTCTTCCTTTTCTTGGCCTCCTTGCAGTCCTTAGCATAGTGACCCTTATTCTGACAATTGTAACATAAGACCTTGGACAAATCCTTTTTTGCCTTCTTGCGAGATTTTCCAGTCTTTCCAACTAGGGCTGTTCCAGAACCCCCCTTCATCTTGAATTGAAGGTCATCCTTTTCAATCCTTTTAAGCACATCCTCCTCCCCAGGAAGAGGATCCAATTGAGAAATGATTCTGACTAAGGAATCAAACTCTTTTGGCAGCTTTTGAAGGATTAAGAGTGACAAACACTCTGGATCCATGTTAAGTCCAGATGACTTGAACTTGGCTATACTAGACCTAGCCTCTGCCACAAACTGTTTACAATTCGAATATTGTAACTTGAACAGTTTATTAAAGGCTATACCCTTCTGGTGAACAGAATCACCAGCATACTTGGACTTAAGCAGCTTCCAAAGGATGCTGCCCCTCCTCCTCTCATCTTCCCTAAGAGTATCAGCAACCCATGTCACATGATTCTCATCAAGATGCCTAAGGATCAGATGGTAAGACTTCTTCTCCACTTCTGAACTGATCAGAGTGTCATCTGCATCCATAATTTCCCCACAGCAGATGTTATCCAGCTCACTATCCATAAGGACAGCCCAAGCATTATAGTTCTGACTATTCAGAACTATTTTGGTAGAGCTAACATCAGGGATATAGGACATCTTCTTGGAAAACTTGAGGTCTTTGAGGTTCTCCAAAGTAAGGTACAAAGGTCTAGATGGCTTGGAAGTAATGATGATGTTGGTACTGATAATGTGTTATAATTATGGCCAGCAATTAGCTTAGGCAAATGAGCAGTATTTAAAGCAAAAGAAATGCTGGACACTGTGTGTCAATAATGGCTAATGGGGCTCTCACAATGGGGCAATATGTTGGATGAATTCGATTGGATGATGAATGAATGATGGAAAACAGCAGGGAGAAGAGCTCCTTAAGTACAAAAGATTGGCCTCTTGTGAGCCCATGATACAACAAGCCAAAAGGCAAATTTTCCGCCCCAAAAGAGCTCTACAGGCTCTACAAGCCTTGTTACTTGGTTTGGACTACATCAGCCCACATGGCATCAGTCCCTGAACCCTTACGACCAGCCTATTCCGGTCCATTCTGGTGTTTCCACCGTTACGGGGCTGAACCAGCCCCTTTGCTGTTCAATCCCCTGGCTGGTTGTCTATTACAACCGGCCCTGATGGCCTTATTACCTCTGTTACGGGCTGGTTGCCTCATGCATCCAGCCCCTGGCCCCTCAAATGGGCCAGGTGGGACCCAGGGCTCGCCTGGGTCCGGTTTCAACCTCACATGGGGGGGGGTGTAGCCGGCGGACATGTCGCCCCCCCCCCCCTCTTTCTCTCAATTCCCTGGTGGGGGCGGTCAAATCCCCTCACCAGGGGCCCTGGGGGTCGATACCCCCAGGGCGTCGTCAAGGTAAGGATGGCTGGGGGGTGGTCAGATCCCCCCTGGCCCGTCGCTCCTCCCCCTCGGTAAAGGGGGGGGGAGAGCGCCCCTCGTCACCTCTTCGCTACAAGGTGGGAGGGTGATCAAATCCCCCCCACCGTCCGGTCGCTACACTCGCGGCCGGCGCCGCCACCTCCCTGGGCAAGGGGGTGGTCAGGTCCCCCTGCCCTGACCGACCGCGTCATCGCGGCCGGTCGCTGGCTGGTTCAACCCAGCCAGCCTGCCCCCTCCCCCTCGCGACGGCGAGCGAGGGGAGGGGGAGCGAGCCTGGGCCGCGAGCCCCGGCTCCGCGGCGCTGGTCGCCGGTCGCGACCAGCCGGGCCCGCGCGGCATCGCACCGCGCAGGATCCCTCGGCCGCGCAACAGCCCCGCGCGGGCCGTCGGGCCCCGCGTGGGCCGTGCCGAGGAACACAGGCGGCCCCGAACGGGCCGCGACGCGAGCAGCGGCCCCGAGCGGGCCGCAACACGGGCGGCAACCCTAATGGGCCGCCCCAAGCCCGAATTATGAGAAAAGACTACTTTTGCGGGCCAGCCCGTCTGGCCAAGTATGTCCAAAATAAACCTTGGGCCCAATTATGCCCATACAAGCCCATCTGGCCGTATTTGCCCATATACCCCATCGGGCCCGTTAGGGCCCGTGTACCAATGGGTCTATTTCACGCGTTTTGAGGCCAGTTTCCCCAAATCTATAACATCCACATGGGCCCGTATGGTCCGTGTGTGTGTCCAATGGGCCTTAGAGGCCCATTTGTGCATCCCATTTGGATTACACTTATACGTAGCACCCGCGTAAGTGCGTACGTATTTTAACAGACGGGGGCTATGAAAGGCGCGTTTCTGGGTGGTTTAGGCGCTCAACTCCGGGCAAGGGTGCAGCAGCATCTTTACGATCACAACTTGGTAAAGCCGTCATTGAACGGGAGCATTGCGCTCCTTCCGGAGTTGGCTTTCATTTGCCAGGCTGTGGAGAGTGAGCTGGAATCAGAAGAGCTTATCAAGGACACCGCTAAGTCCTCACCAGCGGGACCAAAGAAATCTGCCCCCCAGGTTCTAGCTCCGGCACAATTTCCAGCCCCAGTTCCATCTACTTCCACGCGTGTTCCGGTTCCTCCACCCGCGCCAGCCCCTCCGGTGTGGTGCCCCATCCTGGACACCCTGGCTGCCTTAAGACCTCAATCCATAAACTGTTGCACAAACGTACCGCCCGGCCGAACAACTTATCCTCAGGCTCATCCAAACCATTATTTACCCGTGCACGCGCGCCGCGCCGCGCGCGCTGCGCTTCCATTATCCGCGTTGCGCGCCGCGCCGCGCTCCTTTCATCCGCGCGCGTCGCGCGTCCTTTATCCGTGTTGCTTGTCATCTCCGCCGTTGTTATAGCACGTCCTCATCTTTGTTGTTGCGTGTCTTTGTCTTTGTCGTTGCGCCTCCCAATCTCCTCATTGCTACCGTTGCGCAGCGCTCATTCATGATCTACTGAATCCATCCCGACCGCACCCGCAAGCATTTGGCAGATCCTTGACCAACGCGAGTGACCACATGGTTGCCTTCCCTTTTCCGCTCTATTTGTAGAATCCGTTGTATATAGTCTAACAGGGCCTCCTGCCCATATAAGGAGGGGCTCTCCCCTGCCTTTTGGCCCATCATCCCATTATCCCACCATCCCAGCATCCCATCATCGGAGCATCAGAGGATCCCATGATCCCACCATCCCAGCATCCCATCATTGGAGCATCAGAGGATCCCATAATCCCACCATCCCAGCATCCCATCATTGGAGCATCAGAGGATCCCATCATCCTATCATCATAAACAATTTATCCGTGGGCATCCTTCCCCACTTATCTGAGCAAATTATCTGGGTATATCTATGATTGCCCCTTGATCCTTTGAGCCTCCATACTCAAACTCAGTCCTTTGTGACCTTGATCCTTATCAGCAACCAATAGCCTTGCTGGTTGAAGAAGAATTCCTGTCTGCCTGAATTCTTGAGTGTGTTATACCACTCTGATCCCTTTTTCCAACCATACTGGTCTTTATCTCTCCTTGATCATCTTTCTGGAGCCAATCACGTTTGATTAAAGAGGTTTTATTAAGCTTAAAACCTGGAGTTTTATACCTCCCTTCTTCTTTGAGGTTGAATTTTGCCACACTATTCTTGAGTTCCTTGAGAAGTGTTGGGATATTCTTGCTCAAATTTGTTATTGATTTGCTTCTAGAACTTCATAAACAAATTGCTTTTGTTTTGTTCAGCCTCCCACAGTTATCTGGTACCCTTCAAGCGCTTGATTGCGGAGAGTTGGGCAGGTTCATTGAGAACCTGGAGGTTGGTTGGGATTGAGTTGATCTTTCCTAATCAGCTGCTGACGACCAGAGTTATTAGCTTGTGGGCGTTGTTACTTACAACTGCCTTGTTCTATTGAACTCTGAACAAACCTTGACTTATTTTTTCAAGTCTTTCCCTGCACCATCTTGTCTCAGATAGTGTTGTTTCCATTGCTACCGACAACTCTTATCCTCTTCTCTTAGTTTGATTTCTCATCCATAAGGTTCTGGACCTTGATTCCGGTTACATTAAAATATTATTGTAACTCCTAGGAGGGCAGCCTAAACAGCACCTTTCCCCTCCACAGAACTGCCACGGCTTAGCACCGTTTGGAGTCCTACATTTGGTCCCCCGGGCCGGGATCGAACCAGCAACCTTGGGATTTACAGTCCCAACTTGAAGAATCAACTCCAAAATTCTATCCAATTTCTCTTTCTTTTTCTGTTTGTTCTTTTTTTCCGATCCGTGGAGGCAACTTGGTCTAGAAGTAAGTCCTCCCAATTTGTGCACCGCTTGGGCAAGATACTTGTTGTTTTTGGCGAAACCCTACTCTTGCCACACTCGTGAGCCACTTTGGAAATCTGCTCTTTGGATCCCCTAGGAACTCTGTTATTCGATATGGCATCTCCCGCTACTCCAACCGCCTCTGTTTGACCTAAGATGGTAAAGATCAAACCCCAGAACAAGAACTTAGGCTTCAACGGTACAAATGTCGAGCGATTCTTGGACTCCTACAAAATGGCTGCTGAAGTAGATGGAGCTAGTGAATTCGATATGGCTTATCAGTTGCAATTCTTTATCTCCTCAGATGAAGTTATGGAGGTAATCGAGTCTTTCGAGGGATTTGAATCCCACAACTGGACGCTTCTCATGGAGGCTATGTTGGCATACTGGGGTAAAATAGATGTGGCTAGGTTTACTCTGCAGGATTTGGATGCTCTGGTTTCTCAGTGGATCTCCAATGGTGGTATTTCTTCAGCCTCTGACTATCAGATTTTTAGGAAGTCTTGGGATCCCATTCAAAACTATCTTATCTGAAACGATCACATTGACACAGTGGACAAAATTCGAGCAAAGTTCTTCCAATCTTTTTCGTCGGCTGTGCAGGAAAGGATTAAAGAAGAACTGGTCAAATCTGGATCCATGATTACTACCAGGGATAATCGATTCAAGCTCCCTGTTTTTCTTACCCTTAGGAGTACTGTGGATAAAGTCATGAAAGGTCAAACTGCTCTTACCTTTGAAAAGCCTAGAACTACTGAACCAGTCCATGCTCCTTCTTTTAAAGAGTCAAACAATATTATGATTAAAATGGAGGCAGATTGTAGGCCTAAAGCAGATCCTAATTCCAATCGATAACCTAGATGAAATCACCAAGTTACTTAGAGCCTTTGAGAACAAAATAGATCAAAAGATTTCTTCGCTAGCTACTCCTAAAACTCCTTCTTCTGTCCCCAAATCAACTCTGGTCTGTTACTACTGTCATAGGGAAGGCCATGGAACCGGACGATGTCAAGAACTTCAGAAGGACTTAAAGGAAAAGTTGGTAGAGCAGAGGGGAAACAATTACTTCCTCCCTAATGGTGCCCTAATCCCTTTTGATTCGTCTTGTCCTATCCAACATGTGGTGGCCTCTTACCAGCCATCACCTCCTGTGAAAGCATCTCTTGCTTCGTTTGAATTTCGATCATCATGTGGTACCCTCCAACCTTGGTATCCTCCAGCCATTTTTTCCTCTATTCTTGCTGGGACTACTTATCAATCTGATCCAGCCAGGAAACGACATGAGGAACCTAAACCTCATAAGGCTCCTTCCTTGCCAACTTCAATCCTTTGAAAACCCGTTAAACGTCAATCAACACTTGAGCCTCCTTCCTCTGATGTAGAAGACATGGAGGTGGAAAAGGAACCACTCATGGAAAGGTTCCCAGATCACCCTGATCCTTCTCCCTCACCTCAACCTTCTAATCCTATCTTAGATTCTGCGTCACCTGAACTTCCTCCCCCCACCCAGCCCAAAGTTTGATTTGAAAGAAGCATCTCCAAGGATCACCCCAATGCTGTGGAGGGAGTATTAAAGAAAATTTCTGATCTCAAAATTCCTGATCTATCTGTTGCTGAACCCCTATCAATCTCTCCATCTGTTGCTGAAGGAATGAAGAAATGGGTCTCTCGTCGACGTGTGGAAATTGGCCCTGAAGAACTCAAAGTCTCCTCTGGCACTTTAATGGAGGACTCTGGTGGAACCAGTCCTTCTATAGAATCCAATCTTTATTCCTGTCCCCTTGGCTTTCTTCCTTGTTATCTTGGTGACTCAGCTAAAACTGTTTCTCCTCTTGTGGATTCTGGATCTCAGCTTAACTTAATCTCGGATGCTATGGCCTGCAAGCTCAAACTTAGTCCTAGGGTCAGCTTCAACTCTGCAGTATATGGGATAGGGAATCAAGCTTGTGAACTGGTTGGTATTGCTGAAGATGTACCGGTCGGGATTGGTCAAAATATCGTTGGAACCTGCCATTTTTGGATTACTCGTTTGGACAGTCCTATGATCCTGGGACGACCCTTCTTAATGGACTTTGGTGCAACCCTGATGTTTTCTGATCAAGTTGGGGAGAGAATTCTTCTCCCTGATGCTGATGGCAGAAAAATTGAAGTTCCTCTTTGCTCTTTGGATTCTGGTCGTTGGGAAAGAGATTTTCCTGGTCATTCTCCCAAAACATCTTTTAAGGGGAAGCAGAAGGATAACTCTAGTTCCTCTCATTTTTTAGGGGAATAGTTGATCCTACAAATGATTGTAGTTCTTTTAAGCCTCAGACTGCAACTCAAGGGTCAACTCCCATCCCTCAGGCTTATTTTTCATTCCTTTCATCATTCTCTTCTGAGCTCAAGAATATTAAAAAACAAAAACATATCAAAATAGAAAAATCCAAAAATATTTCTCCTCCATCTCCTTCTCTCTCTGGATCTGTTGTGTCTCCTTTTCCTTCTACTTTTAAGTCTGATCAATCTTCTCTCAGTTCCGGTTTGAATCTCCGCAATGAGTCTAAACTAGATCCGAATTGCAATTCCATTTTTGGTGATTTTGGTATGAAGGAATATGGGCTGCAGTGGAGGCAATTTGGGGTACAAGTAAGTCCTCCCAATTGTGCACTGCCAGGGAAATCTTTTACCGTCATTTTCGAAACCCTACCTTGTGCCACACATGTGAGCAACGTATTATCTCCTGGTTCTCCTTTTATGGAAAAGGCACCCTTCAAGGATATTGCAGAACATCGGACTTGGAAGATGTTGGAACTTGGACTCAGCTTTTGTAATCAAGTCTCTCTGGTCAACTCTTGAAGGAAACAAGAACTTCTCTCTTTTTCCACTAAGTATAAACCAGTTGCTAAAAAGATCCAACCAGTCAACCAGCCTATGCCTCTCAACCTCAATCCTCCCCTTATGCGTCCTCCTCTATCTTGCGATCCTTACTGTGGTCTTCCTCAATCTCTTACTGGTCCCTTTGTGCCTAATGGACGGGTCACTGAAGAACGTCTGAAGGTGGTCAACTTTGGTCCAGATGGATGGCTTCTTCCTGATGAGTTAAATTTAATTAAAAATGTCTTATCTCTAAGAGAAAAATCTATTGCTTTCTGTGAAGAAGAGAGAGGTCTCTTGCGGAAATCCTATGGCCTCCCTTATATCATCCCTGTAGTTGAACATGATCCTTGGCAAAAGAAAAAGATCCCTATCCCTGCTGCTAAAGTTGACGAATTCGTCAAGTTGGTCAGGGAACGAGTTCGAACTGGCCTGTATGAAAAGTCAACTTCTAGTTACTCCAGCCCCGTCTTCTGTGTCCTCAAGAGTAATGTTAAACTTAGAATAGTTCACAATCTTCAACCTCTTAATAAAGTTACTATTAAAGACTCTGGTATCCCTCCTGCTACTGAAGAATTTGTTGAATCCTTTGCGGGAAGAGCTTGCTATGGTCTAGGGGATATTATGGGTGGCTATGACGAACTATCCTTACATCCTATTTCTCGTCCTCTCACTACTTTCAACACTCCTCTTGGTCGATTTCAACTTACTCGATTGCCTCAAGGAGCCACCAACTCGGTTGCAGTCTATCAGGCTCAGATGATGTGGATCCTCCAGGATGAAATCCCTGATCATGCTGGTATCTTTATTGAAGATGGCGGAATTAAAGGTCCAGTATCTGACTATGATAATGAGCTCTTACCTTGGCATTCAGGAATTTGTCGTTTTATCTGGGAATATGCTACTACTGTCAGCTCTCTGATACCAGGAACCTTGCAGTCCTTTAGCTACAGAGAGTGATAAAAGAACTTGGAGCAATAATATTCCAAAGAATAAACACTTTAAAGCTCCAATAATGGTATGGTAAGAGCAAGTGCAAGGTTTATTTGGTTTGGTTATAAATATTTTAAATATAATATAAAAAGAGGGGCCACAGTATTATACTACTGGGGATCTTTACAGACTAGCAACCTCTCTTCAAGGGGCCTCCTTAGGCAGTTTAAGAACCTTGGAATAAATATGGGTGCCTTAGAAAGGACTTATTCCACTAATGGCCGGGCTTAACAGCACAAGTGGCCTAGACAGGAAGGGAAACACTCACTCTGAGCACTTGACCACGAAAATCCTGGAATAATTGGAAGGGTTTCAGAGCAGATGGGGTTGATTGCTTGACTAAACTTCAATGGTTGATAGGTTAATAAAGGTAAATAATACTACTACAGACTAAGTAATAAATCACTTGCTTATCTTCATATAAGCACTTGATTAACAATGACACCGTGTCTGATTGATAATAAATAATTCCTGATAACTGATTAACTTATTGGAAGCAGAAGGGCAAAAAGAGCCTGTTTAAATATTCTTTTTTGGGTGCTTGAGGACCTCTAGAAGGGGTACTAGCCATGGGCTGAGGCTAGGGGGGCAATCAGGGCAAAATTGGCACGTCCTCAAGGTGCTGTTAACCTGCTGGCCTTAGATCTGTCAAGGAACAGCTCCTTTTTAGCTGCAGGATCTGTTAATCAATAGATTAGTCATTTTGCTGATCCTGCACTGATCCTCAATTTGTACAGGAAGTACTGGTCCAAAGTGAGCAGACGTAGATTTTTATTGATTTTCCATCCTCTGCTGATCCTGTATGTAATTTTTAATAATTTTTACGACCACTCCTTATGTAGTTTCGTGGTCTTTGAAGGTTCTGATCAACTTATTTCGTGGTGAGTCTGGATCTTTATTTAATTAATAAAAAATACTAAAAATTAGTTACTAACTAATTTTAATTGATTTTTAAGGTTTTTGAACCATAATCTATGCTCGTGTGGTAGCTTTACATATTTAGTGTAGATCCTACTATATTGTAGCTTCTCTGAGCGGTACCTGGATGTCATAGGAGGCGCGGGGATCAGTCCATTCAAATGCGTGCGGGGATTGATCCACTGCTCAGATGCGCGCGGGGGACTGTACCGCTGCGCGCTTGACTAGGTCACAGGATTACCTGCGCGGGAAGTCAGTTGCGCGGGAGTTCAGCGCTGTAGGGACGCGGGGCTGCGTGCGGGAGTTGGCGTACGCAGGAGTCCAACGCTGTAGGGACGCGGGGCTGCGTGCGGGAATTGTGACAAAACACAATTTCCCGTGTAACTCCTAAACTAAACACAACACCTGGATTTCGACTGAAATTTAGGTGTGAAACCTATACATGACATATCATGTGAAATATTAAAATGGCTAAAAAGTGCCATACTGGTGCCGTGGTCATTTACCATTTTGTATTAAATTAATTAAAAAATATAAGGAGTAAGAATTCAAGGGTGGGGTCAGTGAGTGACCCTACCTTATTTTGGGTGGGGAATCCATTTCTGCAATAATATTTATGGATTTCCTACTCCTTCATTTTATAATAATTTTATTTATTCATTTATCTTTGTTCCTTTTAATTTTGTTAATATTATTATTGTTGTTGCTTTGTCAGGTTGCTCTGTGCTAAGTAGCATGCTGACAACTACCTTGGAGAGGATTCTGTTTAGAATCGAGGAATCTGGCCTTACTGTCTCTGGATCCAAACTGGTGGCTTGTGTCCCTGCTCTGGAAATTGTTGGTCATGTGGTCTGCAAGGAAGGAAGAAGGATGGCACCAGCCAAAGTCAACAAGATCATCTCTTGGCCTACCCCAATCAATCCAACTGAAGTTAGGGGCTTTCTAGGTGTTGTCACTTATGTAAGAATCTTTATCCCATCTTATCCAAAATCTGTGCACCCTTGCGTCGTCTAACCAGAAAAGATGCTGAATGGATTTGGACCCAAGATTGTGAATGTGCTTTCCAGCTACTCAAAAGGATAGTTGGTAAAGACATAGTTTTGAAAAAGATCTCTTATGGACCTGGAGCTGGCAAGATCAAGCTGGTTGTTGATTCTAGCTATCACCTGTTGGGGCCGTCCTTACTCAGGAAGATGAAAATGGTTGGGACCGTCCTGCTCTTTATGAATCTTTGTTGTTTTCAGATGTAGAATCTAGATACTCCCAGCCCAAACTGGAACTCTGTGGTGTGGCTCGAATGATGAAGAAACTTCAAACCGTTCTCTGGGGCCAACATTTCGAATTGCAAGTTGATGCTTGATCCATCATTGAAATGATGAACGCTCCAAGTCTTCCCAATGCTCCTATGACCCGTTGGGTGGCCTTTATCCAGCTTTTCTCTTTTGATATTGTTCACAGGCCTGGAAAATCTTTCACCATGCCTGATGGTTTATCTTGACGACCTCTTGGGGACAACAAATCTGATGTTGGAACCAATTTCAATGAAGAGGAAGCTTTAATTTGACCTATTTTCTCTTTTTCTTCACAAAATTATTCTGGCTTTCAACAAGGCTTCTGGTTTAAATTAGAGCAGTACCTTTCAACTCTTCAAAAACCTCCTGATCTCTCTGCTAAGGAATTCCAATCTCTTAAACAAAAGTCTTCTAATTTTTTTGTTCAAGGCTCTAGACTTATGAAGAGGGGCAATCCTTGTGCTCTTATTGTTGTTACTATTCCCTCTAAACAAGATTCTATCCTTGAAAGTCTCCATGAAGGTCTTGGTCATCGTGGGGAAACTGAAACTTATCAAGGATTATCCAAACGATTCTGGTGGCCATCTTTGAAGAAATCTGTCTCCCAATGGTGCAAGAGTTGTGGAGTTTTCCAAAAACGTGATCTTAGGCGCCCAGCCGAAATTCGTTATCCTACTGGGGAGTCCACTGTCTTTGGAAGGATTGCTATGGATGTGGTTCATATTAAGGCAGGTGGTGCTAAGTACCTCATTGTGGCTAGGGATAATTTTTCCGGATGGGTTGAAGCGAAATTTCTTAAGAACCTTAGCTCTGAATCAGTGGCAGCTTTCCTCTACAAGACCTGGACAATGCGTTATGGCCTGGCTCGATCTTACTCTACTGATGGTGGCTCTGAATTTGGGGGCAAGCTTGCTGAAATGATCCGATCCCTTCCTGGACAACATAGAGTTACTACTCCTTATTATCCTGAAGGCCAAGGCATGGTGGAATGAGGCCATGCCCCTTTGAAGGCTGCACTTGTTAAACTGGCTGGTGAAAGTGGCAAGAATTGTCGCAAATTCCTTCCTCTTGTTCTCTTTTCTGATCAAATCTCAACCAAAAGGACTACTGGCTACTCACCTTATGAAATCATCTTTGGTCAAAGATCAGTCCTTCCTTTGGATCTGGAAATGGAATCTTTCTTGGGTATCTCTTGGGAAGAGGTTTCCTCAACCACTGATCTGTTAGTTGCTAGATCCAAGCAACTGGAGCAAAGTGAAGACGTTCGTGATGAAGCTTATCAAACGATGATGGAGGCCAGAGCAAAATCTGTCCAGTATTGGGAGGACAAGCACTCTAATCGAATAAGGGAGCCCTTGAACCCTGGTGACCTAGTTTTAGCTTATAATCAATCTTTGGAAACCCAGTGGGGCAAGCTTTTCTCTAATTGTTGGAATGGCCCTTATTGAGTGGTTCATCAAGTTAGAGGTGGATCTTATGTTTTGGAGGAGCTGGATGGTACTTGGTTGGCCAGAAGGTTCTCTGCTGATCAAGTCAAGAAGTTCCATTGTTGTGGGGGCAACTTATCTCAGAAGTAAGTCCTCCCAATTGTGCACCACCAGGGTCATTTGCTGCGTTTTTTGTTGTAAAACTCTACTGTATGCCACATATGTGAGCACCTGGGATGCCCTCCTTGTTCTATTCCTGCCGCTTCTAGGGTTCATTTGGAAGAATCAAGATATTTTCCTCAACTCTTCAACCACTCTCAAGATCAAAATGGCCATTCTTTGGTTTCAATCATCTGTCTTTCCTTTCTTTTCTTTCTATGGCATCAAACTTGGGAGCAGACTAGGGACAGTCTGTAAGTTGGGGAGAGATGTGGTGCCCCATCCTGGACACCCTGGCTGCCTTAAGACCTCAATCCATAAACTGTTGCACAAACGTACTGCCCGGCCAAACAACTTATCCTCAGGCTCATCCAAACCATTATTTACCCGCGCACGCGCGCCGCGCCGCGCCACGCTCCTTTCATCCGCGCGCGTCGCGCGTCCTTTATCCGTGTTGCTTGTCATCTCCGCCGTTGTTATAGCACGTCCTCATCTTTGTTGTTGCGTGTCTTTGTCTTTGTCGTTGCGCCTCCCAATCTCCTCATTGCTACTGTCGCGCGGCGCTCATTCATGATCTACTGAATCCATCCCGACCGCACCCGCAAGCATTTGGCAGATCCTTGACCAACGCGAGTGACCACATGGTTGCCTTCCCTTTTCCGCTCTATTTGTAGAATCCGTTGTATATAGTCTAACAGGGCCTCCTGCCCATATAAGGAGGGGCTCTCCCCTGCCTTTTGGCCCATCATCCCATCATCCCACCATCCCAGCATCCCATCATCGGAGCATCAGAGGATCCCATCATCCCACCATCCCAGCATCCCATCATTGGAGCATCAGAGGATCCCATCATCCCACCATCCCAGCATCCCATCATCGGAGCATCAGAGGATCCCATCATCCTATCATCATAAACAATTTATCCGTGGGCATCCTTCCCCACTTATCGGAGCAAATTATCCGGGTATATCTATGATTTCCCCTTGATCCTTGGAGCCTCCATACTCAAACTCAGTCCTTTGTGACCTTGATCCTTATCACCAACCAATAGCCTTGCTGGTTGAAAAAGAATTCCTTTCTTCCTGAATTCTTGAGTGTGTTATACCACTCTGATCCCTTTTTCCAACCATACTGGTCTTGATCTCTCCTTGATCATCTTTCTGGAGCCAATCACGTTTGATTGAAGAGGTTTTATTAAGCTTAAAACCTGGAGTGTTATACCTCCCTTCTTCTTTGAGGTTGAATTTTGCCACGCTATTCTTGAGTTCCTTGAGAAGTGTTGGGATATTCTTGCTCAAATTCGTTATTTATTTGCTTCTAGAACTTCATAAACAAATTGCTTTTGTTTTGTTCAGCCTCCCACAGTTATCTGGTACCCTTCAAGCGCTTGATTGCGGAGAGTTGGGCAGGTTCATTGAGAACCTGGAGGTTGGTTGGGATTGAGTTGATCTTTCCTAATCAGCTGCTGACGACCAGAGTTATTAGCTTGTGGGCGTTGTTACTTACAACTGCCTTGTTCTATTGAACTCTGAACAAACCTTGACTTATTTGTTCAAGTCTTTCCCTGCACCATCTTGTCTCAGATAGTGTTGTTTCCATCGCTACTGACAACTCTTATCCTCTTCTCTTAGTTTGATTTCTCATCCATAAGGTTCTGGACCTTGATTCCGGTTAAATTAAAATATTATTGTAACTCCTAGGAGGGCAGCATAAACAGCACCTTTCCCCTCCACAGAACTGCCACGGCTTAGCACCGTTTGTAGTCCTACACCGGTAAGCAAATTGACGGAACTGATGAAGGACCAGAAGATCTGCATGAGCCGTATGGGCCAGCAGCAGCCGCGAGGGCCTCCACCTCACATGGTGGAAGGGTTTTGGCCGCCTGGTACCTTCTTGCCAAGGGGGTACTTGTACTGCGGGGCAAACGGTCATTAAAGATTGGCGTGCAAGGAGCTTACAAAGGATCTCAGCGCGGGATTGGTTCAAACGGCGGGAGGGGGTACATGTTTCCAACGGGCAAACAGATTTTGATGGAGCCAAGCCAGCCAACCGCAATGCAGCAGGTGCGCACACAGGGTCAGGAGGCGGGAAGGATGGCGAGAGCATCACTGGGCATCTTTACCGGTCCCGGATCATGGCAAACACCTCGGGTGGAAGCTGAGGTAAGGGTAGTGGCAATGGAAGAAAAGGTGGCGGTCTCTGATAAAATGGAGGTGGATGCAAAGGAGCGACCCCCGTCGGCCGCGCGCGCCTGGAACCAAGGCGCTGGCAGCAAACCCTGTAGGGAAGAAGAAAGCGGCGGACATTGTGCAAAGGGTGATGGGTAACAAGACTCCAGTTCCGCTGACCTTGCGGGAACTGGTGGCCGTGTCTCCGGTGGTGGTAGACAAGATGGTTCAGGCGTTGCGGGATTGCGGTCAGGGCTGGGTACCTCAGACAGTGCAGCGGATTCACGTGGCACGGAAGGAGGAGGGGCGTGGGGAGTGTGAGTCAAAATTGGTTTTGACTCCGCTTGCTTACGCTCCAATGGTCATAGCGGGAAGGAAGGTGTGGGCTATTGTGAACCTGCTGCCATCGCAAATGGTGGATGAATTGGGGTTGGTTCGGCAGAAATGCGCAATGGGTCTCTGTGCGCTTAACAGCGGGGAATGTTGTGTGGATGGATTAGTCAAGGAGGAGGAGGTCAAGGTCACAAGGCTCCGCAGGCTCCTTTCATTTCTTTTGGTTGATTGTGGGGATGTGATTTTGGGAAGGCCATTCATGTTTGGGTTTTGAGCACGCATGTTTTTCAATCCGGAGGGGTGAACGGAGGCGTTGACGGTGGAGGATTTGTCCGGCGGAAGGTTTGAGACAACTATCTGCGATCACAGGCAAGGGAAGTGGATGAGAGTGTTGGAGTATGAGGAGGAACCGGACGCGGAGTTGGTCTACGACGGGCGACCTTTGGAAAATTTTTTCTAGTTGACCAAGGAGACCGCCCAGAACAAGCTCCGGTGTGGTGACCAATCCGGGACACCACAAAAAAAAAAAATCGGATTTCAGTTGTACGCCTATGGTTACCTTCATTTCCCCCCATCTCTCAACTCCCCCCTGTCCTAGCGGTCTAGGACAGGCCTCTTGCCTGTCTCTCCGCTTTGCTTCCCTCTTCCTATGTTCAACTCCCACTTGTTGCGCTTGCGGCCCTGACTTTTGGCGACGCGAGCAATCGTCGAACCACTTTTGACAATCCCATCCACCACCGATTCCCTCTCCATCACTCCCGACAATCCCTAACCTATCCTCCTCCAAAAGCTGCGACAAACAAGCCTCCACAAGCTTTCCTTCAAATCCATCATCCATCGTCACGACTGCCTATGTTCATCATCCTTCAAAAACCTCCTCCATCAATTCATCAACAAACTACCGTTACTCATTGTCCTGCTCATCTTACTCTGGGCTCAGTATAAAATCACCATCTCATTAATCCTCAACTATTTCATCTCCACCAGGCGCTTGAACTCGCTGGCGATCTCAATCTGGATCCCCTTCAACCTCTTCTGGAGCTCAAGTCTCATCAACCTACTCCGGTGTATCATCACCGGCCCCGGTTATGTCGAAAAGCTCCACCATCTCCCGACTGGCGGCGAGCCATCGGTCTCTCGATCTGAACTCAATTTAGAACGTCAACCACTGGCTCACCAACTCTCATCATCATCAACACCAACAGTCCCAGCAACTCATCCCATCAAGGCCTACCCTACCCAAACCAACCTCCTCGCTCATCATCCAATCCGACCGACGACCGCGAGCCACCGCTTGCGGCCGTCAGAACTTTCACCCCATTGTTGCCGCCGATCGGGCAATGACAACCGTTGTAGACACCCGCGACCGCTGTCGCGGGTGTCCATCTGGTTGCCCGCGGTCGTTCTCGACGCGGGCGACATCTCTTTTTCCTCTCATGTAATTTTTTTTTATTTTTATTTTTTTTTTTTCATTTTTTATGTTTTCATTTTTTCCGCACCTATTTGTAAATCTCTCTTGTACATAGTATACAGGGCCTCATTTCTATAAAAGGAGGGGCTCTCCCCTGCCTTTTGTCCTATCATCAGAGCATAGAATCATCAGAGGATCCCATCATCCTATCAGACCATCATCAGTAATCAATTTATCCGTGGGCATCCTTCCCCACCTATCTGAGCCATTTATCCGGGTATATCCATGATTGCGCCCTTGATCCTTTGAGCCTCCATACTCAAACTCTGTCCCTTGTGACCTTGATCCTTATCACCAACCAATAGCCTTGCTGGTTGAAGAAGAATTCCTGTCTGTCTGAATTCTTGAGTGTGTTATACCACTCTGATCCCTTTTTCCGACCATACTGGTCTTGATCTCTCCTTGATCATCTTTCTGGAGCCAATCAAGTTTGATTGAAGAGGTTTTATTAAGCTTAAAACCTGGAGTGTTATACCTCCCTTCTTCTTTAAGGTTGAAATCCGCCACGCTATTCTTGAGTCCCTTGAGAAGTGTTGGGATATTCTTGCTCAAATTCGTTATTGATTTGCTTCTAGAGCTTCATAAAAAATTTGCTTTTGTTTTTTTCAGCCTCCCACAGTTATCTGGTACCCTTCAAGCGCTTGATTGCGGAGAGTTGGGCAGGTTCATTGAGAACCTGGAGGTTGGTTGGGATTGAGTTGATCTTTCCTAATCAGCTGCTGAAAACCAGAGTTATTAGCTTGTGGGCGTTGTTACTTACAACTGCCTTGTTCTATTGAACTCTGGACAAACCTTGACTTATTTGTTCAAGTCTTTACCTGCACCATCTTGCCTCAGATAGTGTTGTTTCCACCGCTACCGACAACTGTTATCCTCTTCCCTTATTTTGATTTCTCATCCATAAGGTTCTGGACCTTGATTCTGGTTACATTTAAATATTATTGTAACTCCTAGGAGGGCAGCCTAAACAGCACCTTTCCCCTCCACAGAACTGCCACGGCTTAGCACCATTTGGAGTCTTACATTTGGTCCCCCGGGTCTGGATCAAACCAGCAACCTTGGGATTTACAGGCCCAACTTGAAGAATCAACTCCGAAACCCTATCCGATTTCCCTTTCTTTTTCTGTTTGTTCTTTTTTTTTAGATCTGATCCGTGGAGGCAGCTTGGTCTAGAAGTAAGTCCTTCCAATTTGTGCACCACTTGGGCAAGATATCGTCATTAGCAAAACCCTACTCTTGCCACGCTTGTGAGCCACTTTGGAAGTCTGCTCTTTGGATCCCCTAGGAACTCTGTTATTCAATATGTCATCTCCCGCTACTCCAACCACCTCTGTCCGACCTAAGATGGTAAAGATCAAACCTCAGAACAAGAACTTAGGCTTCAATGGTACAAATGTCAAGCGATTCTTGTACTCCTACAAAATGGCTGCTGAAGTGGATGGAGCTAGTGAATTTGATATGGCTTATCAGTTGCGGTTCTTAATCAAGTCTTTTGAGGGATTTGAATCCCACAACTGGACGCTTCTCAGGGAGGCTATGTTGGCATACTGGGGTAAAATAGATGTGGCTAGGTTTACTCTGCAGGATTTGGATGCTCTGGTTTCTCAGTGGATCTCCAACGGCGGTATTTCTTCAGCCTCTGACTATCAGATTTTTAGGAAGTCTTGGGATCCCATTCAAAACTATCTTATCCGAAACAATCACATTGACACAGTGGACAAAATTCGAGAAAAGTTCTTCCAATCTTTTTCGTCGGCTGTGCAGGAAAGGATTAAAGAAGAACTGGTCAAATCTGGATCCATGATTACTACCAGGGATAATCGATTCAAGCTCCCTGTTTTTCTCACCCTTAGGAGTACTGTGGATAAAGTCATGAAAGGTCAAACAGCTCTTACCTTTGAAAAGCCTAGAACTACTGAACCGGTCCATGCTCCTTCTTTTAAAGAGTCAAACAATATTATGATTAAAATGGAGGCAGATTGTAGGCCTAAAGCAGATCCTAATTCCAATCAAGAACCGACTTCTATAGATGAAATCACCAAGTTACTTAGAGCCTTTGAGAACAAAATAGATCAAAAGATTTCCTTGCTAGCTACGCCTAAAGCTCCTTCTTCTGTCCCCAAATCAACTCTGGTCTGTTACTACTGTCATAGGGAAGGCCATGGAACCGGACGGTGCCAAGAACTTCAGAAGGACCTAAAGGAAAAATTGGTAGAGCAGAGGGGAAACAATTACTTCCTCCCTAATGGTGCCCTAATCCCTTTTGACTCGTCTCGTCCTATCCGACATGCGGTGGCCTCTTACCAGCCATCACCTCCTGCAAAAGCATCTCTTGCTTCCTTTGAATTTAGATCATCCTGTGGTACCCTCCAACCTTGGTATCCTCCAGCTATTTCTTCCTCTAGTCTTGCTGGGACTACTTATCAATCTGATCCAGCCAGGAAACAACATGAGGAACCTAAACCTCATAAGGCTCCTTCCTTGCCAACTTCAATCCTTTGAAAACCCGTTAAACGTCAATCAACACTTGAGCCTCCTTCCTCTGATGTAGAAGACATGGAGGTGGAAAAGGAACCACTCATGGAAAGGTTCCCAGATCACCCTGATCCTTCTCCCTCACCTCAACCTTCAAATCCTATCTTAGATTCTGCGTCACCTGAACATCCTCCCCCCACCCAGCCCAAAGTTTGATTTGAAAGGGGCATCTCCATGGATCACCCCAATGCTGTGGAGGGAGTATTAAAGAAAATTTCTGATCTCAAAATTCCTGATCTATCTGTGGCTGAACTCCTATCAATCTCTCCATCTGTTGCTGAAGGAATGAAGAAATGTGTCTCTTGTTGACGTGTGGAAATTGGCCCTGAAGAACCCAAAGTCTCCTCTGGCACTTTAATGGAGGACTCTGGTGGAACCAGTCCTTCTATAGAATCCAATCTTTATTCCTGTCCCCTTGGCTTTCTTCCTTGTTATCTTGGTGACTCAGCTAAAACTGTTTCTCCTCTTGTGGATTCTGGACCTCAGCTTAACTTAATCTCGGATGCTATGGCCTGCAAACTCAAACTTAGTCCTAGGGTCAGCTTCTACTCTGCAGTGTATGGGATAGGAAATCAAGCTTGTGAACTGGTTGGTATTGCTGAAGATGTACCGGTCAGGATTGGTTGAAATATCGTTGGAACCTGCCACTTTTGGATCACTCGTTTGGACATTCCTATGATCTTGGGACGACCCTTCTTAATGGACTTTGGTGCAACCCTGATGTTTTCTGATCAAGTTGGGGAGAGAATTCTTCTCCCTGATTCTGATGGCAGAAAAATTGAAGTTCCTCTTTGCTCCTTGGATTCTGGTTGTTGGGAAAGAGATTTTTCTGGTCATTCTCCCAAATCATCTTTTAAGGGGAAGCGGAAGGATAACTCTAGTTCCTCTCATTTTTTAGGGGAATAGTTGATCCTACTAATGGTTGTAGTTCTTTTCAGCCTCAGACTGCAAATCAAGGGTCAACTCCCATCCCTCAGGCTTATTTTTCATTCCTTTCATCATTCTCTTCTGAGCTCAAGAATATTAAAAAACAAAAACATATCAAAAAAGAAAAATCCAAAAATATTTCTTCTCCATCTCCTTCCCTCTCTGGATCTGTTGTGTCTTCTTTTCCTTCTAATTTTGAGTCTGATCAATCCTCTCTCAGTTCCGGTACGAATCTCCGCAATGAGCTTAAACTAGATCCTAATTGCAATTCCGTTTTTGGTGGTTTTGGTATGAAGGAATATGGGCTTCAGTGGAGGCAATTTGGGGTACAAGTAAGTCCTCCCAATTGTGCACCACCAGGGTCATTTGCTGCGTTTTTGTTGTAAAACTCTACTGTATGCCACATATGTAAGCACCTGGGACGCCCTCCTTGTTCTATTCCTGCCGCTTCTAGGGTTCATTTGGAAGAATCAATATATTTTCCTCAACTCTTCAATTGCTCTCAAGGTCAAGAAATGGCCAATCTTTGCTTCAATTTCTTTTGTTCCCTGCTTTTCTCTTTTTAATCCCTTCAAATTTTAGATGCAGACTAGGGACAGTCTGTAAGTTGGGGAGAGATGTGGTGACCAATCCGGGACACCACGAAAAAAAAAAATCGGATTTCAGTTGTACCCCTATGGTTACCTTCATTTCCCCCCATCTCTCAACTCCCCCCTGTCCTAGCGGTCTAGGACAGGCCTCTTGCCTGTCTCTCCGCTTCGCTTCGCTCTTCCTATGTTCAACTCCCACTTGTTGCGCTCGCGGCCCTGACTTTTGGCGACGCGAGCGATTGTCGAACCACTTTTGACGATCCCATCCACCACCGATTCCCTCTCCATCACTCCCGACGATCCCTAACCTATCCTCCTCCGAAAGCTGCAACGAACAAGCCTCCACAAGCTGTCCTTCAAATCCATCATCCATTGTCACGACTGCCTATGTTCATCATCCTCCAATAACCTCCTCCATCGATTCATCAACGAACTACCATTACTCATTGTCCTGCTCATCTTACTCTGGGCTCAGTATACAATCACCATCTCATTAATCCTCAACTATTTCATCTCCACCAGGCGCTTGAAATCGCTGGCAATCTCGATCTGGATCCCCTTCAACCTCTTCTGGAGCTCGAGTCTCATCAACCTACTTCGGTGTATCATCACTGGCCCCGGTTATGTCAAAAAGCTCCACCATCTCCCAACTGGCGGCAAGCCATCGGTCTCTCGATCTGAACTCAATTTAGAACGTCAACCACTGGCTCACCAACTCTCATCATCATCAACACCAACAGTCCCAGCAACTCATCCCATCAAGGCCTACCCTAGCCGAACCAACCTCCTTGCTCATCATCCAATCCAACCGACAACCGCGAGCGACCGCTTGCGGCCGTCGGAACTTTCACCCCGTTGTCGCCGCCGATCGGGCGATGACAACCGTTGTCAACACCCGCGACCGCTGTCGCAGGTGTCCATCTGGTTGCCCGCGGTTGTTCTCGACGCGGGCGACATCTCTTTTTCCTCTCATGTAATTTTTTTTTTTTTTTTTTTTTTCATTTTTTATGTTTTCATTTTTTTCCGCACCTATTTGTAAATCTCTCTTGTACATAGTATACAGGGCCTCATTTCTATAAAAGGAGGGGCTCTCCCCTGCCTTTTGTCCTATCATCAGAGCATAGAATCATCAGAGGATCCCATCATCCTATCAGACCATCATCAGTAATCAATTTATCCGTGGGCATCCTTCCCCACCTATCTGAGCCATTTATCCGGGTATATCCACAATTGCCCCCTTGATCCTTTGAGCCTCCATACTCAAACTCTGTCCCTTGTGACCTTGATCCTTATCACCAACCAATAGCCTTGCTGGTTGAAGAAGAATTCCTGTCTGTCTGAATTCTTGAGTGTGTTATACCACTCTGATCCCTTTTTCCGACCATACTGGTCTTGATCTCTCCTTGATCATCTTTCTGGAGCCAATCACGTTTGATTGAAGAGGTTTTATTAAGCTTAAAACCTGGAGTGTTATACCTCCCTTCTTCTTTAAGGTTGAAATCCGCCACGCTATTCTTGAGTCCCTTGAGAAGTGTTGGGATATTCTTGCTCAAATTTGTTATTGATTTGCTTCTAGAGCTTCATAAACAATTTGCTTTTGTTTTGTTCAGCCTCCCACAGTTATCTGGTACCCTTCAAGTGCTTGATTGGGGAGAGTTGGGCAGGTTCATTGAGGACCTGGAGGTTGGTTGGCATTGAGTTGATCTTTCCTAATCAGCTGCTGAGGACCAGAGTTATTAGCTTGTGGGCGTTGTTACTTACAACTGCCTTGTTCTATTGAACTCTGAACAAACCTTGACTTATTTTTTAAAGTCATTACCGGCACCATCTTGCCTCAGATAGTGTTGTTTCCATCGCTACCGACAACTCTTATCCTCTTCTCTTACTTTGATTTCTCATCCATAAGGTTCTGGACCTTGATTCCGGTTACATTTAAATATTATTGTAACTCCTAGCAGGGCAGCCTAAACAGAACCTTTCCCCTCCACAGAACTGCCACACCTTAGCACCGTTTGGAGTCTTACACCGGTTTCGCGCGGGTGGTTGACTAATGAGGAGCAGGGAGGGGGAGGAAGGAAAGTGCAGGGCGCGCACGTTGCAGAAGTAAGTCCTTTTTCTCAGTATGCATCGCCCGAGGGTACTATGCTTCAAAAACCCTATCATTGTGCCAAACTTGTGAGCAAAGGCAAAAGCCGCAGTTCCGTTCTCTGCAGGACTTACAGCAAAGGATGCATGCGGATGATGCGGTGCAACGCGGGCAAGTACAAGCCGGTTTCACGGAAGGTCTGACCAAGGAATGAGCCAATTCCCCAGGAACTGAAGGGATTGCTTCGACCAATTGCTTGGACGCGGGACCCTTGGTTCACGCCGATTAAGGCTTTGGGGTGGGTTAATAGTTTGGCGCAGATCACGGAGGAGCGGATTGCAGCTTTCAATTTTGGCCCAACAGGATGGTTGAGTAGGGAGGAGCGTGATTTGCTGATTTTGGTTCTGGTTCTTTGGGAAAGAGCACTTGCGTTCGGACTGGAAGAGCGGGGGATCCTGAAAAATGATATCGGCGACCCCTATTTCATCCCCACTGTTGATCATGAGCCGTGGTAGATCAAGCCGATTCCAATACTGCGGGCGGTCTGGTAGCAGTTTCTGGAGTTGGTGCAGGAGCGGGTGAAGACTGGCCTTTTCAAACAGTGAACGTCTAGTTACTCCAGCCCGATCTTTGCGGTGGTTAAGCAGGACGGAAAGTCGTTGAGGATTGTTCATTATTTACAGCAGCTCAACTCTTTTATGATCCGGGACTCAGGACGGCCCCCCCACGTTGACAAGTTCCTGAGCGTGGTGATGGTGTAGGAAGGCGATCCGGGGATTTGTCCTTGGGCGGAGAAGCGGAGACAGTGCCGTTGCAACGGAGTAGGCGGTTGCAACCAGCTGGGGACAGTGGCCAAGTTGGGGGGGGAGGTAGAGGGGGTAGGGGATAAGTTTTGATTTGGTGAGGGGTTGCTCTAGCCGGTTCACAGACGGAACGACTAGACACCCCAGAATGTATGTTTCTCTATTTTTCTTTCTTATCTGGATTGTGGGGTCTTTGCTGGCTTGGGGTTTTTGCAGGAAATGTGGACGCGGCACAAAGCCGGGTCCATAAAAGCAAGGAAAAGCCCCGCGGAACCGGGACGCATGGGCAATCCCGCGGCTGGGGGAAGCGGGACAAAGAGCAATTTGCGGGACGTCTAGGGGCGTCGCGCGAAAAAAAAGGGGTTCTTTTCTATTTTTCTTCTCTGTTGGTTTCTTTTTTTCTCTTTTTCTTTCTCTCAGGATATCTCAAGGATGGATGGCTGGTATGGGAATAAGCTTGATTTGGTGAGGTGGTGCTCTAGCCAGTTCACAGCCGGGACAACTAGACACCCCAGAATTTCCATTCTCTTACTCTTTCTCTCTCTATTCCTTATGGTGGCGCGCGCTGGTGTTTTGGTTGTTGTGTTTGTCACAGGAAGGGTACAGGGAACTGTGTGGCAGTTTTTCTGGGGCAGTCCAGGTGCCTCTTTTGGAATGGCTAGTCACTTACGGTCGCTCAAAAAGCAAGCGCCTGGGCGCGGACTCAATCTCGGACTCACTTTCTCAAAGCGCGGCCGCGCACTTTTTCTCAGAAGGTTAGGACCTCGCGCGGAGACATGTATTTTCTTAATGGAAAATGGGAAGCGCGGTACAAGCAACAAGAAGAGAAGAAGAAGAAGAAAGGAAGAAGGGGAAAAGGGGGGGCAATGCGCCTAATCCATCTTCATCATTTCCTCCATTTCTGCCCTTGAGGAAGCCAGTAAAGCCCGGAAAGACGCCAGGAGTTTGCACCGGGATTCCGAGGATTGTGCGCCGGGGATCGCAAGAAAATTCCAAAGCATTGTGGTCGACCGTTCCGCAAAAGCCTCAAAGCTGGCCGCCGGGAGCGCCATTACAATTGGAATATCCGGGATCTCGGGAGGGCTGGGGGGAGGAGCGGCCTGTGAAGATGGGGCCTCCGGGGAACCAACAGGGGGGCTGGGTCCAGCTGGAGGTGATGATGGGACGACAATCTGTGACGGAGGCGGAGGAGCATTGGGGGTCATAGGCCTCTCATCCAAGTCCACTGGTGGCGCGGGTGGCGTCGGCGGTTGTGGATTAGGATGAGGAGGTGCTGGCGCGGCCACAGGTCTTCCAAAGTGTCTTGGGTCCGGTACGGTTTGGTTCACGCTGACAGCAGCGGCCCAAGCGCGGGTCGCCGCGCGCTATTCCTCCAAGGTTTTGTAGTCACCCCGTTGCGGAGGTCTGGCCCGGCGGAGAGGTGATGCCAAGTTGGGGCTCACGTGCGAAGTGGTGGGTGACGGAGCTCGGGGGCGGCGGGATGGAGGTGAGCCGGGTGGTGTCCACAAGCCTTCCAGAATTGACTTCTCGTCTGAAACCACAAACGGGACCAGACAAGCCCTCTTGCGCGGCCTGGGGCAAGAGCCAGATTGGGGGGGAGCTTGAGGGATGCTGTCGCTAAGCAAGCAGCAACAATGACCGCGACGGCAAGCTACACAGGCGCGTTGACCGGGGATGATCAAACACGCATGCCTGTTCCAAGCGCAGAACTCGCATGGGAGCATGATGGTGATGGAGAGGAGGGGAGACGGAGAAGGTGGTAGTGGGAAGTGGTGGGGGTGGAGCGGAACTAGCGGAGGTTGTGGTATGGCAAAGCAATGGGAAACTTCTGGGTAAAGAAATCAAGTTGGGGGGGATGTGGTGTCAATTTCTAGACACAGATTGGGAACTGTTTCGCGGCTGCGCGCTGTGGAAACTTCAGAAGAGTTACCTTCACAAGTTGTCCTGAGTTCCGGAAATTATTGGTCTAGCGTCTGTAAGATGATTGGGCGCGATGAGTTTTTAAGAAGAGAGAGTGATGATATGATGAAATTCCTTCCTTCCCCCAATCCGTCAGATGATGATCCTCCCCAACCCGGAGTTGAGGGTGAGGTCTTAAGTCCCCCCCTCAACCCTAGCCTAAGTACAAGCACAAACAACAAGAATGAGTGATGAAATACAACCCTAAGCCGCAGAACCCTAGCCCAACCCTATCCCTCCATCCCTTGCCATTACCCGCGCCCTTCGGTATTAATGTAGCCCGGTTCGTCCTTCTCATGGCGTGGCCCTCCGCCGTGCCCTACTTGGAGCCCCCCGTGTTTCCGTCCGCGCCGTCTGCGAATCCCGCAATCCGCGGGTCGGCCCACGCTTATGCCCGCGCATATAGCCCATGATTGCCCCGCCCTTGCCTTCCGGACTAGCCACCAGCAAGCTTGGTTGGGCCGGCTCCATCACTTGGTCCGCTTCTTCCGGGCGGGTTGCGGTCCGGCGCCGCCTGAGGTAGGCCCGACCCATACCTGGTGCTGAGCCCCGCAGCCCCTACTGCTGAGCCCGCCGCGACTGCTGCTGAGCCCGCAGCAGGCACTGCTGAGACCGCGCACACACCAGATGCTGAGCCCGACCTACCCAACTGCTGAGCGCGCAGCCCGCGACGCAGCTCTCGATCCGGGGTTATAAATACAACAACACAGCGCTGAGCATTGGGGGGAAGCGGGCTCAGCATTAGGGTATGCAGAGTGCTCAGCAGCGGCAGCTGCTGTTTTGCTCCGCACCTGGTGGACGGGTTGGGCTCAGCATCAAATGCGGCATGGGCGGCGATCCGCCCCGGAGATTGGACTCTGAAGGTAGTAAGCTCAACTAGGTTTGCGGGCGCGCCGGTTCAGATACGTAGGGGCGGAGCAATCCGCGGGCTATGAAAGAACGGATGGAGCGTGCGCGCAAGCGCGCAGATCATGCCAGATATTACCAAACACCCACAACGGGCGCGGACAAACGGATACGGACAGGCGCGGGGGGGCTCCAAGTAGGGCGCGGTGCGGTGACCGCGTCATGAGAAGGACAAACCAGATGGACGGAACGGCGTACGGACGACGGGGGAGTTTTGTATGGAGGAGGTGGGGAGAGGAGGCTACGGTTTCTTTTTTGGGATTTTTTTCTGTTTTGTTTTCATACTGTTATTTGCGCGTGTACTTAGGTTAGGGTTGAGAGGGAGGAATTATCCTCACTCTCAACTCCGGGTTAGAGGGGGGGAGAGGCATGGGATAAGTAAGAGGAAGCATCACATCACATCATCAGGCTGAATCACTCATCTCACCAGGAGATTAAAGGAACTCATACCGGATACACATCCAGGTGGAAAGTTCTTAGGATTGAAGGATTGGCGATTTCTCTCTCTCTCTATACTTTTCTTTATCCCTTATCTCCTTATCTCTATTTCTTATTTAAGTGCGACTTCGGACATTCTCATCTCCTTTCAAACACAGGGAACCGTTAAATTCCGAACCTTGGGACAATTATAGGGGGATAACCTTTATTCTTTCCACACCGTCATTGGCAACCTCAGCGGTAAGTTCAAAGTTGGCTCACACAAAGATCTCCATCTATTCCTATTGCTATCCATTGTTGAAATAGGAAGACTAGAACTGTCTCAGTCAGCCATTCTCACTATATCAAATCTGTCCGCAACCGTTTTCTCTCCCCTACCAATTCCAAGTACATCCAATCCCCAACCTCAACGTCCTTCAAACTCCTACAAAAGCGGCTACTGGGCTCTCCAGCGGCCCCTCCTGAGTACAACCAGCTTATCGTTTCTCTACTCTGGATCTCCCAATGCACCCGCCCCAATGTTGCCTTTGCTGTCAACAAGTTATCCCAGTTCCTCCAAAATCCCTTGCTTGATCACTGGCACGCCGCAGTGGGGTCTTATGGTATCTCTAAAGCTCTCGCGATCTGCGGCTTGTCCTTGGTGGCTCATCACTCAACCTTACTGGCTACACCAAATCGGACTGGGCTGAGGACTCTACCGACAGGAGGTCTATCTCTGGGTACACATATTGGCTGGGGGCTAAGGCCATCTCCTGGAAGTCAAAGAAACAACCAACCGTCTCCCTCTCCAGCACCAAGGCAGAATACAAAGCCCTGTCCGACGTGTGCAAGGAGGGTCTCTGGCTGCGCAATCTACTATCAGAACTCTGCCTTTGCGATTCCTCGCCAGTCTCTCTCTTTGTTGACAACAGTGGTTCCAAGGCTTTGGCAAAGAACCCTCTCCATCACTCCAGAACAAAGCATATTGACACCAGGCAACATTTCATCCGGGAATGCTTAAATCAATCCCTTTTTGAAGTTCGCCACATATCCACCAATGACATGCCCGCTGATATGCTCACAAAGCCTCTCCCCAGGGTTCTACTGAAAAGGCACCGCTCCTGTTTGGGCTTGGTATGATGTGTTCAGCAAGGGGGGGTGTTGGAATACTCATACCTGAAACTATCTGAATGGTTTCCTTTTTTTTCTCACAACCACTCTGTTTCTGTTTTCTTTCTTTCTTTCTCCTTTTACTTATCTCTCATATCAGTTTCCATATTACTCAACCATCAGACATGCTCATGTAAATGTGTGCTTCACACATCTGTCTCACTCACACTCTTGTGCTCTTTCACATTATGTCTATCAGTCACTCGCACCTTACACTATCACGGTCTAGGTCACGCTATCTGTGACACTCACTCATACACTACTACCTGAGGACAGAGGTCAAGTCAGACTGAAGGATTTTTCTCTCATCCTCCTTTTTGCTCTCACCTCTGCGGATCCTCAGGTAAGCCTGGTTTACTTTTCTGTTCTTCCTATGTTTTCCGTGTCTCATTTTATCTATATATATATTTCTGTGACTGCATAGTATGAAATCTGATCCTTCTTTTTGCTCTCACCTCTGCGGATCCTCAGTGAGTTCAACATTCAGAGTACCATTGATTGGATTAATTTTATCTTGTTTTTGTTAACCTTAAAGTACTAAAACAACAGGTAAAATGTAACTGGGATGTGTTGTAGTATTGTAATTATCAGACTTTTTAGTCATAGCTATCAGACTTTTTAGTCATAGCATTTCACTTACCATTGAACTTGAACTGCTTATGCTAATTTTACCTTTTTGATTTTTTACTCAACCAATTGTCAGCCTATTGTGTATTTAGTCTATTTAAACACCAGTGCTCTCAAGTGTAATTCATCATCTTTACAGCCAACACATCAACTGGAGTTTCCTTTTACTCCTGTCCTCAGGTCCTTTACTCTTGACTTCATAAGCTCCTTTCATTCTTTTCTCATTAACTTTTACTTCATCAGAGCTTAAGCTCTTTTTACTTTTACAATTACATCACAAGTTTAACTTATGTTAAGCTTTTGATGGGATCAGCTTAACACAAGTTAAGCTTCTTTTTTTTTATGTTTTTACTTTTGGCTGGTGAAAAGTGTGAGAGATATTGGGCCACAAGCTTATTCAAAGAGCAGTAATTAAAGAAAAATAAATTCTGAGAAAATAATGTCTTATGATTGATCCTTAATAGGAGCCAGAGGGAATGGCACACTTGTGAATGTGAATGAATTGGTGAATGAATGGATGGAAAAAAGAAGGTAGAAGAGCTCCTTAAATAAAAAAGATGGTGCTCATGTGGAGCCCATGTAATGACAAGCAAAAGTTGAAAATTGCGCCCCAAATTGGCTCTACAGCCTCTAAAAGCCTTTCTAATTGGTTTGGGCTTACTCAGCCTACTTGGCATTAGTCCCTGAACCCTTAATACCAGTCTTTACCAGTTGAATTTGGTGTTTCAAACCTTACTGGGCTGAACCAGCCCTTGTTGGTGTTCAGACCCTGGATGGTTGTCCCTTACAACCAGCCCTGTTACCTATGTGACCTCATATACTGGGCTGGTTGCTTCATTCAACCAGCAGTTTTCCCCTAGCATGGACCAAGTGAAATACAGAACTTACCTGGGTCTGCTCCCAAGCTCACATTGCGGGGATGTAACCAGCCAACATGCTGCCTCCCCCCCTCTTTCATACCTAGGTGACAAGCAGGGGTGGACAAATCCCCCGCTGGTTGCTTGGGACTCAATTTGCCCCAGGTGGACTGTCAAAACAGGTGGTCTGGAGGGGGATCAGGTCCCCCCAGCCCTTTGAACCTCCCCCTTGGTAATGGGGGGGGCAGGGGGGAGAGCGCCCCGCTTGCTTGGTGGGAGGGTGGTCAGATCCCCCCCACTGCCTTGTTCCCTCCACCAACAACAGGTTGGAGGGTGATGAAGTCCCCCCCCACCCTGGCTGGTTGCCACATGCAACCAACCACCAGCTTGTCCTCAATGAGGGAGAGGACCATGTTAAAATACGTATGCACTTACATGTGTGCTACGTATAATTGTAATTCAAATGGGATACACATATGGGCCTCTCTGGCCCATGGGACACTCACATGGACCATAAGGGCCTGCGTGGATGTCACTGATTTGGGGAAACTGGCCTCAAAACGCGTGAAACAGGCTCATTGGTACACAGGCCCTAACGGGCATGGTGGGGGATATGGGAAAGTACAGACAGATGGGCTTGTATGGGCGTAATTGGCCCCAAAGTTTATTTTGGACATACTTGGCCAGACGGGCTGGCCCTCCAAAGTATGTTTTACTTAGTTTTTGGGCTTGGGACGGCCCATTGAGGCCGCTGCCTGTGTCACAGCCCAGTTGGAGCTGCTGCCTGCGTTGCGGCCCACTTGGGGACGCTGCCCATGTTGCGGCCTGCTAAGGGCAGCTGCCCGTGTTGTGGCCCGCTTGGGGCCACTTTTTTTGCCTTTGGCCTGTCTATGGGGCCCGACAGCCCACACAGGGCCGTTGTTGCGGCTGCCGTGGGGCTGGTGGTCTTGGCTCCTCCCCCTCCCCTTGCTTGCTATTGCGAGGTGGAGGGGGAGCGCTGGCTGGTTGTAACCAGCCAGCAACCAGTTGCAAGGGGCAACCAGTCATGGTGGGGGGGACTTGATCACCCCCCCACCAAAAGAGGTGGCCAGGCCAGTCGCATCCATGCAACTGGCGTTGGGGGGGGGAATGGACCATCCCCCCACCATCAAAGGGGCGCTCTCCCCCCCCCCTTTACCAAGGGGGAAAAGCAATGGGCTGGAGGGGACCTGACCACCCCCCAGCCCATTTACCGTAGCGATGCCCTGGGGGTATCAACCCTTAGGGCCCCTGGTAGGGGAATTTGACCACCCCCTCCAGGGATTTTAGAGAAAGAGGGGGGACGGCATGTCCGCCGGTTACACCCCCCCCCCCAGGTGAGATTTTGGTTGGACTCAGGTGAGTCCTAGGTCCCACCTGGCCCATATGATGGGCCAGGGCTGTACAAGTGCTAAGATAAGTAACAGGGCTGGTTTTAATGGACAACCAGCCATGGATTGAACAGCACAGGGGCTGGTTTAGCCCCATTGAGGTGGAAACACCAGAAACAACTGGAATAGACTGGTTGTAAGGGTACAGGGACTGATGCCATGGGGGCTGATGTAGCCCAAACCAAGTAACAAGGCCTGTAGAGACTGTAAATCTCTTTTGGGGCGGAAAATTTGCCTTTTGGCTTGTTTTATCATGGGCTCACAAGAGGCCAATCTTTTGTACTTAAGGAGCTCTTCTCCCTGCTGTTTTTCATAATCCATTCAACATCCCATTGAATTAATCAATGATATGATCCAACATGTTGCCCCATTTGTGAGAGCCCATCAAGCAATTATTGACACAAGGTTTCCAGAATTTCTTTTGCTTTAAATACTTCTCATTTGTCTAAGCTAATTGCTGGCCATAATTTTAACATACAGGCCATCCTCTCTCCCCCTTACAACCAAGCCAGGGGAGGGAGGGAGGCAGGGGCCGCCAGCCACCGTGGCTGCAACCAGCCGGGTGGCGCAACCGGGGCTGTTTCCTTGCACAAAGCGGGTGGGAGGACTTCAAATGGAGTCCCCTGCCCCATAAAACGGCCCCGAAATGAGCCACAATGAAAAAAAAGCAGCCCCTAGCAGGCTGCAACACAGGAAGTGGCCCCAATGGGTCACCAAGGCCCAAATACCACAAAAGATACACTTTGGAAGGCCAGCCCCTCTGGCCAAGTGTGTCCAAAATAAACGTTGGTCCCATTAATGCCCAAATAAGCCATCTGGCTAAGGTGGCCCATCCACCATCATGGGCCCCTCAAGGCCCGTGTCTTAATGACTTGGAAAACTTGTTTTGGCCCCCAAATGCCCAAAACCAATAACATCCACATAGGCCCATGTGGCCCACGTGATGTCCAATGGGCTGTGGAGGCCCATTTGTGCATCCCATTTGGATTACACAATAATATGTACATTACCTGAGTGCATCTTTTTTTTAACAAAAACACTTGTATTTTTATGGCACTTTTACTTTAGGGCTGGTCAAATGACTTATTGTATTTTTTGCCTGGTCAAAAGACTGCTATTTTTTTGGCACTCTTACTTTAGGGATGGTCAAAATAATTCTTTAATTTTTGGACCCTTTTTCTTTAGGGATAGTCAAGTTGAACTTACTTGAGGGCTTGTCAATTTACTTGTATTTTTTGGTGTTTTTACTTTAGGGCTTGTCAAGTTACTTGTCTTTTTTTTGGTTTTTTTATGTTAGAGCTAGTCAATTCACTTGTTTTTTTTGGTTCTTTTTATTTTAGGGATAATTCATTGGATATTCCTGGTTTTTTTTGTTTTTTTTAACCAAAAAAACAAAAAATTTTGATTTCTTGGATTTTTTGATTGATTCCCGTGTTTTGGAGGTTTATTTGATTCATGGGTTATGTTAGTGCCCTTTGATTTAATTTTTTTTTGTCTCACCGCGGTCTGGTGGTGTTTTTGATGCCACTCATCTACATTTGAGCCGTGTAAAACTCCACATGGATTGAATGTAGTTGTGTGGAATCCAAAACACCATTGGACCAGGCTGGGTCGGCCGCGCAACTCTTTAAGACATGGGGGGTCATACACGGCTTGGATTGGACCATGTGGCATGCCACACGGCCCCTTTTGTACCTTATCCATGGTTCAATGAGCCGTGAATTTAACATTACCCTTAATGGAAGCTAGAAAAACTAACCTGATCCCCCCATGCAAGAATAAAATTGCTAATCACTATCTTTATTATATCCAAATCTTCAAGATCTTTGAGTTCATCTCCAATCAATTCCTCTTCTGTTCTAAACTCATCCTTTTCACATTGCAATGTTAGCCCAATTAAAAAAATAAAAAAAATTGCCCCTTCCTCTGATTACTGTTTCTTTTTTTGTTAGACTTTTCATGGTCTTCCTTTTGTTTCCTTTTCCTCAGATTTCAAAATTAGAGAAAGCCAATTTCCAACCATATGATTTAAAAATCAATAAAACAGAAAGAGATAAAAAAACAAGAAAAATAAAAAACTAGCCGTTGAATTAAACACTTGGTGCTTCATTGGTCTTCCTCTTCTCTTAGGCCCTTCAACATATTCAAACCCAGATGGATCCCTCTTACATGAATGCTGAGAAAATCTTTTGATTTTATTGGGGGCTCATTTGGGTCTTCCACAAATTTTCCTTTCTTTCTTTGATAGGGGTTCTTTAATGGGATTCAGTTGATACTTCCCTTTCAAAAGTTACATCATTTCTCCAAGGTAAGATTTTGTTCTCCTGGGCGCAATTTAAGGATTACTTCAAAGAGTTCATTCTGAAAGTGGTGTATGTTGGTTATTGGGAAGGTGATTCATGAGATGATTAGAAGTTTGGCATGATCCCTTCTCAGCAAGCTATTAATAATTCCAAAATAAAAGAAAAAAATTCAGAGATCAATGTTAAAATTGTTCTTTTGTCCAAAAAAAGAAAAAATACTGCAATAAGAGGTTTGACATGCTGCTGGGGATGAAAATCATCAAGAAAAAACTTTTGCTTCTTGAGAATTGCCTTCTTCACTTGGTTTACACAAGGATTTCCCATTAAAGAAGAATAATCATAAGCAGAACATGTGATTGATTTTCTTCTGAATTTTGAAAGGAATGCACAATCCTGAGAGAATAATGGCTGATTTTACCTGAGAGGTGTTCAACACAATATTTCAAACCAATCAATTTCTTGAAGTCTTTCTGAGAAGTTTGAATGGCAGTTTCATTGAGTTGAATTGAAATATAGTGATATTTTTGGGTTAAATACATCAGGAAAGGAACCAGAAGAAGTTTTGATAAATATTTTGACACAAGAGTGAAGCCCTTCTATTCTAGATGTGCTGGTATTTCCAACATGTAGATGCTTGTTTTCAGCATATAAAACAAATTTTCTTTTTAGAGGAAGCCAGTTGTCAAGAAGGTAGTCAGAAGTAGGGGGATTCCAGACTACAGTCATTTTGTTCAAATTATCTTGATTCAAATTTTCAGATGTGGGTTTGACCAGCATATTCCAGTGTTTTGTGAATATCATCCATTCTTCTTCTGATTTAAATTTTTTTCTACAATGTGTTTGAGTTTTTTTGAAGATATGCCAGACACACAGAAAATGATGAGAGTTGGGAAATAAATTTTAAATGGAATTAATCAGGATTTGCTACTTGTCAGTCACAATGACTTTGGGTTCTTAATTTTCAAATATTTTATGAAGTTTATTGAGAGCCCATTTAGTCTTACTTTCTTTCTTGGGAGAGGAAACAGAAACCAACAGAGAATTTCCTAGCACGATTGTTGACTGCAACAGTTTGAAGAAGATGTATGTAAAATTTGTTGGTTTTATAGTTACAGTCCATCATTAATACTGATGGAAAGATTTTGATTAATTTGATAGAATCTGGGTGAGAAATGAATAAAGTACTAATATGACCATTTTTATTATTGATTTCATATGTAAAATAAGAGTTTTGTAATTCCATTATTATAGCTTCTATGGGTGATTTTTTTTCCAGTATTAATTTTTTAATTTTTGATATTTTTTGATAGATTTTAATAAGGTTTTTTCGAACAGGCGAATTAGAGAACAGGAATTAAGAATTTTGAGAGGAGGAACCCAAGCTTTGGTCAAAGAATTTTCCATATCCTCTTGATTGCCCCAAATCCTTCAATGAAGTGGATGGGTGGATGGATCAGTTGTTGGCGGATGATTGTGATCAGGGCATCGGATTTTTATTTCCCAAAGACCAGACTTCTTCTAAAGGTTTCCAGAGAATTTGAAGGGACAGCTTGTTTTTCTACTTGATTAAAGTCTTTTTCTATCCAAATTTAGTTTATATTCCCCAGATTTTTCACATTGGTAAGTATGTCTTTGCTTGTTGGTATTTTACACTTTGTTTGAAATGGAATACCCATGGGATTTAGCCCACTCTTGGACAGCATCCAAAAGTTCCCCCTTGGAATGATATGATAATTCAGGTGGAGGAGCCAAAGGGGTGGAATAATGGGGGTGATCTGAATCATTTTAAGCAGTGAAATTAGAAGCAGCAGAGAAAAATATTTTGGAAAAAAAATCAGCAGCAGAGGCAGATAGTAAAAGTGGTTTGATGTGTTGTTAAAAAATATTCTGTCTGGGATTTTGATTTTGAGATGGGTTTCTTGACAAAGACTTACGTTGTAGAGGAGTGATTTTTTTGATTTTTGATTGAAGTTTTGGATCCAGGGGTGGTTGATTTAGTGGGGTAGAATGTTCAATTGGTTTGTTTGAGTTGTGCTGAGTAGTGATTTGTGATGGGTTGATTGGTGTTGAGTTGTGATGATTGGTGATGGTGGTGATGATTGGTGTGGTGTGGAGTGGATTCTGGATTTTTACAGGTGATTTTGTGGTTTAGGAGAGGATTGGACCGCCCCAAAAGGTTAGAATGAGGCAGGAATTAATTCAAAACAATATTGAATATCAGATTATTCATATAGAAGATCCCAAAAAAGCAGACCTACACCAAAAAGGGGTTTAAACATGATATTTTGAGGTGGCACATCTGAAGTCTGAAAAAATGTGCAAAGAATATGAGAAAAATAAATTTTTCTTTCATTTGAAGTGAATTTTAAGAATATAAATTCAATTTTTCCATAAAAAGAACTAAAATAGTATCAGATATGGCTTCAAAACACACCCCAAAACAGACACTTCCTATTATTTCTGTGGATGCATCAATTATTTTTAGGTAGATAATTGATCCTAAAAGTCCGCAAATCATTTTTTCAGTCTTTTTTCAATGCCCACTAGAAGAGTGGAAGCTCATAATTTGGAAAATCTCATGGAAAAATAAGGAAACAAACCATTGAGAATAATGTCTTATTTTCTATGTAAATCTCATTTTATGGCAGGAAAATGAAATACTAAAATTCTGAAACAATTATAATTAAATGGGCCTGGCATATTTGGAAGCTTTTTTTCTCTTCATATTTTGAAAAGTAATTGACTTGATGGCCTAGTGGTTACCATGACATGGAAGCTTGATACCACCCCTGCAATGGTTATGCAAGTCTGGTGTTCAAATCCCAGGAGACCCGCCCCCTGGCCACTACCCCTCTTCCTCAGCCAACCAAGCCCACCTCTTTCACACTTCAAAAACCATTACTGGTTGGTGCTTTGGCGCATTGATGGATTGTTTAATTTTAATACCTGTTACCCTATTAAAATGGAATTCTATCCCACAGATGTTATTTGATCCAGATTCACCCCAGGACTCCCCCATTTTCATCTTGCACCCCTGGCCTACAGGGACTTGTAACCCTCTACTTTATATTCATATTTTGCAATTAAATGTTTAAAAATTCACTTTAAAAAAAGAAAAAAAGAAAAAAAGAAAAAAAATAATCATGAAAAAAAATAAAAATGTGAAACAATTTAAGATGTGAAGCATTTTTTTTTCAGTTTTTTGAGGGCAATTTTGAAGGCCTTAAAAATGGAAAAACAATTCATGAATATTTTACAGGGTTTTGAGATGACGGTCTATCTCCTAGTTTTTTTTTTTTAGAACCCCAAAAAGCTGCCTGTTTTTCAGGTTTAGCGCTTCTATTGGGGAAATTGGGGAAACATTGTGGCAACATTGAAACCACATTGTGGTGGCATTTTATAGACACGGATTAGTAACTGGTCGCAGCTTGCGCACTCAACCATGAGCCTGGGAAGGCTCAGAATTTGGGCATTGCGCTCACACTCAGCAATAAGCAGAATTCTTCTCAGCATTGGGATTGGGGACCAAGACATGGCTACAGAAGGCCTGTTTTGTGGTTACGGTAAGCCTGGGGGGCTGTGAGTAGGGCGCTGAGGACATCACTAGAAGGACAAACCACGCAGAAACAACGGCAAAGGGAGGATTGGATTTTGGTGGCTACAGGAAGACGCTACAGCTGGTCACAGTAAGTGCAGGGGGCTCAAAGTAGGACTCCGAGGGCATCATGAGAAGGAGGAACTGCGCAGATGAAACTTTGGGCGTGCTTGATGATTTGGGAGGCCACAGGAAAGTGCGGAGGGATCCAAGTAGGGTGCAGAGGGCGCCATGAGAAGGAAAAATAGGATTGATGTAGTAGCACAAGGGGTTGGGAAGAAGCATAGGGTTTGTAAGGGTTGGGTTAGGGTTTTTCTGACTCTCAGTGTGATTCTCCTTGTTGCTGTGTTTTAAATTGTGCTTGCACTTTTGTTAGGGTGTTGGGGAAGGATATAATACCTTTAACCCCACTGCTGTGTTAGGGGGGGAGAGGGAAGCATACCACCACAACAAAAGGAAGGAAGGAAGGAATAAATCTTTTGCTCTATAACTCTCTCTCAATCTCTCTTTTAAGGGAAGGCTTCAACCTAACAAACACTGGGAACCATTAAATTCCAAACTTAAGGCAAATTGAAGAGTTCCTGAATTTTGTTTCCACAATTTGAATTTCAGGTCTTGGTGCATGAAAAATTTAATGCCCAAAAAAAAAACCCAAAAAAAAAATGAATCAAAAAAAATGAAGAAAATATAAAAATCAATCAAACAAAAAAACAAAAATCAATTTTGTTTATTCAAAAAAAATATCAAAAAATATCAAATGATATTTGTGAAAATCAAAAAAATCAAAAGAAAAGCATAAAAATAAATAAATACATAAATAAATAAATAAATAAATAAATAAATAAATAAATAAATAAATAAATAAATAAATAAATAAATAAATAAATAAATAAATAAATAAATAAATAAATAAATAAATAAATAAATAAATAAATAAATAAATAAATAAATAAATAAATAAATAAATAAATAAATAAATAAATAAATAAATAAATAAATAAATAAATAAATAAATAAATAAATAAATAAATAAATAAATAAATAAATAAATAAATAAATAAATAAATAAATAAATAAATAAATAAATAAATAAATAAATAAATAAATAAATAAATAAATAAATAAATAAATAAATAAATAAATAAATAAATAAATAAATAAATAAATAAATAAATAAATAAATAAATAAATAAATAAATAAATAAATAAATAAATAAATAAATAAATAAATAAATAAATAAATAAATAAATAAATAAATAAATAAATAAATAAATAAATAAATAAATAAATAAATAAATAAATAAATAAATAAATAAATAAATAAATAAATAAATAAATAAATAAATAAATAAATAAATAAATAAATAAATAAATAAATAAATAAATAAATAAATAAATAAATAAATAAATAAATAAATAAATAAATAAATAAATAAATAAATAAATAAATAAATAAATAAATAAATAAATAAATAAATAAATAAATAAATAAATAAATAAATAATGAAAATAAAAATAAAATTTAAACCTTTCAGAAATTCACGAAGAATTCAACTCAAAAAAAATTTTTTTAAAAGAAGGGGGAAGAATAAATTTAAAGAAAGGTAATATTATTTTTTGTGCCACTTATCCATTTTCCCACGTGGTTAATGGGTCTGAGACCATTGAGTCCATGTTTTTGGGATTTTTTTGGTGGTGATCTTCTGAAACAAAAAAAGTCTCTAAATGATATTGATACCTGCCACTGACATGAAATTTATTCATTGAGGACAAAAACAAATTGTATAAATAATAATTAAATTTCATTTTCTTTGATAGAATCTATAGCATTTCATTTTTTAATTGAAACCAATCAAAGAAAAATCCCATGTAGCATATATCTGAACTAAATTTCTTAACAGGGGTAAAATAAATATGGCATTATAATTTTTGGGAAATGTTAAATTTGCAACCCTGCGCAACCCATTCAAAACTCAAAATGGGTTGCATGGCGCGGTTTGAAACCTATCTGGTTTTTTAAAGGCTTTTTGCCACCCATTTTGAGTTGTGAATTGCTTTTGTATGGTTTCAAATCTTTATTTTTATTTATTTAGTTTATTTATTTATTTATTGATTTTTTTACTTACTTATTTATTTATGTATTTATCAATTCATTTATTTATCAATTTATTTATTCATTTACTTATTTCTTTATTTTAATTATTTTACTCATTTTTTTTTTGGTTTGTTCACAACTCACATGGGTTTTGAATGGCTTTTCAAGCCTGTTTGAAACCCCTAAAAGTGAATACATGAATTCCCAATTGTTCTATATGTGTAAAACTTTCAATTCAATTCATTCATTACATAAATACGGCGCGTGAATCTTCTGGGACCATCCAGAAATCAATTTGATGCTTGACTATAAAAACAAAAACAAAGTCCAAACAGGTTCCACTCGCCATCCCAGGTGAAGCCTGTTTTCATGATGAATGGGGGTTGCACATTTTGAGGTTGACAATTTGAGCCAATTTGGGGTAAAATAGCCCCAAATATGCCATTTTAGGGGGTAATTAGGAGTACCCTGGCACCCCTGGACCAAATTTGAGTGCCAAAAACCCAAAGTTGGGGATTTTTCTTACATTTGGGGACTATTGGACCACAAAAAGAACTTGTAAACTTTCCCACATGCTCTCTGCCCCAAAAATCAACCATTCTGCCTATTGATAAAAAAAATTCTTGTCCCAAACCATACACAATACTTGCCCATCAGAAAACTTTCTTTTTCTTAACCCAAAAGTGAATACACTTTGGAGTTTTTGAATTGACAGTGGGATTGAATACTGAAGTTTCTTTGGATTTTTTTGGATTATGGGAGCAGTGGCAAGCCCAAGCCCCCCGGGTTTCAACATAGCTATGTTGAAGGACTGAATTTATATTGCCATTAAAAAATCTGTTGCAGAATCTAGGTACTTGAGAAAAAAAACATTGGAAGCCCCAATTTCATCCTCATTCAGGGTTAAAATTGAGGAACAAGATGTTTCACAACTGGAATTGACTGGTGTTGGTGTGTAACATTTAATGTGAAAGTTGATTGATTTGATTTAATGGAAAATAATGTAACTATGGCAGATTTAACTATGAGGTACAGGAACTCCTTGAACCTCCTCATGTGAGAGACTTTCTACTAGGGGAAGAACCAAATACTTTTCCCAAAAGTGGGCCTCCATGCATGGATGCATGGCTACACTTTGACAAAATTTGACTCCAAGAGAAACAAATATGTAAACCTAGGATGCAACAGACATGCAATATACTCAGGGCCATTGCTCACCAAAAAGGAAAGGAAACCGCACAAAAAAAATTTTGGGTGTAAATTCATGATCTGTGCAAACAGTACCAGATCTGCACATTAGAAGATCCCATTTGGTGCCTCTCCATTATAAATTACCAACATAATCATTAACCATCTTCAAATCCCTCAGTCCATCCTCAATTGAGGAGAATCTCCTTTGTGGCCTTAGATCAACTTAAGGAAAGCATGCAAGATGGGCTCAATAAAATTCAAATCAAAATGATATTGATAAATATTGAGGCTGGAGAATACATTGAAAATAGAACAACCTATAACACTAAGACCAAGGCAAAGGCAGCGGAACCTTGATTGTAAAAGTGTTATGGAAATGGTATTTGAAAAGCTCCAAGATTCTCAGTGGGTGTCCAGGTCAAAATTTAGTGGAGAAAGTCAATGAAAGGCCCCTTTGGTGGGTCATCGTGAATCTATAAAACTTTTTAAAAACTTCCATCATATTTCTTTGTTGGGTTTTCCTGATAAAAAATAGGTACAAAATCCCGCTATTGCATGTTCTAGAATTGACTGCCAACAGGAAAACTTTTATCAGGCTTTTTTTTATAGAAATATGAATTTTTGATTTCTAAAGTTGGGCAGTGAATGCACTAAAACATTTTGCTTATGATCCAGAGAGGCTTCCAAAAGTCTTTGTGATGCACCATGAAAAATTGCTGATTTTTGCCATTCAACATATTTTCCCTGAGTCATCCAGGAATTCATGCTGTTGGAACTTGTTTAAAAATATTCAAGCAAATTTCAAATTTTTCTTCAGTATTAAAATTAAGGATGGAAAGTTTTTATGTCTCTGTGGGCAAAGTATGGGCCCTCTAAAACCAAGGGGGAGGCAGAATTAAATGATGCAGAAATCAGAGTAGGCAAATTTATTGCTTGTTCTTTTCATCTCTTCTGGGAATCCTTATGTTCAACCTTGTATACAATGTTCCTTGAAAGACCATGAGGATTTTCAATTATATGGAAAATATAATTTTCCCTATAAAAGATACATTTTTAACTGTGTGGACTTGTGTCAACCTTGAATTTGGACATAAAACATCATCTTGGGTAGAAGGGGCTCATTCTACTTCCAAAAAATTACTTGAAAGTTCCTTGTGGAACATTTTGGATGTGTGGAAACACATGAATGTAAAAATTTATGGAAAAATCAAATCAGTTCAGGCATTGCTTAAAAAATCTTGAATAAAGTTATGAAAGATTCTCCCACTGTTGATGTTTGGATAAAAATGTTCAACTGAGGCAACGCAAATTGTTGGTGAAAAATTTTAGAAGTTAAAGGGTTATCATGATGGCCAAGTTTGAAACCAGTCATATTCCAAGGAAATTGGATTGCCCTGGTACCAAATATTACTCAAAATACTAGCATTTAGAGGATTGGTTGTGCCTGAGGAAGTTCATCCTCAGCAGAAGTTATAATATGATCCTTCTATTCCAGTAAGTAAGATTTTTTGAATTGATTTCTGATTGATGATTGCTGAAGGGATTTACTAATGACTGATGGTTTTGCTTTTCAAAAGGTTGACACTAATCCAGTTCTCAACTATTCTAAATGTTTTGATAATCTCAGTTTGATTGTAATATTTCAATAGTCAATTGAGTAACAAAATAATAATAAAAAAAGAGAAAATTGATTTTTTGAATGAGAATTAATAGTTCTGATGTAATATACTCATCTTTTTACAAAAAATAAAATTAAAAACTCATAAAAATGACACATGCGCCAATTTAATAAGAGGAATTAAAACACAGTAGAAAAATAATGAAGGAAAACCCATCAAGTAAAAGAATAATGAGAGAAAAATCAAAATTTTATTTCTTTGAATAAAAGGAAATCAATTTTCCTTCTTTTTATATTCATACTTGGAAATCTTCCTGTAGTAACTTTTCAAAATATTTTAATTCATCTCTAAAGAAATTTATATGCAGAATCTTTAAATTAATTTTTTGATTTGGTTAAAAGCCATCTACATTCCATCATAAAGATAAAATTTTATTCAAAGAAATGAAAGTTTTATCTTTTTGTATTACTATTGTACTTCATGTATTTTTTGTTGAAAAATTGTGAAATGTAAGAATTCTTCAAATTTAATATGCCCAACTGCAAATTTTCTATGTTTTTTTTGTTTGTAAAAATATTATTTACATTAAATTATAAAATTGATTTCTTATTAAAAGAAATTAATTTATGATGTTTCTTTGATTATTCTTGCACTTTATGAAGTTTCCTTTCAATTTTAAATATTATTTTAATTCTTCCCCTTAATTAGGTTTATGTTTGATTTTGGTATTACTTTTTGGCACTCCTTTAAATATGAAAAAGTTTTTACAAACCTTCAATTTCTAAAAATACATTTTTTGTATTGTCAAATATTTTCAAGGTTTACACACCTTCCTGGGGTCAGAAAACACGCCCAAAGACATGAATTTAGTCAAAGAAACTCACTATAAGTGCATGTTTCTTCAAAATTATTTTTAATTTAGAGGAAAAATCCCAAAATAACCTTTTTTCATAGGAGGGCATGGATTTAGTAATTTTGAGGGTGCAAATTTAGCCTGGGCCTTTTTGAAAAATATTTTCCAAGTTACTGTTTTTCCCTTAAAATCTTTTGATAATTCATGGTGAATATAAATTTCCTCAAGTTGAAGAATCAAAGTAGAAGAGTAAATTCTATAGATGGCAATGAAATGATGCACTCCTTTTTTTCTCCAAAAACCTCAAAATATTGCCTATCCTCATTTGGCCCTTTTTTATGCAATGGAGTAAATTTCCCTGGAAGTTCAAATGGACATGGAAAAAAAGTCTCATTTTTACATACTATGGCCCTTGAAATTGTTGCTTTTTGATGATTTACATAATTTTTTAAAAAATTCCAGGTCTGAATTCATTTTGGTGCTCAAAGGTGAAGGATTTTTGAATAAATTTCAACATATATATATAATGATTGAAAAAGCAACTTACAATAGGGCGTATCAGAGTTAGAAAACCTGCCATTTTTAGAATTGCAGGTTTCAGCCCAAAGCTGCAATTATAAAATGAAAAAAGGGGTGTCAGAGTTACAAAAAAATGAGTGGGTTTTTTTGAACATAGTATATAAATTCAAGACTCAAAAAGAACACCACATCCCACGTCACTATTGCTGCACCATCTCCAATCACAACATCAAATCCATCCATCAAAGAATCCTACAAAATTTGAATTCAATGATCTCCCAAGTATGTCTGATCATCCCTTCACTACTCAATCTCATCTTATCTCCAATCATCATCCACACCTGCTGCTCTTGTTTGAGATTGAAATCTTACTTTGATTGTTTATCCCCTCATTAAATAAAATAGTGGTTACCTGGATGCCCCAAAAACCATCATCAGTCCCTACCCTGACTCAGCCCTCAACTCTTACTCATGCACCTTATTTGAAATCAATCCATTCCAACTCTTAATTCACCAGGACCAGGCCAAGATCTGATACTCTCTTACTCAATCACCTGTGGTATCTCAAATTCCCCCAGCGCAGCTTGCCTAACACTCAGTCATTCACATCTATAAACAGACAAAAAGTATGCCCCACCTCATTGCTTCAATATCATCATCCCAACTACCAGTTCATTCCATCTGCATTTCTCTTAAATAAATCATTATTACTGAAACAAATCTAATACTCATCCTTTTTGTTACTCAATCTTTGCTGCCATTTGCTAACTAAAGCCAAAAAAGCCATTCTCCTTGTCCTCAAGCACAACTCATCAACTATAAAATTCTCAACTACCCACAAACTTGGTTGAACGGGTTGCCGTCCAAGTGAAATTCATCTTTCTGACAAATTTCTGTGTTTGATTTCAATGAGATGTTAGAACAAAGGGCTGAAGGAGCAGGTTATCAGTAAGAGAATAAAAATAGGAAAAGTAGAGTCTTAAAGAAGAAAAAGAAGATTCGTAAAATACCAACATCAAGCGGATGAATTTAAGAAGGAAAGAAGGAAATCATTGGAAAGAAGAGAAGAGTAATGGTGTTGGCGGTTGAGGAGCTAGCGTGCTAATAAGAGATTGGCTTTGAGTTTGATCTGAAGTTAGAGAGTTTGTAGAAAACCAGCCGTGACAGACATAATTGAGATAAGATGATCCTGGTGGTGAGATTTGAGGTTGAGATTGAGAGATTGGAAGAAAAGAGTAAATGAAGAAAAAGAAGAGAGAGATGAAAGAAAGATAGATGAGAGATAATGAAGAAGATTGGTGATTAAGAATAGAAGACTTCGAGATTTGCGGAGTGTTGAGTAAGAAGATTCGTTGAGTTCCAAGAAGGTGGTTGAGTTATCGGTTAGAGCTTCCTCCCATCAGATCTCCCCTTGTACAGAGGTTAGGTTATGAGCTCGAGAGTACGCGCGTGAAAGTGCGCTCGTGAAAGTGAATGGTGACAGATGAGTGATAGGAGGAGATGAAAGAATCTGAGTACCAGACAGTTAGAGGATGAAGAAGTTGTAAACATAAAGAAAAGAAAACAGAAATAAGAATGAAGAAAAGAACACACAAGGCAGAAAGAAAATAAAGAAGAAAAATTTGAAAGTAAAAGAAATTGAAAGTAAAAGAAAGAGAAATAAAAAGAATAAGAGTTTAGATGAAGAGAGCAAAGAAATATTTAACACTTTCCTCATCCCATTCAATCCTTTTAGATTGTTTCCTTTCCTTTCCTTCAAAATAATTCATTCTCTCCATAAAATCATTGTCTGCTCTTGGGTAAGATCTTTTGTACACATCCCATTTTCTGTCCTTTTCTCAATAAATTTACACACTCTCTTAGTTTCTTTTGCAATTTAATTCTTACAATCTTTGGAAAAATGAAAATATCACTCTCAAAAAGGTGAGAGAAATTGGATCTATGAAGCCTAAGCTGCGATGGATGATCTCACTTTCTCTTGGTATTTTCCCAGTGGCGCATCAATCAAGGAAACTGAATGGATAATTGGAAGTTTACCTGTGTCCAGAATAATACCAACACGCTGAGCTACCTAGTTCCTGATGGAAGCCAGTATTTCAAAATCCCCATTGAGCACATATTTTATGTTTCAAATTAATTTAGCTTTCAATCAATTGAACTTAATGGAAGACTGTGGTTGATGAGTTGGCTTACTTCTGGTGGTTGAACATGAGTGAGGGAGGAGGAATTGGCCTTCTCAAGTAAGTGCTTCTATCAGTAGTTGTTGAAATTTCAGTTCCCCTACATTCTCCTTCTTTGAATCTTGTTTTACGCTTTGGTCTTTATAAATATCAACACTCCATCATGAAAAATCTTCAAATACATTCAATACTGTAACCATGCCAATTACTCTTAAAGAGGATAAACTAGCAGTCAAGGTGTTGAAGGATATTAGCACAGACCAACTTTGAAAAGTTTTAAAAGCCATCATGGACCTGGCTCCTCCTGTCAAAAAGAATTACTTTCAGAAAGTTCAACACAAGGCATATCCCTTGGCAATCTTCAAACCCAAAGATAAAAATAAAATAAAATTAGACTTAGAGCTCTGTCGGAGGGAGTCACAATAGATTTTTTGCTGTGTTTCTGGTCATAGTCCTATTGATCTAGCTGGTTTTAATGACGATATGATTAATTTGAACCAATTGACTGGATTAATTTCAAGCTTATTTTCATTTTTTTCATACCCCTGAGAGAAAAGGGAGAGGATCTTTTTTTTAAATAGAAAAAAACATTCTGGATTCCTATTTTTCTCAAAAGACTCATTAACAAACACAACTCTATCATCTATTTTTCCTTGATTCTCAAAGCTTTGATGCTATGTGATCTTGAAAAGGTAGATCACACAACCAAAAAAATTGAAGTTTGGGTGGGTACTTGATTGAAAGACTTTCATCAAATTGCTCATCAATGGGATGGATATTCAACAATTGATGAAATAATATCAGAGATGGGAGTACGGATAGTGAGGTGAGGCAAAGAGGGAGCGGGAGAGAGTAGGGGAAGAGTGATGAGAATTAGAATAAATGCAATTAAGAAAATGGTGGGTTTGATATTTGAAAAAAACCATTTTCAAATACGCCAGTTGTAGAAAATTTAATGGTTTGAAAAACCTGAAACTGACTAACATTTCAAGATGAACACAAAAATAAAGGTAAACAACTGAAGATTCAATAAAAGAACAAGGAGAGATACCAACAGGCAAACACAACTCTACAGGCGAGATTATGGCCTCTAAAAAGACTAAGTAGAATCGGTGCACAACAGCTAAATAGCTGAGAACGACCAAGGTAGTCCTTCTGATTGAGCCAAATGGTGCATACGTTCTCCTTACACAAAGAAATGTGTGTTAACACTGAGGATGAGTTGAAAGGTTGATGGCAACCTACGTTTGTTCCACAGATGCAGTTGCTGGGCTGTCCACTTAATTGAGAGGGAATTCTTGATGTCTTGATCAAATCTCTCTTGATGAGACGTTTGTTGTAAGGGTTGGTGTCATCTTGAGTTTAACTGAGCTGGGTTCAAAGGCCCAGACTGAGTTTGTGATAGCTTGGCAACATGTCACATCAGACATAGCGCTATCTGAGACTACAACTACAGAAGCACTACTGCAACAACTGGTGAGGATAGTGAAGACAAGCAGCAGTCTGATGAAGCAACTGAGAATAAAAGGAAAGACAAAAACAATGATCAAATAACAGAACAGTCTTGAAGAAGACAGAAAATCAGACAAATAATCAACACGCCAGCTCAACTCATCATCAGTGATTGGGAGTCAGGAGCCAACATACTTAGCCAGTTTTGAGACCGCCATGGCACTTGCTGCCTTGGTGAGAGGATCGGCCAGCATTTCTTGAGAGGAGACAAGTTCAATTCAAATTAGTTTGGAGTTCCAGTCATTTTTTAAGCTTGTCATCTTGATGTGGATGTTTTTTGCATGTGACTTAGTTCCAAATTTTTTTATTTTGTTGTTCAGGCCCTTGTTATCAATTAGGCGCAGAGGGGGATCAAACTTTGACCGCCATACTTTGGAGATGAGGTGATTTAGCCACCTGGATTTGAGATGACTGGCTGAAAGTGCGTTGCACTCAGACTCCGTTGAAGAATTAGCTATACATCTTTGACGCCGGCTTGTCCAATAGAGAGGACACCCCTTGAGCAGAGTAATGAAGCCGGTTTGAGAGAGGCGGGTATCAGGATAATCCCCACATGTGGCATTGCTGTAAGTGACTAGGTGACTGGAGTTTTCCTTTGATTTGAAGACAAGCTTGTAATTCATTGTCTTAAGCAAGTATTTCCAAACTTAGATTACTTCATTCCAATTGACTATTCCTGGTTTTTCTGAGAACCTCGCCAAGTTTGAAATGGCATAACTGATGTCGGGTCTGGCCAGAGTTGCAATGAAGTTTAGCCGTCCAATTGGAGAACGTTAGTTGACGTTTAGTTGGTTGAGTTGTTCAATCTTGTCTTTGGTTGCCGGAAGTAAGTGAGAACCAGTGGAGCAAGGGTTTGAGAGGTGTTTTGCATTTAGCAGATCCAATTCCTTGAGAACCTTGAGAATGTGGTTTGGCAATGACAGATGAGCAGTGCCCTGAGAGATGCTATCTTACCAGTAGGCGCGAAGGTCTTGAGGTAATCAATCCCAAAGCGTTGGTTGAACCCTTGTACGCAGACCCGAGCTTTGAGCAAGATAAGACCCGTGTGCAGGTCTTCCTTGCAACAAAAAGCCCACATGGTGTTAAGGGGATTGGTTACTTCAGACTCATCAGCATCTTCCCTTACACCCAGCTCTTCAGCGGTGTTGAGTTCCGTGTTTATGGGTGCAACCCATTTGGGAAGTTTGAGTGCTTCATGGATGGATTTGGGTAACTAGGTGTGATGGTAGCCGTACCGTACCAGTGGTCAGAGCTGCTCACAATTGAAAAGCCTTGGAAGGAGTGTCTCCTGGATAACTGAATCAGAGCCCTCAGAATTTGATTGGCTTAAGTTGTCCTCAAGAGGGACATCCGGCTTGACGTTGTCCAAGTTGTCGGAGGCTGAAAGTGGTTCTTGAATAGCTGATTCCGGTTCCCCTCTGGTCACTGTTCCAACTGTGGGAACGATGTTGTCTTCTACGTTGCCATTGAGGGAGATACTTTTAGGGCCATGGGATTTCATGAACTGAACATGCTTTGTATTAATGATTTTCCCTGATTTTGACAGAATCTTGTAGGATAACAGCCAAGGATTGAAACCTACTAGGAACCCTTCATCACCCTTTTTGCTTAACTTTGAGGGAATTTTGGTATTGTTCAATAAGTAGACGCATGCGGTTCCAACAGGCTTCAGGTAATCCTTGGGCAGTATTGTTCCGTGCATCTGTTCCCAGGGAGATTTCATTCTGGTCTCTTGAGGGATTTGATTCAAAGCAAGGCAACAGCTTTGGATGACAATATTCCAGCAACTTTTGGGAATGGAGGACGAGCTGAAAACTGATAGTAGTGACTCCATGATAGTATGATTTGCTCGCTTGGCCTTCCCGTTATGTTGGGAGTGATAGGGCTTGCTGACAAGGTGATGAATAGCATTGGATTTGAAGAATGTCCGGAGCTTTTCATTGAAAAATTCTCCTGCCCCATTGGAGACAACCTCAATGGGGAATTGCTTCTTTTTTTTGCTTCATTTTTGATGGCGAAGATGATGGCTTCAGCTGTTGCATCCTTACTTGGCAGAGGGAGAGCAGAGAGGTAACCGGACTTGTTGTCAACAACAGTAAGAGCATACCTCATGCCACCCTTGCTTTGCAGGTTGAGTGGTCCCATAAGATCTAGGTGGAGTCAGTCAAAAACAGGTTCGTCTGGCTGTTGGTCCTGTTTGAAGGGAGATTTGCTTATTTTTCCTTTTTTGAAGGCTATGCATTCAAATGCTGATCTTTTTTCCTTCTCAATGCTGTGTCCCAGGTGCTTTTCCATTCTTTCTAGGCTAGCATGACCCAGAGTTCAATGTAGTTCTTGGAGCTTGTCCAGACTTGAAAAACAGGCTAGTTGCCTTGTTGATGTAGGGAAGTTGATGATCAGGAGATTGTTCTCTATTTCTCCATTGAGGATCATGGTTCTTTTCTTCTTGAGCAAGAAGGATGGGGGGTCAGATTTTCTGTTGAACCTTAGGGTACATCCCTGATTGAGAAGAGCGCCCATTGAGATTAGATTTACAGTAGCATCGGGTACCCAGGCCATATTCTTCAGGTCTAGTTTGATTTCTCCAATTTGCAGAGTTTCAATGCCAAGACCCCTTATGGGTATTCCATCCCCCTTTTTTCCGGTTTTGATGAGTTCTTTTCTGGGCTGATTGGTTATCAAGGAGAAAAGGGATCAATCCCTGATCATATGGATGGAACAGCTGCTATCAAGGATGAATCGGTTGCAGTCAGACTTGGTAAGCTTGTTTAGAACACAGAATAACGTGTAATGATGGGACTCTGTAGTTTTATTCTTTGCTCCACAGTTGAACTTATTTGTTGGTTTTTCAGGTTTGAGATCTGGGAACTCCACCCAGCAATTAGAAGCTGGATGAGATTTGACAACCGGGTTGTGCTTGCCGTTTTGGCAGCAAGGGTAATCAGTATCCAATCAATTATGGGTGTAAAGAGCCGAGTTAGAGTCAGATATTTCTTTGGATTTTGATTGAACTTTGTTTTTGTGTTGAACTAGATGATTTAGAACGAAGGCCACTGTCAGATTGACCCCTGAGTGTATGATTTGCGATTGCATTCCTTTCAACAATTCAGGAATTTTGAAGAGAATTAGATAGCTGAGGATATCACTAGGAAGATCAATCCCAACCTCATCAAGTTTCCCAAGATGTAGTTTCACCATGGTAACAAAACTGTTGATGTTGTTTTGATCAAAGCCAAGGTAGAGAAAGTTGAAGAACATCTTTGCCTGATTTGCAGCCTGATTAGAAGCAAAGTGTCCTTTTGCTGCAAGCCATATGAGCTTGGGAGAGTCCTTGTTGTTGGCTGTGATTATGTTGGTGTGGGTTGAGGGATCTAGCTTGGACATAAGATAGGCCACAGTTTTCTCGTCTTCTGGAATTTCTTTGTGTGGATTGGGAGAGTTCATGAGTTGGAGAATGCCTCTCATTTTGAACAACCTTTCCATCTTCTTTTTCCAGATTGAATAGTTTGTCTTGGTAAGAAGGGGAGTTGATTCCATTAAAAACTTGAGTGCCAACGCCTTAAAGGTGCCGTCGCCTCCAGGTCCAGGGTAAATGGTTTGTAAATCCATTCTGGTAGCTGGATGAGATTGATTTGGCTTTTAAACGTGTAGAAAATTTAATGGTTTAAAAAACCTGAAACTGACTGACATTCCAAGATGAAGACAAAAATAAAGGTAAACAACTGAAGATTCAATAAAAGAACAAGGAGAGATACCAACAGGCAAACACAACTCTACAGGCCAGATTATGGCCTCTAAAAAGACTAAGTAGAATTGGTGCACAATCAGCTCAATAGCTGAGAACGACCAAGCGAGTCCTTCTGATTGATCCAACTGGTGCATACGTTCTGCCTTACACAAAGAAATGTGTGTTAACACTGAGGATGAGTTGAAAGGTTGATGGCAACCTACGTTTGTTCCACCGATGCGGTTGCTGGGCTGTCCACTTAATTGAGAGGGAATTCTTGATGTCTTGATCAAATCTCTCTTGATGAGACGTTTGTCGTAAGGGTTGGTGTCAGCTTGAGGTTAACTGAGCTGGGTTCAAAGGCCCGGACTGATTTTGTGATAGCTCCGCAACATGTCACATCAGACATAGCGCTATCTAAGACTACAACTACAGAAGCACTACTGCAACAACTGGTGAGGATAGTGAAGACAAGCAGCAGTCTGATGAAGCAACTGAGAATAAAAGGAAAGACAAAAACAATGATCAAATAACAGAGCAGGCTTGAAGAAGACAGACAATTAGACAAATAATCAACACCAGTTAAAGAGTATGTGTATTTCAGAATCCCACCATTAAGATGGTGTTTTTGGTCAAAAAGAACTGGCAGGTTTCTCATGTTGGGTTTGCTAACTCTGATATGCCCTAATAGAAATAGAAAATTGGATTTATTTTATTTGTTTTTTAGTGTTCTTTTTTTCATATAAGTAGATAAAAGAGTTTTTAGTTTGAAAATAGGCCCTCCAAAGCAATATCCAAACCTTCCATTGGCCCAAGGATGCTCCCAAAGGATTTCCTTAATTTTTTTGGGCCAGCATTCCAGAAGAAATTCAATGGATGCCCAGGTATTTAAAATTAGTTTTGCAGAGTTAGACCTCCAATGCAGCTTCTAGAAGACCTATTTTGGGTTCCTCATGTTATTTATCACTTATTATCAAGTATCAATAAGTCAATTGGAGTGGAATTTGTAGGAACGCAGTTTAAGATTGCAATGGGTTCCAATTTATGATTTTGGGGATTGGAAATCTTATAGTAAAATCTTTTCAGCTAAGTTTGTTGCCTGCAAAATACATTCAGTGGAAATATTAGTAATTAAAAAGACAAAACCATGAAATTAATATCTTGGAAATTATAAACAGGGGGAGGGACCTCTGTGAACAAGGAAATCACAATTAATGAGTGCTGAAGAGAAGTAGTTGCAGCTGTGGTAGGATTGGAATTTTGTTTAGCCCCCTTTGGAGACACAATGGGACGTATATGAGTTGTGATTTTGAGAGAAGCAGACAGAGCAAGTGGGATGACCACAGAAGCAATGAAAAATAAATACAGAATTTGGAGCTTGAGGGCTGGAAGTTCCCCAGTGTAGAAAATTCACCAAGTGACAACCACCCCATCCACAAGTAGCCTCTTTGCAAGAAACAGACTTGGATAGCCTTTGTTGTGTGAGGTTGGTTACAATATATTTTTACCAGAGGCCTTGGGAAAATTGTCTTTGTGTCATTAAGGGGGTGGCTTCCATGAATATGAGAGGATCTATTCACAATCCAGGACAAGGAATTCATCCATTGGATTCAAATGGGTAAGCCTATGGTTACCCTGGCTTTAATTTGATAGATGAGGGCTTGGAGGAGGCCAGGAAAAAATCAGGGGGAGACCCAAAAATGAGAATCTATGATGCACTTTGAAGCAAGGATTGCATGTGGTACAGCCTGCAGTTTGGGAGCCAAATTTTTTTCTGGAAGAGAATTACTTTCAGGCTATGGAGGATACGATGGAGATTATTTTTCTTCTTTTCTGTGGGAAGAAAGTGGGGAAAGATATGAGGTGGGGTTAGTGAAGGGTTGTGGTGGTTAGGGGAATCCTGGGGATAAAATCAAACTTGGGGGAGGATGTAGTGGCTATTTATATACACAACCTACAACTCAGTTAGGTGGGCCAAGTTGTGGTAAATAAAGCCTCCAGAGTGAGTATTGGAGATACTGAGCCAATGGTAGGAGATTATGAGCCAGAAAAACTTCTACATATTCTGCAATTTGAATTAAGGTTGAAACATGGTAAACATAATATATTTTTTCAAAAGAAAGACAGGAGAAAAGACTATTGGTTGAGCCAGAAAAAAAACAAGTATTAATATTACCAAAATCAAAAATAAAGGAAACAATACAATGTTGACTGAAAAGTAAGAAACAAGTGCCAGAAAATGTTGGGCAGGCTATTGTTGGGAAGATGGGCAGGGGAAATTTCAGGATACAAGGAATGCCAGAAAAGTTTCAGCATAATATCTGCAGGAAGATTCACTCTGGTTGATTGCTAAATAAGAATTTATATATGACAATGATTGATGTTTCTTGCTTCAAAGAACAGTAAGGTACTTGGATCAGAAGTTGGATTCATTGGAAGTTGTTTCGAGATGGAAACATGGATTGGAATTCCTGTCCAAAATTTTGAATCAAATTGTAAAATAATCATGCATACTTCTGATGGATTTGAAGGTTGATCTGAAAAAGGGGTGAAGGAAAGTTTAACATTGTTTTTACTCTTGATATTGTATTTGATATTTTGAGGGGTCTATTTCTGGGATTTTAGGTTCCTCATCAAAATATTTGAGCATCTTTGAAGATTTCAAGTTTTCCCAGAATTTGATGAGTTTTTACCCTTTAAATGTTTTTTTTTAAATAGCACTTTTTAGGAAAATAAAAATTTTGGAGTTAAAAATTAAGCTTCTCCCTACAAAAGGAAAATTAAAACTGAAGAACAAACCTGAATAATTTCAGAAGATTTAGATATACCCCAAGACAACTAGAGTAAGTTATGACTAACTGATACATTCTATCTGGAATCTTAAACAAAATTTTGTTGTAGATGCGAAAATGGTAGGAAGGGTGAAAGATGTGGATTTTTCATAGAAAGAAATACAGGCACATATTTCAAAAGAAAGAATATTTGAATAAGGGATGGATAAGGAGTCTTAAGTCCAATATTCAAATAAAAATCATTGAGATTTTATGGTTAAATGAGGTTAATGATCCAAAGATTGAGAGATTTTGGAATATAAAAATCCAGAAATTGAAATAAGTAACAATTTAAACAGTTCTGGTGCATAACTGGTGTCCTTAAATTAGTTCAAGCAATCACACACACATTTGATATATAAGGGGATAAGCCAGTAGAAGCATTGTAGGTTATAGTGGGATTGGAAAGGTTGAAAATTAGTTATAATGGTTTCAAAAGCCATTAATTGAATTGAAACAGGTTTCAAAGCTGGAGGGAACCAATTTTTGAAGTGGTATTGTAAGAAAACTTCAAGCAAAGTTTATAATTGATCCAGGAGAAAGGCAGAAGTGAGGATGGCTTTCAATCAAAAATTCAAAATTTAATTCAGAAGAGTATTGGAAGATTTTATGAAATAAAATAAGTTTTTCAAAAGCAGATAGAAGAGAAATGCAATAAAATTTAGGTTGCAAATTCAAGGTTTGTTGAGATATCAAGGTGATGATTTCTTAGGAAGTTGATAAATGAGAAGGGTAAAAGTAATCATTTTCATTGAATTTGAGGCCAGGATGACAAATTTGGGCAATTGAAATAATTTTGAGGGCCAAGTTCCTGCAACTGATGGTAAAATTGGAGATCAAATTACCATTAAAAAAGGCTTTACCTGCCAGCAGATATAGTGCCTGGAACTTTTGTTGGTTTGTTTTTGACTCTGTTAAAATTTGGTTTCTAACTTGAGTTATAACCTGAGAAAATCTTTTTGTACCATTACTTGAGGATTCCAAGGAATTATAGTGCATGCGTGGAATGAAGAATTTTTGTACTTATGGGGATTCAATTTTATTTAATGAAGAAATTTGTGTATACCATAAAGAAAATCATATCTATTTAAATTACTTATGGCATTCAATCAAATGTGAATGGTTGCCAACATATTTTCCTGATAATTAAGGGTTCCATCACTTTAATTTTCAAAAGGGAAATTGAAATACTTTTCAAATAAGATATTTTTTTCATTCTTTGCAATACATACTTTTTTTTGGAAATTATAATGCTTTGGTAAATTTTCAGTCAAATCATTCAATTCTTGATCTCTTTTTTTTCTTTTTTTTCATGTTTTCCCATTTATAATAATATTTTGAATTGATTGTGATTAGTTGAATTTGATTGATTTAATCTTACATGGTTTGACTATAATTTGAATTCAGGTATTCTTTTTGTTTTATTATTCATTTATTATTTTTTATTTTTGGATTATTTAATTTTTTTAGTGTTTTTACTTAAGTTTTTTATTTTTTAAATTTTGAATTTTTTAGTGCATTATTTTTCAAAAAAGCCTTACCATTAAATGAACGTGTGGGTATTTTTCTTCTCTGTTATGTTCTGTACTCACCGGGATTTTATTGAAGACAAAGTTATTTCACAAATTTTGTTTTTTGAAATTTCTGACACCAAATTCTTGTTAATTTCATTCCAAAAAGGTTACAAAGAATTGGAAGCATTATAAGGACTTCATTGACTGATTGAAAATCAAATAGAGAATGAACAAACTCAATACATTTTTGTAAGCATTCCTTTGCATTTTCAATGAATTATTTTTTTGGAATTGAATTCTCAGAAATTTTAATAATAAATTCAAGCATCTCTAATTTATTTTTTTAGGGATTTTTTGGATTTATTCTTGACCAAAAAAACATTGGATCCAAAGTGAAGCAAATTCAAAATAAAATATCCTCTTTAATTTTCTTTCAATATCAGGATTGTAAGTTTCATTCTTTTCAGGTACTTAGAAAATAAAAAAATATTGAAAGAAACATGATTTTTCATTTTAACCAAAGGTGTTACCCCATAAAATATTGATCACCATGAAAAAAACTGAAAATAAAAGGGGTGTTCTACATTTTTAAATATTTTTTTTGTTATATTCAAATAAAAAAATAAAAAATATCAAAGTAAAACTTAAGAAAATTTCAACAAAACCCCTTGAAGGGCTGTATCATATAAACAGATTTGTATTGAAAGTGTTTTTATAATTTTTTCTGTATTTGTTTTCTTGAAAATGTAAAAACAAAATGATCAAAAGAATTTGCAAGCAGCACCAGTACCTTAACGATTTTGGGAAACTTGCTTGGGGGTCTTAAACAATAATATCCATTCTTTTATGCTTTTTTTTCCTTTTCAATTTATGGTTAACTTATTTTTCTTTCATTTTTTTTTGTAGTTCTTAAAATTTCTTTCAATAAGTTTTGTTTCTTTTAATCATCAATTTTAGGTAACAAAAATGAAAGTTCCTCTGTATTTTGAGGTTTTATTTTGGTGATAAGTGAAAAATGTTCAGAATGTTGATGTTGCTGTTCCAAAAATAGCTCATCTTCAGTACAAACAGTGTTTGTGAAACACCATCAAACATTGAATTTTTAATACTCAGTGCGCTGGTGTGTACACCCATATAGTAGGGCAGGACCAAGAATTTCAGATTGCAGATCCCAAATGCTGCCCAGGATTCTATTTCATTCTATTTGATATTTTTTTTGGTCAGTCATGATGGACGGCTTAGCCAAAGTGGTCCATTGTTCCAGAGGGCATTGATAATTCTTTTTTTAATATTTCAATTTTTTTGATTTTTGTGGATGAATTAAGAAACCTTTTTAAGATTTCTGATGTTGCTTCTCAAATACTAGCTCATCTTTCCTGAAAAACATGTTTGTGAAACACCATCAAACATTCCATTTTTCATTACTCAGTGCAGTGTTGGCACTCTGATATGGTAAGGCAGGACCCAGAATTTCAGCTGGCAGAACCCAAATATGGTCCACAATATTTTCATTTTTTTTTTTTTTTTGGTCTGATATGATGGACCACTTAGCCTAAGTTATCCATTGTTCCAGACATAATTGAGTTTTTTTTGAATTTTTCTTTTTTTTTTGATTTTTTTGATTTTTTTAGTGTTTTTGGATGACTTATATAACTTTGAATGATGATTGAAACAGCAAGCTGACATGAACAAGTAATGAAGATCAGGAACAAGTCATTACCACGAAAGAAAACATTGAGAAAACCAACACAGTGAGGAGTATTCCCGAGTAGCCAATGACTATAATAGAGAGTATGGGAAATACATGGCGGGGCTGAATCACAATCATAGATTCTTATGAGTATCAGTTGGAATGATCTTCAGTTAGAGATTGTCTTACCATTTAAAGAAGATGCTTCTTGATGGTTGAGCTTTGGATGGTTGAGAGATGTCCGATGATGAGCGTTGGGGTTTATGTTCAGGTTGAGTGACCATAGGGATAAGGTTTGATTGAAGAATACCCAACGCCTTTGATGAAGCAATAAAAATAGAAGACAGGTAATAAAACAAAAGAGAGCAAAAAAAGATTGAAGAACGATTGAAGAATAACAAAGAAAACAGAAGATTTAAGAAAAGAAATGATTAGTCCTCAGAGGAGAACACAAGGATACGAGTGCAAGAGTCTCAAGCCAGGATCAGAGTGAAAGGGTCAGGAGTCATTTCTCCGGTTGTGGATGTGCGCGTGCCTGCGGTCGCTTGGTTTGAGTCCGTGCAAGTACCCGCGGAAACATTGGACCTGTCACAGCGCATCTCTCTTTACACTCCCCTTAACTGGAGATCATCCTCATTTGAGTTGAAAGATTGATCCGGTGAATTTCCCCAATTGTTTGAGGCTGACAGCCTTTGTCAGAGGGTTGGCCATCATCTTCTCGGTCTCGACTAGTTGTATGAGGAGGGAACCTTCTTTCAGTCCTTCTCTTAATCCTTTGGTCTTGAGATCCATATGACGGGTTTTGGCATTTGACCCGAATTTCTTTAGCTTGTCATCCACGCCTTTGTTGTTGATGTAGTGCGTTGAAGATGACAGACTCAATTCGAAAACTTCACCTAGCAGATGGCGGACCCACTTGCTCTCAAGATACAAGTCCAGCAATGAATTGAGTTCAGCCTCTGTGGATGAGTAGGTAATGTTTCTTTTTTTATAACTGCTCCACGAAATGAGTCTTCCAAAGGACATACCCAAGTAGCCTGATTGTGACTTGCGACTTGTAGGGTCCTTGTCTCAGGAGGCATCACTGTAGTACTCGATGGGACCTTTAGACTCATCGTATGAGAGTTTGATTTTCCAATCCTTGGTGTAGTTCAGGTACTGCCAGGTTCATTTGAGTTCCTTCCAATGAGTGATTCCAGGCTTATTCTGGAATCTTGCCAGGCTGGAGAATGAGTAACTGATGTCAGGACGGGTCCGACTAGCAATGTAGTTCAAGAGTCCAATGGCGGATTTGTAGTTTATGTTGAGTTTCTTGAATGCTTCAAAGTCCTTGTCCAATGCTTTGCTCAACTGAAGATGGGGTGTTAAAGGGGTGAACAATGGTCTAGAGTCAAGCAGGCCGAGTTCTTCCAAGCCGTGTACAATGTGTTGAGGTTGACTAAGCAATATACTATCCAAAGTATGCTCAAACTTCATGCCCAGAATCGTGTCGGGTTCATGAGCTTGAGAACCTTTGAATTTTGTTTGAAATTTGTTATCAAAATCATCACCGTCACCAACCAGGATCACCTCGTCCACGTGAAAGAAGAGAAAGGACTTGTTGTCCCTCGACAAGTACAGGAAGGGATTGCTATTGGACTCCTTGAACCCTACAGACTTGATCCATTCCATAAAGGTGTTGTACCAGTTTTTTGGTGACTGCTTGAGTCCGTATAGGCTCTTCTTGAGTCTCAGGAATTGACAGGTACGCGGACATCCTTGCGGTGTTCTGATGATGACTTCTTCATCTATGGGTTCATGCAGAAAGGCTGCCTTAAAACCGTACTGCCTGATGCTCAGTTGATTCTTCAGGGCGAGTAAAAGGATTGTTCATAAAGAGGCTATCTTGCCAGTAGGGGGGAAGGTTTCATTGAAATCTAGACCTTGAACTTGATTAAATCCTTTAATGCAAATCCGGGCTTTGTGTATGATGGTTTCATCGTGAGCGTTGTCCTTGATTTTAAATATCCACGTCGTGTCTAGCGGGTTCAGTGGAGTCTCGCCCTCATATTCTTCCCACACTTCAAGTAATTCACATTGATCCATCTCTTTTTTCATCGCTCCATCCCATTTTGGGCCGTCCGCACATTGCCTGGCTTGATTGAATGTTTTTGGTTCGAAATAATGGTGAAAACCATAATGTTGCGGGGGTCTGATGGAGGATCTGTCGCGAAGAACCCTAAAAATTGGTCTGTCGACTGTCTCCGCAGTTCTAGGTTCTTCATATGGTTTGGTTGATTGATGAGGCTGGCCATTCAATTTGTCCTCTGAACTTGACTCTGACTCTGAGACGCTGGTCACACCTTTGTCAGAAGAATTCACTTTGGCTGGTGTATTGCAATAGTTCATCCCATCTGGAATTGTTTCAACGGTCTCCTCTTCAGTTATTGATGGACTTTCATCCATTGTTTCTTTGGAGGCAAAGTTGAGATCCATGGTCAAAGTGATTCCTAACTGATCCACCAACTGTTTGAGGAACCAAACATGCTTAGATTGAAGAATCAGCAAATTGGGCATGAGGATCCTGTACGACAGAAATTCCGGGTTATATCCAACAAGTTTTCCCTCTTTTCCCTTTGGTTTGAACTTCTCCCCTTTTGTTATTTTTTTATTCAGTACTATTGTGGTGACTCCAATTGATTGAAGATAATTAGAAGGTAATCTGTTTCCCTTGATGAGTTCCCAGGGAGACTTATCCAGACTGTCCTTTGGTATTTGATTCAGACCAAGACAGCATGCTTTGAGCACTTCCAACCAGTATTTTTGGGGTAAGTGAGCTGAGCTTAACAATGATCTTACACTCTCTATAATCGTCCGATTGGCCCTTTCAGCCCTGCCATTGTGTTCGGGATGATATGGTTCAGTCGCCAACTGATTGATGTATTTCTCCTTGAAATACCTTACTAACCTGGAGTTGACAAATTTGGATCCTTAATCTGAACACACCGTAGTGGGATAATACCCACAAGCGTTCCTCTGTTTCTCTATGATTTCAATCAAAACCGGGGTTGCGTCGTCCTTTCTGTGTAGATGGATGCCTGAGATTTAACCCAAATAGTTATCCACAACCGTTAGTATGTACTTATTGTTTCGGAGTGATTCCGGCGTGATTGGTCCAATGACGTCAAGATGAATTTTCTCAAAAGGTTTGGAGGCTGATGTGGAGGTTGCCTTGAACGGAATCTTAGAAATCTTACAAAGTAAGCAGTCCTTACATTCAAACCTTTCCCGCTCCATGGAGTTGAATTGTATCTCCTTGATCTTTGCAAGGCGACCAAGCGAAGCATGACCGTAGGATAGATGAAGATCCTTCAACGTCCTTGGGTCTGAGTCTTTGTGCTTGGTCAGATAACACTCATTGTTGCCTATCCTGCGTGGTTGGTCTAGGACGAAGAGATTTTTGATGATCAAACCTTGACAAATCTTGTGATCATTCTTGTTCAATTCAAAATGGCCCAATTTATATAGTAGGGCAGGAACAAGAATTTAAGCTGTCAGAACCCAAATGTGGTCCAGGACTTTTTTCAATTTTTATTTTTTTTAATTTAAGAATTTTTGGTTTTATTTCAATTTTCAGTAATTTTAATTTTTATTGTATTTTTTTTTGTTCTGGCATGGCGGACCACTTAGCCTAATTTCTTCACTGTGTCAGATGGCATTGAGGTTTTTTTCTTAACTTGTTTGATTTTTTGGGGGGCTTTTGTGGAATATGTTGTTTTTTTCTTTTTATTTTTATTTCTTTTTTCTCTCCATCAAATTGGTCAAAAACATAGACTACATTGTCCACCTCCCTTCAGGCATTCCCCGCATGTATCCCTTACAGGCAGGGGGAGCCAGACTGGGGTCATTCTTGCAATGAACAAATGTCAGTTGGATAAAGAAATTTTGCAAATTCCTTCAATTCTTTTTCAATTTGAGGATTCTCAAAAATGTAAAAAAAAAAAAAACCAAAAACCAAAAACCAAAAAAAAAACTAAAAAAACTAAAAAAAAACTAAAAAAAAAAAAACTAAAAAAAAACTAAAAAAAAAAAGCTAAAAAAAAAAGTAAAAAAACTAAAGCAAAAAACTAAAAAAACGAAAAAAACTAAAAAAATCCAAAGTAAGAGAAAAAGAAAAAAAAGAAAAACAAAAGAAAAACAAAAGAAAAAAAAGAAAAAAAAAGAAAAAAAAAAAAAAGAAAAAAAAAGAAAAAAAAAAAAGAACAAAAAAAAGAAAAAAAAAAGAAAAGAAAAAAAGAAAAGAAAAAGAAAAAGAAAAGAAAAAAGAAAGAAAAAAAAAAGAAAAAAAACAAGAAAAAAACAAGAAAAAAAAAAGAAAAAGAAAGAAAATGAAAAAGAAAAAGAAAAAAAAAAGAAAAAAAAAGAAAAAAAAAAGAAAAAAAAAGAAAAAAGAAAAGAAAAAAAAGGAAAGAAAAAGAAAGAAAAAAAAAAGAAAAAAAAAGAAAAAAAAAGAAAAAAAAAAGAAAAAAAAAGAAAAAAAAAGAAAAAAAGAAGAAAAAAAGAAGAAAAAAAGAAAAAGAAAAGAAAAAGAAAAGAAAAAGAAAAGAAAAAGAAAAGAAAAGAAAAGAAAAGAAAAAAAAAAAAAGAAAAGAAAAAAAAGAAAAAAAAGAAAAAAAAGAAAAAAAAGAAAAAGAAAAAAGAAAAAAAGTATAAAGAAAAAAGAAAAAAAAAAGAAAAAAAAGAAAAAAAAAAGAAAAAAAAAGAAAAAAAAAGAAAAAAAAAAGAAAAAAAAAGAAAAAGAAAGAAAAAGAAAGAAAGAAAAAGAAAGAAAAGAAAGAAAAAAAAGAAAAAAAAAGAAAAGAAAAAGAAAAAAAAAAGAAAAAAAAGAAAAAAAAGAAAAAAAAAAAAAAAAAAAAAAAAGAAAAACAAGAAAAAAAAAGAAAAGAAAAAGAAAAGAAAAAGAAAAAAAAAGAAAAAAAAGAAAAAAAAGAAAAAAAAGGGTAATGTAAAATTCACGGCTCATTGCGCCATGCAAATGGTTTGAAATGGGCCATGTGGCATGGCGCATGGTCCAATTTGATCCGAGTAAATCCCCCCACAGCTCGTGGAGTTGTGCGGCCCACCCAACCTGGTCCGCCGCCATGTGGACTTCCACACGACTACATTCAACCCGTGTGGAATTGTACACGGCTCAGATGTAGTCGTGTGGCATTCCACATGGCACCAGACCGTGGTGAGCAAAAAAAAAAGGAAAAGGAAAAGGAATGAAAGGGTACTTACACAGCCCATAAACTAAATAAACCTTCCAAAAAACAGAAATCAACAAAAAATCAAAGAACGTGCATTTTTTGGTTAAAAAAAAATTAAATAAATAAATCAAAATAAAAAAGACTGGTACTATCCCATAGACTAGCTCTGTAGTAAACAGACCCAAAAAACACAAGTAACTGGACTAGCCCTAAAGTCAAAACACCAAAAAAAAGACAAGTAACTTCACAAGTCCTAAAATAAAAACACCAAATAAAATACAACTAACTTGAAAAGCCCTAAAGTCATTTCAACTTGACTAGCCCTAAAGTAAAAGGGCCCAAAAATTAAAGAAGTCTTTTGACAGGCCCTAAAGTAAAAGTGCCCAAAAAATACAAGTCTTTTGAGCAGCCCTAAATTAAAAGTGCCCAAAAAAATACAAGTCTTTTGACAAGCCCTGAAGTAATAACACCAAAAAAATAGTTTCAACTTGTTTTTAGCTGTTCCAATCCCAAGCTTAACATAAGTTAAGCTGGGGATGGAATCAGCCCAACACAAGTTGAATTGAATTACCATTGAACTCTCATTCAAAGCACTCAATATAATGATGCTAACTCAAAACACTTTAAATAATTATGTTCAAAATGTGATAACCCTTTATATTAATATAACATGTTAGCGGCATTAGAACTACAATTTATATGAAACCCAATGATGAAATGAAGTCAAAGTCTATTACAATCTAGATTACATTTTCAGTTGATCTTTGAGATGATTGACCCAACCAGAGGCTTTTTTACAAATAAAGGAACGTGGTTTTGCTACAATGGGCGGGATTGGAATGATTTATACCTCAAGTACTGATAGAAACCAGTGGTTATTGTTTACAAAGGAAATGAACATTGGACCTGATTGATCAGTAAAACCATTTTTTGTTGGATTATAAGTATCACATGACTCCAATGAAATGAAACATATAGGTTTAGAATGTGTGTCTGCTATGATTTGACCCATGTCCAATTTAGCCAGCCATTTTGAGGAGGGAATCTTTTCATTGATTTCTTCAACATCAAGTCTTGGTTTAATCTTTTCAATCTCCTTTGCACCACCAAGCATCTTCATGTAGCATGCTTTATCTTTCTCTAATGTTTCAATAATTTCCTTCCTAAATTTAAACCAACCATGTTCTTCATAACCAAGATATTTAGCAATGACTCTAAATCAGAAATTCCCATCTCCAATTGGATCCCAAACCTCACCTAAGAACTTATGGAATTTCTTGGGTATTTGATAGAGGTATTTCACGTTTGGTTTCTATCATTAAAAGTAACTTAGTATTCATTTCTTTAATTGGATCAATGAAATGAAAACTCACCAAAGATGAGCTTCTGGTTGAGCTTTGCTGCTTTTTCTCTTCCTCTGAAGAGGATTCTGATTCCAAATTAAGTGATCCCAATTCACTTTCAGTCTCTTCCTCAACAATTCATGATTAGTTAGTAACTAAGTTCATTAAACCAAAACATTTGATATATCCCAAAAGAAAAGACTTACAATCTTTTGTCTTTTCTTGTTTCCCTTCTAGTTCTTTTTTCTCCCTTGAGTTGTTTGTCAACAAACTCAAATCAAGATGGTTCTTGCCGCATATCTGTCAATTTTGGCCTGCCCCTACTTGATCATAAGACTTTAGGTTTGAGTCTTGGCTTGGATTGATATTTTGTAATCTTCTGAATGATATACATCAATAGGCTGCTTGTCTCATGATCTGGAGATTCCAATATAATTGCATTGAAGTTTTAACGTAACTAAGTAATGCTTAGCATTTCATCAACATTGCACTGGAAAAATTCAAAAGTATCAACCATTAGCAAATTAGTTAATCAAAAAGCATCAATCACATAGTGATTTGAACAATCAAACTTGAACAATCCAACTTAAGAAAACTTACAGAACTAGAACTGCAAGGGTCATAGTCCAACCTCCACCTAGGATGAACATCTTCAGGTACCATGGATCCTCTGAATGCTAGACAGTTACCTATTTGGTGGGAACAGGGCAAACCTATAGTCTTGAAATATGAATTGGTTTAGACTTTGCCATCATGATCATGTTTTAAATTCTCAAATTAATCCCTAACAAGATGGATTGCCTCTGAAGACAATTTTTAACCCAATGGTAACAGTTCAGGGGGAAAAACTGTCCCTAACTTAATTCAAGAGCTATAAATTGATTCATGAACTGAATCAATTTGAATCAAAACTTTCCCGTCAAGGCTTTTCCAAAAATCCAACAGGCTTCCCGAAGAGTTTGCAAGGAACGGTTTGAGAGTTGCATGGGCCCCTTCAACCCAAGAAGTGGTTTTGTTTCAAAAATCTGGGTTTATACAAGTCCACGCTGTTACAAACGTCTCTTTGATTGGGAAAATTTTATTTTCCATATAATCAAGTAAATCCTCATAGTCTTTCAAGAAACACTATACAAGTCAAAAGGTCAGAACCCAAAACTAGTAAGAATGAGAAGCAGTAAATTGGACCTACTCTGAGTTCTGCATCATTGACCTCCCCCTCCTCCTTGGTCTTTGAGGCCCCATACTTTTCTCACAGATTCATGAAGCTTTTCCATCCTTTAGTATCATTAACAAAGCGTGCTTTATAGCTTCCTTGTATGTTTTTAGACAAGTTCCAAGTGCAAAATTTTCTTGATGACGCTGGGAAACTAGGTCCAATTGCACAAATCAGAGCTTTTTCATGGTCCATCACAAATACTTCTGGAAGTCTCTCAGGATCATAATCCAACTCCTTTAATGCATTTACAGACCAACTGTAGAACTCAGAAGTTTCTTTTGTTATAAAAACAAGAGCTTTTGTGAAAGTTTTCTGATTGGCTGTCATTCCTACAACATGCAATGGTGGGGTTTTGTACTTATTTATTTTTTAAGTACAATCCAAAATAGCAATATGATGTAATTGTTTTGAAAGCTTTACTTCCTCTGGATGTGATAAGTACAGGGCCTCCAAATGAACCTCTCCACTGAACTTTGACTGGTTAATCCAACTTGTTTCTTCAAGCTGTGCATATAGTACCTCCTTAACAATCTGTCCCTTTAGTTCTGCAAGTGTGACCTTTGGCTTAGTTTTTTAGATTTTTTGGTCATCAACATAATCCTGCACATCAATCTTGCTCAATTTCCTCTTCAGTTGTAATTTACTGAGCCCATCATCCATGCCTTCTACTAGATTGTCTAAGGCCACCCCCAAGATTATCCTCAGTTGAGGACACACAGAGGGAGGTTCAGATGGTTGATGGTTATGTTGGGTTTCTTTGTAGGAGAGGCGCCACAAGGGGTCTGCCTTTGTTCAACTTGCATGGATCAAAAAATTTCACCCAACTTCCTTGTGTGAGTTTGTCTAGACCTTTTGGTAAAAAGACTTCCCAACAGGGGACCATTTCTATCACAGGCTAAATCCACATATT